>JAVDPK010002433.1:59822-86618 GCA_034780415.1 Cichlasoma orientale
TTTTGTCGCCAGCAGTCACGTGACTGCGACTAGTCGACGTGAAATTTAAAAAGTCGCGAGATTTCCTAGAATCGACTTGTCGACGAGTCGACTAGTTCGTTCAACCCCTAGTGGCTATACATCCACATTTGTTATAAATGGTCATATTAGATACAGTTTTTACAGTGGAGTGAAACTGAGTGGTAACTAATACTATTCCAGCTGTGTACTGCAGCTGTTTGTGGCAGTCAGCATCAGCCTTTTTGGGAAGACTTCACCCAAGTGTTTCTGAAATCTTTGGATGAATTCCCATAGTCCTTCTCTCTGCATAGTTAGAGAGCTACGCAAACGCAAGGCCATGAATTTGGTTTTAAGCACTATGTTCTGAGAGCATTTGTGTCTGTGAGAGTCACCAGACAGGCCTTTATGGCTCCGGGCTGAAGTCTCTTTCACACCCGACCTCTAGCAGGAGCATGGGAATGCTGTTGCTATGGGATCAGCAAATAAACTCTTCACTTGTGGCAAATTGTTATCAAAGAGTAGACTTCAACTGTGATCTGCGTGAAGATTTTGCATCTGTCAGAAAATTGTGCTATCTTCTGCAGTAAGTGCACATACAAATGTTTTAAATATGACCATGTTTAAGAGAAGTGACCAAACCTTTTGTATGTGCACACCCTGTTAAAATCTTATCCCCAGATGACGTGTCTCAGTTATGTAACTAACAACAGGGAGGGAAACGCCTGGGAGATATCTCCTTGAGTCGGCTGTACTGTCAGAAAGCACAACTTCATTCATACCAGACAGCCCAGATATGCAGAGAAACCACTTTATTATTAGAGCTGAACAATTAAACAATGCTCATTTCCTTAGCACTGCTGTGACAGCTGTTCCACAGTGTAGATCCAGAGCACGTGAAACACCCAAGAGGTCCCAACCACAGTCACGTGGCTGACCTGCCCTGTTTTCAGCTCTGACTTTTGCACAGTTGTTACAGCTCCTTTTGCACGTCTCTGCTAGTTTTATCCCTTTTCTTCTCTGGTGTATTTATCTTTAGCATACAAAAGTTTCTCTATTTGCTCGTCTCTTGTGATATGCTTACAGCTCCATGCCGCTGTTTAACCAATTTATTCATTTTATTTTATTTTTGTATCAAATAGCCTCAGTGCAAAAGTTGGTCCTCTCTTTCCCTCCCCCTTTAAGGCCTTAAGCAGTCTGTCGTATGCCGCCTCATTTAGCTTTAGTTTTGCTTGTGGAAACTGGCCTGAAGTTTCCACAGGCTGCCACAGTACAATTTCATATCACAGTAAATGGAAATGACAACAGTCACAGTGGGTAGAAAGAACATTTCCTTTTCCTTCTTCTGACTTCTTGTTCTAGTACATGCAGGTTTCAAGGGCACTCTATATTTATTGGTCCCTGTGCTACTGATCCCTTCGGATTGGTCTCATTCTACTGATAGTGTGCTGCTGGATTGCTGTGATAGCCTAGGTCACCTAACCATCTCAAAATCCTCTGAAACCTCAATTGGGTCTGTGAGCTGTAGCACCATTGTGATTTTTAGCTTCGACCCAGCACAGACTAAGGTATGCCAGGTTTTGTGACTCAACTGCTTCATTGTACACAAACAGGCAGGATTTTTAAAACAGTTGAGGATCGACTTGCATGAAAAAATCACCAGATGTGGGGTTTGGCTCAATTTAGAAATGATTTTGAAGTAATCATTTATTTTCCATTGTGAGATACAACACTGGACATTTCATGCCACATCATATCTATCACAAATATTTATCAAATTCAGATAGGGGGGCATTGTGATATCACAAATATCCTGAGATCCTTCTAGAACGAGTTATTGTACTGAAGTAAAACTAAAACTAGGTATGAAAAAACATTGTTTAGTTAACTGAAATAAAAATTAAAAACTACATGAAAATTAATTTGAACAATATGATATATGGTGAAGACTGACAATAAATAAATAAAAATATATAGAAATTTTCTGGTTTTAGTTTGTGAATTTGGTCAAATTTGCCAACAGAACCAGTCTGAGAAAGCTTTGGTGCAGATATTTACTGAGGTCTCCTCGTGGCTCCACCGGCTCCAACATGGGCAGCATGCACCGGCTCAGGACAGTGTTTGCAATTCCACCAAATGCCCCACAATGCATTTGTGAAGCATCCGTATTGCTCAAAATGGTGCCGGGTCTATTTTTAACGGAAGCTACATCAAGTTGCAATGTGCAGAAGAGGAGTGCAGGAAGTCGGATACAGGAACAGCTTAGAGAATTCTATCAGTTTTCAAAATAAGACGCTCTACAGACTAAATGCTCTGCTTCCAAAACAGTGTGACCTGAAGCTCTTTGAAGGACAGAACAAAACCTCATCCGAGACACACATCCCATGATCAGCTGGCTTCAGCAAGGGCTGTCTCTGTAATACCTGATCTGAACTTCAGCCTCTTCAAATACTTACCCATATTTGAATTTCAAAAAAATAGTAAAAGTAATACTGAAACTATTAAAAACTCAACTAAAACTTAAAATTTTTATATATAAAAATATATATATATATTTTTATATATATATATATATATATATATATCATATAAGGATATATGAGCAAACCCATTCTGGAAACAAAAACAAAATAAAAAGTCATAAAAATAAATAAATAAACTAGCTCTATTCTGGATCCAGTGACTCAGTGTATTCATGGTGTGGAGGCAGTTTTGATGGAGCTGTGCAGCGTGGCACTGCTGTTCATGATTTTACTCTAAGCAGTCACAGAAATATGCAGTTGCCATGCAAACCTGCTTATGATCTATACAGTACATACAGTGGAGCTTTACAGACATGCAGCTAAATATTTACTCTTAATTGCATCGGATTATCTGGAGGAGTCTCACCAGGTGAGCTGTTTTAATCTGTTGACCTGGGAAAACAAAGCGTTCTTTGCTTAAGTGTGTGCAGCGTTTCAGGCTAAACATGTTTCAGTGTTGTTGACATTCCTGAGGAGCTGATCCGTGTGGATGGCAGCAGAGCGGACATGATGGCGTTTTCTAAATAATGCAGGAAGACAGAGTGCAGAGCATGAAGTGGAAAGGGAGAAAGTGAAAGGAAGGATGTGGAAAAAGCAGAAAGATGATCTTAAGAGGCTGCCTGCCAGTCGCCACAGTTAAACACATCCACTCAGCGAGATTAAAACAGAGGAATGATGGGTAAATGAGCAAAGTCAGAGACGCTAACCATCCAAACCAACCAAAGTGTCCCTGTGACAGTGTGTCCAGAGTCTGATCATGATCCAGACCAGCAACTCTGGACTGGAGCCTGTGACTGCTGTTTCGCTGGGTTTCACAGAGAATTGTATTGTGCTGTGTGCGTATATGGACTGAATGGCGTGCATTGTTAAGCGTTTGTCCCAGCTAATGATGGAGGAACTCACCATCAGGCCCACACTCAGCGGCATACAGCATAAGAGACTCAGACTGCCTGCACAGTGGAAAGCTTTCATAGAGGTGCCGGCTTTGAGCAGAGACTGCTGACGTTTGTGGTCAAATACTCAGAAGGCCAGCAAGCTTCATTGGGGTTATGAAGGGGTTACAGCGTATAGATGGTGCTATGTTAACATACTGAACAAGTTCTGACCCCGAATTTCTATGAGTAGCATTTTAGACTGCCTCCTCTTACTTTTTATTCCTTTAGTTGGCTCCTGAGACAGTTGGTTTTTAAGCTTGTAATTTATGAATAAAAAAATGAAACAAAAATATAATCTTTGGCATCACATTATTCTTCAACAGGGGTGTTTATGTGGTTGATGTAAAAAAAGAAAAAACATGATGTATATTTTTTTGTTTTATTATTTATTCCTTCTTTTGGTGTATAAAAATAGATATATTCATTATAGTCTTTCAGCACTTCTGTGTCTCTGAATATTCAACCAGCCCAAAATTTAACTTATTATTTTGGCAGTTTTGGTGTTTCATAGATGTCCGTGAGTGAGAGGACATGAAACTGCTTAACAACCTCCTCGCAAACATGTAGACAGCATGGACTTTGGCCTCTTTCGCGACATAAAAACTTTATTGGCAAATCTTTCTTGAGTTTCTCATGTGATGTCATTTTAGTTCTGCTTTTTGACTCTGCAGCCAACAAGCGCAGGAGCCTGTATGGAAGTCCGTACAACCAGCAGAGCTATGGAAGCCCTTATAGCACAAATGCAGCCAACAGCCCTTACAGCAGTGGCTTCAACTCCCCATCCTCAACCCCCAGCAGAGTGCCCATCGTTAGACAGCAGCTAATGCCCAGTAACGCAAGTATGGATCTCTACAGTTCACCGTCTGCTTCAGAATATTTGTTTACTTTATCAGTATAATGTTCACTTATGATTTCCTCACCAGTTCACCAGCGAAACTCTGCGGCAGAGAGGAATCCTCCTGCAGTTAGTCCGCAGTCATCGGTGGACAGCGAACTGAGCACGTCAGAGATGGATGAGGACTCAGTGGGATCCTCAACGACCTACAAACTCAATGATGTCACCGATGTCCAGATACTGGCACGCATGCAAGAAGAGAGTATGTATCCATCATCTGCAGCTGTATTCTTCAATTTCCTGCAATTAAACAGTTTTTTTTTTTACACTGTTCTTTTTTGTCAACAGGCTTGAGACAGGAGTACGCTGCAACAGCATCCAGACGGAGCTCAGGTTCGTCCTGCCACTCACTGCGGCGCAGCACCTTCAGTGACCAGGAGTTAGATGCTCATAGTCTGGAGGACGAGGAGGAGGCGGTGCACCCGGCCTTTCACCTGCCCTCCAACCGCTTCAGCCCCTCCCCTCGCCACTCTCCACGTGCATCCCCAAGAAATTCTCCCCGCTCACGCTCCCCTGCTCGTTCCATTGACTACAGCCACAGCCGGGGATCGCCCCAGCCCATCATCAGCCGTCTGCAGCAGCCTCGCCACTCGCTGCAGAGCCACGGGCATGACCTTCAAACTAATGTGGTGAAAAATGAAGGTAAACAGCAGAGCACAAGTGGAACGCATGACTTGCACATTTCATTTATTACAGCGTTTCCCACAGATTTCAATTCTGTTTTCAGCACAGGGGGGAAAAAACGGCACAGTGAATGAACTATTAAATAATGTGCTTATAAGATGCTCCTCTGTCAGTACCTTAATAAGCACATAAATAACAGCTGAACAGAATCCGATGAATCTCCAATGAACTTCTCTTATGCGGTTGGACTCCAAAGCCATGGTGTTGCAAGGTGGCGACAGTAGTCCTCGCTCTGCGGTCTCAGTGAGATGGTGACCTTTCCACTTCCACTAGTTGTTCTCCACAGCAGAATGACTGCCATCACCAGATGCATCAGGCGGTGGCATTGGAGTCTGTTGAACTACGGGACAATAAACTCAAGCAGCTGTTTATCAAAGACTGCCACAATCATGACCTGGCCAACAAGGCACCCAAAAACCAAAACAAAACTGCATTCTTTCTAACGGCCAGAAGGGGCCAAGAATTCAGAGCCTAAAAGACCCTCAGCTGCTCTGTAAACATTAAACGCATTAAAGATAAGTTTATTGTGTCAGTAGCTAGTTTCAATAGACACAAAGAATAAGGGTTGCATTGACTGCACTTTCAAAATAAGAGCAAGGGGTTTGCTGTCCATTACTAAATCAAATACATATGGCATTGTTTTCTTGGAAGAAAAAAAATTAGTCAAGTAATGGACCTGCAAGTAAATTATGTGTGCGGGAAACACTGATTTCAAATTTTTATTCTGGCCTCTGCTCTTACTGTCCTGTGCTATTGTTGTAGAAAAACTGCGCCGAAGTCTTCCCAACCTCACACGCTCCTCGGCGGCAGCGGCAGTTCAGGCCCCAGAGCCCGTCAAGAACAGCCGCAGCTGCGAGTCCAACCTGCAAGTGCCAAACGGTGGCTCTCCCCGACACCAGAGCCAGTCTGCCAGTGAGTACCGCAACAGGCATAGAGAGCGTCACAATTGTATATGAAGCTTTAGACTGTCAGATTCATTACTGAAATCTATTTCTGTTAGATCAACATTTGTTTTGCTCTCCAAGCACAGCGACATGACAGGCTGTGTAATCTCATGTTAGTTTCTGTGTGAGTGGGAATTTTGTTAATCCCTCTGGCTGCACCTTCTGTGTAGGGACTGCGCTGCTTTGTAGTGACATGGCTTTGGTGTTTTGGGATCCTCTTTTGTCTTTGATCCTTTTTCCTTGTAATATCTTTAACGCACGCACACACACACACACACGCGCGCACGCGCACATCCTTCCTCTTATTGTCCTGACGTAACTTTCACTTCAAAGAAAAGCACTCATTCTGCACAATAAAAAGCATGATGCCAGAGACCCTGACAAACCAGAGCGACTCGGGGGGATCTGTGACACTAACATTGTTTTACATTTCGTGTCCAATGGTTTTATGTTCTCTTTCAAGAGCTTAAAAACCCTCCTCTGTGAGTTAAGACTATCCATTTGATATAATCCTATAATGGGAGATAAAGGTAATGGTTTAGTCCTTAATCCAGAAACGTAATCTCTCTGTTACTAGAGGCAGATGGAGGGGTCAAAGAGCAGGTTTCAGCTGGTTAAACATGTAGTAGATGCCTTTTTTTGTGTCTTAACCAGCTCCCAGTGTGGAAGGATAGTGTTTTTATGTGGCCCTCAGAGCACCTACTCAGTTTTTACGTCAGTCTTTGCAGATTTTGCTGCGGTGACTGGTTTTTCTGAGCTTTGGCTGTACTGGACGTGGGCACCTCTGCTGCCTCTATCACTGACTTCTCTTCGCTGTAAAGCATGTGTAATCCAAACCAACCTCCTTTTCTCTGTCTGTGCTGAGATTGGTTGTTAAACCTGCCAGAGGCAGAGGGCACTTTGCTCTGATAGCCCTGCTGCTCCTTCACTACCTCAGTGTGCATGCTTGGAGAGCCCTCTAGTGTCCTCAACCTGCACCTCAGGCTTGAATGGCCTTCAGTGCCAAAACAGCCCTCTTTTCTCCATGAATTCTGTGAATCTTAGACGGATTTAAGTCTAGTGCTGACATGTCTCTATTTTCCAGCAGCACCTCAGCTCCCGAAATACTTGACCCCTTCTCGCACCTCCCCGAAACCCAAACAGCACCTCCAAAGGCCCACTGCCCTGCGAGGTAACAGCTGAAGGCTGTGAGCCTGATCTCTCACACAGGCAAATGCACAATTTATGACAACACAAAAGTCAACTGAAGGTATTAGACTACTGACTGAGTGTAGATGATGGATCGGTTATATTTATGGAGTAGAAATGGATGAAGTGCATTAATGCACTTGTTGCCAGCTCATCATTTCAAGCTCTGAGAATACGAGGCAACGCTGAGCACAGTTTTAGTCTTTTATTTGGTTGCCGTCGTTGCAAGAGCTTTAAGGAAAGGTAACGATGGAGCAGCGTGTTTGTTGGCAGAGACGAGGATGATCTTATAATCTCCACAGTTATGCAACAATACGGAAAGGATTTAACATTTGCGTGAGTGTGTATTCTGTTTTGGTTGTGCTCATCTTTTTCTGCAAAGAAAATGAAATCCATCATAGGGTCAGTGGCGTCCCAGGTGGGTAACGCCTTAGAATAAGCATTGCTGACTGATAGTTAATTAGACTTTAGTTACGCTGGTTTTTTTTAATGATTAAACAATGAAATAATACTTAATAAAGTTTTTTATTAAGCAGTGCAATCCTTGTTTTAAAGCGTGTATAAACGGGCAGAGTGGGTGGTGGGGGCAAAAATCCCAAAACTGAATCTGGAGAACGTGTTCTGTTGGATTTACTGTTCAGTTTTGTCTGCGTTCCCTTTCGCTAGCTGTTTGCTGCCACACATGCATCACAGGAATGATGCTAAAGACACCTGAGGGGTTTCCTATGATGCAAGTTCAACATAGCCAGGCTTTCTTTGCATTAGCTGGCTTGAGAAAACCTAAAACCCCAGTCAGAGATGGGGTACGATGATAGATCCAGGTTTTTAACTTCAGGCTCGATGTAAAAAGGGACGGTCGAACTCTTGCACGGATTGAGTGCCGCCCAATGGGATGGGTGATGGAGATCTATAAAGAGCATAAAAATATAATGAGAAAAAGGAACAGTGTTCCTACAAATAAAGTTAAAGAAAATACTGCAGAAAGTGTGAATACAAACATGAATGTATTTATTTTAGTGCTCGGTGCTGGCATGACACAAGCTGCTGCACGTGATACATGTTATAGATTACTGTGTCTGTCCAGGTGTGACACTGTGCCATAGCCTCATAAACATGGAAATCCCTTTAATTTGTGGCCAGGTCAAAGTGAAATATATTTTATTGATTGAGTGATGAATTGTTTACAAATAGACTGATAATTTTTTTTAATCTGTGCTCTATTAGCTGCAACCCCAGCAGTGTTAAAAAAAAGACAGCAGATTGGGACCGAGCATAAAACAATAATACATTTTTCTGCATCACCAACTGAATGCATGCAACCACAGTCTGCAATGCTGTAACTTTACTGCACAGCTTCCTTCAGTGATATTAATAAGCTGGTGGTACATGTAACATCTCAGCTTGCTGCCTGGTCCATCTGCAGGAGTGAGACACCTGTCAATACATTCCTGATCGATAAGGAAGCTCTTTTCATTAAACATTTTATTATAAATAACAAAGTATATAAAATGTATGTGTGCCAGTGTCAACAGATTGTAATTTTTAATTGATGCCCCAAAGATCCGTGGTGTCAGCCCCAAAGGCCCAATTTGAGCCAGTTTAAGAACGCAAAACGCCACGTTACACCCCATGGTTGGCACCCCCCCCCCCCCCCATCTGAATTAAGGCCTGTCTCTGTTGTCTTCGTCTTTGTCTAGTCCCACTCTCCTGTTGCTTTGGAGAAGAAGGTGATTTCAGTGAGTATTCACTGAGGGTTTCCACCTTTTAAATATTGTGATTGTGGTTCAACGCCGTGGCCGTGTCGATGTTGTGTTGCTGGTTTTTAGTAGTAGAGAATGCTCTGTGTGTTTGTACCATCCCATTCTGTCAGCACATCAGGAATCATAGTCGGCAGCTGTGCTAGTTAACCGTTGTGTTCATTTATTTATGTTTTTAAACGTATGTAGAAGTTTGTGAATGGAATGGATGTTGTTAGTAAAACCTGCACACTGTATGTCTCCAATCGATTTTTATACGAGCATCATATTTAAATTAAGTTCACACCATCTTGATCATTACTTCATTGTAGACTGGCACTGTGCTTTAAAGCAGTCTAACATAATCCACTTACACCTGACTTCTCTGCTCGTCTTCAGTCCCGTCTCCCAGTAAACTGCGGACTCCTGCCACCCCGTCCCCACTGGCCTTGAGGCAGCCAGTAAAGGCCACATCCACCCCCAATTCTGCCACCTCCACCCCGACCCGTTCCCTGGCTGCTCCGCGCAGTGGCCTGCCCCGACCCAGTGCAGGAGGGGGAGGTGGAGGTGGAGGAGGAGGAGGAGGCATCCCTATGCCTCGCAGCAAACTGGCCCAACCAGTGCGCAGGTATGTACAGACACAATATCCTTTGTGCACTTCTCTAACTGATTAAAGAGGACTTATTATGCTTTTCCTTATGTTTGGTCACATGTGCACGAGTGATGTTCCAGGGAACTAATCTACTAACAAGCAGGGAAATAACTGACCAGTCTAAAAGTAAGAAAACAGTCAACAGATCAGCTGACGAGGTTAAAGGCAGTCTTCTTTAATAGTCAAATTAGAATTTAAATCAAAAGTTGCTGAAATTTTGTGGTGCCGTGCATAATCTCGTGCAGATAATGTCATGCTATTGACTGAGTGTAGCAGCGGTGTGGAGAAAGTGGCTGTGAATTACTCTTGATGACTGTTATAGGTACACAGAGATTATTTTCTGGATCAAAGTACTGCAGAACCATGCTGGTTACCGGGTCAAAGAACTTACTTGTTTACATTTTCTCGTGTTGCTGCAGCTCCAGCTCGTGGTGGGTGGTTGTAACATCTCAAAACCAACAGCACCACGCATTCATAAAATATGAATAATTAGTTTAACTGACTAAACTCTTGTAAGCTTGCAAAGTTACTCTAGTAAAATTGTGGCATAGTGAATGCCACAATTGAATGAAGTAAAATGAGCATAGTTGGTCCCCTTTAACTGACAAACTACTCTAGACAAATTTTAAGCAACAATAAATTATGAATTTGTATTTTTGTCATTGACTGTTTTACTGTCATTTCCTTTCTTTTAATTTTACTCTCCTTTGCTGCATCCTTTGTGTCGGTTTGTGAAATGTAACAGAATTCAGCTCTTAGTTTTGAGCCACGCATAAACATTTTTTCCAGTTTTGTTTCCTCCAAATAAGAACCTTCTCAAGTATAAAACTAACACTTTCACAGTAAAACCTGGAAAAGGCTAATCAATCCATCCATCCATCCATTTTCTTAATCGCTTCTCAAATTCAGCTGCTGAGGTTCGCTATTCTAGCTGTCATAGGGCGAGAGGCGGGGCACAGCCTGGACCGACCGCCTGTCTGTCACAGGGCTAACACACACACGCACACATTCACACCTACAACCAAACATGCATGTCTTTGGACTGCGGGAGGAAGTGGGAGTGCCCTCAGGCACATTAGTGCCTGGTTGATGTCTTTCACTTGTTTTGTGTATTATATATTTTGCCTGCTTTAATCTGTTATTGATATTTATTTCTAATCATTTTCTATCTTGCACTTCTTTTTTTTCTAATTCTATGTATTTTGTGTGACTTCAGTTTGGATTTCTGATTTAATCTCTCCTATTCTGCTTTTCCATCCGTCAAAGCACTGTCGTCTTTAAAGGCGCTATATAACATTATTATTATTGGCTGCGCTATAGAAATGCATTTTTCTTGTTTGCCTTTTCAGATCTCTTCCTGCTCCGCGGACTTACAGCGGCAGTGGTGACAACTGGAGAGAAGGTTGTTACTAAGGCGGGCCAGCAGGGGGCTCTCCAGTCAAAACTATCGATACAAGGAGGAAGATATTTCAACATGGCACTTTATCTACCTAGATAACTTACAGTACAGAAAGACCGAGTCCCAAAAAATACATCTGATTCAGAATTTAAAAAAGGAGAGGCCAGAGTCCAGATTGTGTCTCATTGTGTCTCTCTGTGGGGACTGGCTTTGGAAGGGTCAGGCATGTAGTGCATACAGCCCAGAAGATGCCAAAGAAACCAGCCCGTCTCCAGCTCCGCCAACAGAGGACACGTCACCTGCCTTTGGTTCAACTGCAGTCATCCGTGAGACTGTCCATCTCTCCACATGCCCAGCTCTCCTCCTCTCCCTCCTCTCCCCTCTTCTTCTCCATCTCCCTCAGGTTGAAATGTTTCCATGCATTTCTCTCTTTATGCTCTGTGTTTAACAGATGTTGGTGAGCGATCTCTATGATGATGCTGTGCAGGTGAACTGTCCCGTAACGTTAGAGAATTGTTGATGTCTTGAAACAGTGAAAGCACCTCGTGTGTGGGTTTGACATTTAAGAATCTTTCCTCTTTGTAAAATCAGCCAGAATGTATGCACAAGTTTGTTTTGGAAAATTATTTATTCAAAATTATTTAAGAAGTGTACGTCCAAACATCCATATCAGTATTTTGTTTTAAAGTTTCAGTTGTTTAAAATGTATGTTTTGAACCTCAACTGCAAAGCTAACTCTCCAAAGTCTTTTTTTTTTCTTTTTTTTTTAAAGTGTCAAACCGGGTGACTAAAGACTCCCCGGCCAAAGCCTCAGTTCTGACTTGTACCAGTTTGCCAGGATGATACTTTTCCATTGAAGTGCTTTAAGTGGTCTGTTCAAGAACAGGGGCCAGTTTCACAAAAATGGCTCAGCTTTAAAGCCTCTGTCTCAAACACGGATGCATCCACCGTCATCATCACGCTGAGAGGTAACACTAGCATTCATAAGCTGTACAGGTATAACTCACAGACACAGATACCTGCTGCTCAGTGCTAAGGAAGAGACTAATAAAACACTAGAATTTCAAAAATGCACCAAAACCATGAACAACAGATGGGTCCAGTCCAGTGACTCTGACAGGAGATGTGAAGCCTGGCAGACAGCAGTGTGCTGCACCTGTCTGTGTCATTATTCACCTGCAGTATCAGTCTGAGTGGAAACCTCTCGTATTTTAAGCTCTAATGAAGTTTAAATCCGTGAAGTTTCAGTCTATAGAGAGTGGCCACTCTGTGAACGGTCATTTTTGGGACTTTTGGCTTAATTGAGGCTTAAGAAGCAAGTACTAATTCTGGGTAAGTGAAGACGTTTTTATAAAACAAAAATTACAGCTGAAAATTGAAATCTGAATCTACATTTTGAACCTATCCCAGCTGACATGGGGCGAGAGGCAGGGTACACCCTGTGCATGTCGCCAGCCTGTCACAGGGCCAACACAGAGAGACAGACAACCATTCACACCTTTGGGCAATTTAGAGTGACCAATTAACCTAACCCCAATAAGTGCATGTTACTGTGAGAGAACATGCAAACTCCACACAGGTGGAATCGAACCCAGACCTTCTAGATGTGAGTCTAGCTGTGAGGCAGCAGTGCTAACCACCACACCACCGTGCTGCCACCTGCCTCTATAACCTAGTGTCCAAAATGTCTATGTATTGTGTTGAAGAGATATGAACTGAAGTTTAAACAGGGCCATTCTGTACTTTTGTGCAATATGAATTTGTACCACAAGATGGTGCAGTGACTCAACGTAGCCTTTATTAAACCTGACAAGAACACATTTTTATTTTGGAAAAAGGTGACGCCTCTTGTGTAAGTGGAGGAGGTTAAAAATAAATATCTAAAGTTTCAAAACAGAACAAAAACACACTGCTGGTGAATGCTTCAGTTACATTGTGTAATGACAAAATAAATTTTTGTAAAACTGTTGAATCCACATTAGATTATATATATTATTTATCTTAACTGCAGAAGGTAACGGGCATTTTGATAAGTGGTCATAATCGTCCCATTTTCCGCTGTAGGACAAAGTCTCTGAGTTACTGAATTGTGCTTTTAATAGAAGCACAACACTTCCTGTAAGCACTTAAAATTAAAAGCTCTTTCATTCTGGCTTTTATTACTGGACAAAGCTATTAATTGACTCTCTTGCAGACATATGGTGGTCAAAGAGCACATTTTGGACCCTCTGACACCGCAGTCTCAGATCTCTTTGTGAAACTGGCCCCAGGTTAACATTATCTCTGAGTTTTATGTGACGTCTGAGAACAAATGTTGAGAAAGAAGCCTGAAATGGCTGTTTTGTCCCTGTTCACCCATTCAGCCAATGAAAACAAGGAAACCTTGATGTGGTTCATCAAATCCCCATTAGAGATTTATCAGTGTGTATCATTCATACCATGAAAAAAAAGGAAAACTGTCTTGAATAAGTTTTAGGTTCTGACTGGCTTTTACCTCTTGTGCTACGAGAACAAATCAAAAGGCATGCCAGTGTTTGGGAAGCTGTTCTGGTGATTGGTGTGGTGGCTGTTCTTAAACTAGTGCCTATAATTTAAAGTTTGAACTTCATGTTTTATCTTTTTTTTTTTTTTGTGCCAGTTTTTGGTTTTGCCAATATTGTTTGCAATTTTGCATCTCTTTGCTTGATTGATTTGCTTGTTGCCTGTTTGTTTTTTTTAATTGAATCATCACATTTATAATTGCTTTAAAAAAAATGTTCAAAATGCGCCTTTTTCTATTTATATCTAATTACTTACTCTGTAAATGAAACTATTTATTAAAGAGAGAGGTGCCTCTGTTAAAGCTCAGATTCAGTGGGAAGCTGTAGAACAAAAGTTGCAAAAAGACATACCACACCTTTTGTGTGACAGGTTTTGTTATTGAATTTTTTTTTTATATCCACAAACATGACATTCAGTTTCCCTGTGTAAAGTCACATTTCAAATAAAAGCTCAAAAATTGTCTCATACGTAACTGCTTCTGTTTTGTTTTTGTAATCTTGGCTTTGTATGATCTCACAGAGAAGAGAGATCCCGAATATGGTCACCTCAGGCATACAGCTCCACCCGACCCGCCTGCCTGTTCAGACCTTACTTTGGTGAGGGGCAGCAAATGAGAAGAAAGTTACCTTAAAGAGGGAGAAGTTAAAAAAAGCTTCTTTCAGAAGATGAGGTGAGGAGTCTGCACCAAAACCGAGGATAAGGTACACAAGGATTGTTTTTATTTTAGCTGTGAATCATGCAAAACTACTCCAGTAAAGACAACAGTTCCCCGATGAATACACTCATGTGTCCTTGCAGAATTATTTCAGGGTATATAAATCTGTCTCTTCACTATAAGAATTATATTTGCTAAAAAAAAAAAAAAATCCTATTTGCTCGCACTGTTCCTTGCTCTCGTCAGCCTCATTGACAGCTTATATTATTTAGTTCTTCTGTACCGTACCTCCGTTTCAGTGTCACACACTATGTCCAGCTGCTAAGGGGACACATTATGCATTCTGCACACAGACAGTATTACGTACCTGGAGTCACCCACTGCTTAATAAGGAGGGGACGTGCTGTGGTTCTCCGGGAAGGGGAGGAGATTAAAAACCTGAGTCACCGACGGGTGCAAACCGTCCTGTCCCGTCTTCAGGCTCGCTGCTCTGAAGAGTGAATTTATTTTTTCCAGACGCTCATCTTCGTGTGCGATATTCACTCAGGATCATTTCCTGTGTGCGGCAGACACACAGAACAAAGACAGTTCATATGAGCGATGCTGAATGTGATAAAATATTATTGTGGGAAGCACACTGTCACAGCAGCAGACCACAATATCTCACCAGTGCTGCTTATGCTGTCTGTGCAGCAAAGACTGTGGTCTTAGAGAAATTCACTACTAAAGTTAAATAACACACTATGGAACTGCAGAGATGGAAGCAGCTATGACCCATTTACCACGTTCAGTGTATGTGCAAGTTTTATCTCACTGATATTAAAGATTTCTGTTATTAAAAGAGAAAGTTTTACTTTGTCATTTCCACGGATAAAAGATTTTAACATAAAAAAATCTTACATATTACAGGAACTGAAAATTAATATTCAATATAGGATTCAGACTTATAAAAATTCAGCAACAATATTCATCCTATCAGCTGTAATATTAAAACCACCAACCTAATATTGTGTAATTGCTCTGACCATTAAGGACAAAAGGACCTCTGGGTGTGGCCTGTGGTTTCTGGCGCTGGGATGTTGGCAGCGAGTCTTTTCGGGCCTGTGGGTTGAGGTGTGGAGGTTCTGTGGATCCGCTTTGCTCCAGGGCGTCAAACAGATGCTCCGAGCTGCGTTCAGGCTGGAAACATCACAGCAAAATATTTTTTAAATGGTTACGATGGCACAATAAACACCCTGTTACATTACCAAAGTGTTGGAACCTGTGGCAGCACATTCATTGTGTGCGCTGCCTTTTAAATATGGCGGTATTTATATATGTTATTACCGCTACTGATAGGCTACATTTATATTCCTGTGCAAAACATGGTGTGGAGTTCTCAGGTTTTGGTTTGGCTCTGTTCGATGTTATAGAGAGGGGATATCCTAAATATGGTCATCTCAGGCACACAAAGCGCAACAGCCACACCCACCTGCTGCTTAAACCTTGCCATTGTGAGAGGCAGCCAATCAATTCAATTCAATTCAATTCAACTTTATTTGTATAGCGCCAATTCACAACAAACAGTCGCCTCAAGGCGCTTTGTATTGTAAGGTAAAGACCCTACAATACAATCAGAAGAAAGTTGTCAAGACTCGCGTTAATGATAATGTATTGAATCAAAAGAGCCCTGCCCACGGTAACGTTTGAGGTTCGGACTCGTGCGTAACGCGACCTCGCCGTGGAAAAGCAACATGACCAAAAAAGAAAAAAAATTAAAGGGCAGGCGTATTTTCAGAGTTTGCCGCACTGGAATAAATATCAGCACAGTCTCTGTTAACTAAACCTCAACAAGCAACTGACTTCACCGCAGTTTAAATTTCCCATACATCTAAATTATCTCCTCAACCCATCTATGGAACACTCGAGAGACGCAATAACAGCTGTCAGTGTACAATAATAAGAGTGAAATTTGCGGGCTCTTCCTTCCTATACAGCGTGGCGCTAAGTATAAATGGTAATCCTGTTGGTTATTGATTGGTCCAGCAACTCTCGCCGAAGCTTAAGACCGTGTGCAGACTCCCCTCAAGCAGTTTAGCGCGGAGCCCATCTGTGGCACCACTCAGACTCATTGAGGCTATCAGTACCATGGCACCATCACATCCCCCGGCTGCTGGATCTTCCGCAGTTTCTTATTAGTGACAGCGCGTCACCGTTTTACGCACGAGCCAATACAGGCACAAGCCGACGGCTGAGATTTTCTGACCTCCTTTTGCGCCATGGAGAACTCCAGTCTGCCGGGGGGAAGTGCGCAAAATGCTGATTTGGTAGACTTTATTACTTTGAAGCAAGTGGATTCTCCGGAGGATGGTGTCATGAATTGGTTAGGAGTGGTCGGTCGTGCCATGTTTCTCGAAGGCAGCGCTTACAGGACTGCCGCTGGAGCCGAATTTATGGCCGTTCCACCGACGGAAACCTCTCACCTGATGCCTGCCTTCTGGGACTCCCCGCTCAGTCATGGCATCAATGTATTCGTGGGACTGGTACTTTGCTTCACTATGTTGGGGCTGGGCTGCACGGTGGAGATCAGCCAGCTCGGAGAACATATCCGCCGACCCATCGGGGTGCTGCTGGCTCTGGTGTGTCAGTTTGTTATCATGCCCTTGGTGGCCTTTCTTTTGGCGCTAGCCTTTTCTCTGGATGATGTTGCCGCGATGGCCGTTCTCCTCTGTGGCTGCTGCCCTGGAGGAAACCTGTCAAATATTATGTCTCTCCTGGTGCACGGAGAGATGAACCTAAGGTAGATCTACTTATTCACCTTAACATGACATGAAGTGAGCTTTGGTGTGAAGTGTTTTGTGCGTAAATTCTGACATTCATGCACTTTAATAACTGTACATTTAAGAATAACTTTTAAGTTATGCATGTTTTTTCAAGTCAATTAAACATTTTCCTCAGATTTAACTAAAATGATCCAACCCCGTGCGTGCTGCACGTCCACCATAAACTCCTTCTGTAAAAGCGCCCCTTGTCTCTGCTCCTTCCAGCATCATCATGACCATATCTTCCACTCTGCTGGCGCTCGTATTGATGCCGCTCTGCCTGTGGATCTACAGTCGAGCCTGGATAAACACTCCTGTGGTTAACCTCCTGCCCTTTGGGGCCATCATACTGACACTTTGCAGCACCCTCATCCCCATTGGGTTTGGAGTTATGCTTAGGTACCGCAACACGCGTGTGGCCGATATTGTTTTAAAGGTAATCTGACAGTAATTAACTTTTATAAATCCGTGCGATCGTTTTGTGCCAGCTGAAGTCGTTTTAGTTAGGGGCCACCTTTGCGCAAAGGCGCATTGCGTCTTCCTTGGTCCCTGTTATTAATAGTGGGGATGCTGACCGCTGGAAGAGTGACATCAGAGGCACTATATCAGGAAGAGCTCCTCCCTGTAATTTCTGACAAAAGCTACACATGAGGGAGGGCCACATCAGTTAGAGTAGACAATAATGCTAGGCAGCAGAAATGCACTAATGCGCAGGTTCCAGCCCTGCTTGAAAAATCCAGCCAGTTTTAATTAAGAGCTAAAGAAGAGGAAGCAATCTTGACAACTTAAAGACTTTTATCCTTAAAGACTTATGGTTCAGATAGAGAAAAACGAAAATATTTTGTTTAAAAAAAATCATGCCTTGTAGAAAATAGCTGCCATATTTACATTAAAGAAATTATTCTCACGCAGAATTCTTGTGTCTGCAGGCTTCTCTGTGGTCTCTGCTGTTCACCCTTGTTTTACTCTTCATCCTGACTGGAGCAATGCTGGGGCCCGAGCTGCTGTCCACCATCCCGCCTTCTGTATACGTGGTGGCTGTCCTGATGCCTCTGTGCGGCTACGCTGCAGGTTACGGCCTGGCAGTGCTCTTTGACTTACCGCCCAAAAGCCGCAGGGCCGTGTCTCTGGAGACAGGGTGCCAGAATGTGCAACTGTGCACCGCCATCCTGAAGCTGGCCTTCCCCCCTCAGCTGATGGGAGGAATGTACATGTTCCCCCTGCTCTACGCCCTGTTCCAAGCAGCCGAGGCTGGCATTTTCATCCTGGCCTATAGGATGTACAGAAGGGAGGTCCTGCATAAACCAGATCCCATGGTGGACGGCGAGGACACAGACATAACATATCAAAGGTTTGAAGACGAGGACTTTGAGCCATCATACGGTGCGGTGACAGTGAGCGACCCAAACACCATCATGTTGGATCCATGTCCTCCTGATCCAACTCCTGTTTAATGTGATTAATAATAATAATAATAATTATCTATGGAAGACCAAAACTGCCAAAATGACTAAAGAAAATACATAAATGACTCAATTAATTAATATGCATCAAAATTAACACTTAAACATAGGAACTAATAAAATTGTGAAATAAATATTTATTTTTCTACATTTACCTTTGTACTGTAATTCCCACATTTATCTACTTGCTTTCATTTCCAATTTTATTTAATATTTATTTATTTAATTTTTTTATTATTTACATATTATTTGACTGTATTTTTTTTAGCCAAACAATAATGTCTAGGGCTGAAAAATGAAGCCAATGCAAAGGTGCCAAAAAGTTCCTCTAATGCAGGGCCTCTAACAGCCACTTGAGGTTGGCTCCAAACCACAGACAGTATAAAAGACCACCGTAGCAACCATGACATCACCTGTTGGGTTCTGAAGTCCCGTTTTGAAGCCTGGAGATGAGTGTTTCCACCATCGCCATTTTAGTTGCAAAAGACCGGATGTGACGAGGAAACATGGGTCTGAGTGTGAAACCGCACACTCATTGGCTCATTGACTTGTGATTAACATTTCGATAGCCAATGAGCATGTGGTTTCATACCACAGATATCCCCTTTGCAAATCAGTCTTTTAATTTTTTACTCATTATGACCCAAAATGAGAGACTTGGACCATAAACTCTGCCGTTTTCCCACAGAAGTCTTTTTGCAACTCCAGCTATCGCCATCTGGTGGCCTTCCAATAGAATGCAGGTTTTCAGGCATTTACGCATTGGCTTTATTGTTCCGACCCGGAAGCTACGACCGTGTTTTATACTTATGTATATATGCTGAAAAAAGTCACTCCCAATAGACTCCCACTGTCCAACTTTACAGTGGAAATAAACATGTTTACAGCCTGCTAAAAAACATGGTTTGGACAAATAATGGAGAAAACATGGACAAATAATGTGGCATGCTTTTGACAGCGCTTGATATTGGTCTTTGGATTTTCATGTGGACAGAGATATTTTTCAAAGCAAACTTGGAAAAATCCCAGTTTTACGTGTGGACGTAGCCTTAGCATATAAGCTTTCCTATTTCCAAAGGGGTCGCCACAGCAGATAGATCCGCATGTTTGATTTGGCACAGATTTTATGCCAGACGCCCGTCCTGATGCAACCCTCCCATTTATCCAGGCTTGGGACCAGCACCAGGAGTACACTAGCTTGTGACCCCTTGGGGGGGTGGGGGGGTTGTGTCTCCTCCCAGTCTCAAGCTGGGGATCGTGCATTAGTAAGGTGAATGTGTTAGCCATTACACTATGCTGTCATATAAATTTGGAAACTTCCAACAATATCTAACTTTAATGATCTTAGCATATGTATGTATCTATAACTGTATGTATCCTATCTCCTCCTTAATGGGTGGGCCAATCTAAACAAAACTTTTCACAAATATAGTCACACATACAGCAATTATCAACATGTTTTTTGTTTTTAAGTTTTATTATAAAACCCAATTATTTTGATTTTCCTATATATGATGCTTATTTCATCCCCCCGTGAATATGATGTCACATTCAACCTACATCATAACTTAACGGTCACCAAAATTTGTATATTTAAGAGAAGAATTACAAATGAAGTCCTTAAATATCACAGATTATGTCTGCAAGATAGTTGCATGTAATTTAATAAGTGAGTCATTTACTGATGTCTTTACTTTTAATTTCGGCAGTTATGATCTTCCATACCTACTATGACGGAAGGAAGCTGATGAAGACGTGCAGATGGATTTATGATTTTGATCGCTGTTATTCCTAAAAGAAATGCTTGGAAACTGTTTATCACTGACATGACTGCTGAAAAGGTGCTTTATGTCCCGAGCTTAACTCATTCATCTAACCACTCATGCCTCATATCGTGATTTTAAAAAAAAAGACGTCAAAGTTACATAATTGAAGCAGGACAGTGTTTCGTTTTATATGTGTGTAAATATTTGTGTGTGTGTGTGTGTGTGTGTGTGTGTGTGTAAGAGAGACTAAAAGCCATTTTAAAAACATATCAGATTGATTTATGTGCACATTCCCGAACAAGCCTGTGCCAAAGCTGTAGCTTACCTGTGCTCTACAGTCTGATCATCAGTGTTGTACTGTAAACAACTGTGTCATGAAAATTAAAGATGTATAACGACAAAATAGACGCACCTCTGTCACGTGTCTGCTTCTTTCACGAGACTGCTCACACCTGGTCTTAATTAGGTCTAATGGCGAGCTCCGTGTCGCCTGCTCTATTTAAATAGTTACAGCAGAGCTGTGGCCGGTTGAACAAAATGGCAACATATGGTGATGAGCCAGTCGATACCTACTTCTATTCTTCTTATAATCCTTACATGGGCAGATACCCCCGGCCTAAAGACGCGGGGTGGAAATATAAAAGTTACTTCTCCCACTATGGAGACTCTTCTGATGCCTTCAACAACCACCAGCGCGCCCAGCTGAAGTCCATCTTGTCCCAGATCAACCCCAAACTCACCCCGAGGCTCAGGAAGGCGAACACCAAGGATGTGGCGGTGCAGGTCAACCCCAAGAAGGACGCTTCGGTGCAGTGCTCCATCGGCCCGCGCACCCTCCTGGCCATGAAGCGGGACTTCCAGCGCAAGAGGAGGCAGGAGCCGGCGACGCCCGAAAGCCCCAAAGCGACGGGCGGCGTGCGTTACCCCCGCACCCTCGCCGTCTATTCCCCTATAGCATACAGGAGCGTCACCTCCTTTCTGGTCGAAGACGAGAACAACAACAACAAGGAAACTTCCAGTGAGACGGTGCAGACCGGTGAGCCACCGGGCGAGCCGCCCGAGCCCCCCAAAGACGCCGATGGGAAGAAGGACGAAGACGGCCAGGCTGACGGGGATGGAAAGACCGCAAATCAGCCAGAACAGAGCAAAAATCCCAGGTCCAAACTGCAGGTGAAGAGTGAGGGCGCGCAAGCGACCGCGGAGGGCAAAGCGCGGGTGCGGTTCCAGGTGAGTTAATCACACACCGGGAGGCTCGTACCTAACACAGCGCTTGGTGTGTTAGGTACGAGAGTTTAAGAACTTTACTTGCTCCAATAATGTCTGGAAAATTAACCTTGTTGTTTATTGGCCTAACGCGAATCCTTCAAAGAATACACGGGCTGGGTAAGAATCAAACTTCCAGTGCAAACACCTGTGAGTAACAGTCCAAGAAATGAGCTTGAAATTCTATCTTGTCCAGTCTTTAAGTTATTCCAAAGTGAGGACTGAAGCAGCTCGTTAGACCTGGTTTGTAGTAGGTGAACTAAAACATCTACCAGCTGAGATGTGGATGTTTCAGATGAAGTGACTATGGATGGATTAATTCTAATGAATGATGGGGTGGTGGGGATACAAATCTTTGTCTCTTCCAGTTTCTGGAACAGAAATATGGATATTATCACTGCAGAGACTGTAATCTGCGATGGGAGAGTGCCTATGTGTGGTGTGTTCAGGGCACCAACAAGGTGAGCACATGAAGTGGTTTACCAATCAAGAGTGTATCATATGAAGCTATCACGGTGCAGCAGTGACTTGTATTAATCTTGAACTTGTGCCAGAGACTGACACTGTGGCTAAAATACCATTTGAATGAGACCTGACTCAGTATCATCCTCCAGGTTTACTTCAAACAGTTCTGTAGGAAATGCCAAAAGGAGTACAACCCATACCGTGTTGAGGACATCACATGTCATGTAAGACCCATTCTCTGGCTGTGTGAATTTGGTGTCCTCATTTGTGTCTCATAAAACTCTTTCGTCCCAGACTTGCAACAAAGCGCGCTGTTCCTGTGCAGTAACGCTACGGCACGTTGACCCCAAACGACCCCACAGACAGGACTTGTGCGGCAGATGCAAAGGCAAGCGGCTCTCCTGCGACAGCACTTTCAGCTTCAAGTACATCATTTGAGGAGCTTCTCGACTGAACTTTGCCCTCCAACACGCTGGCACAAGCTGTGCATGGGGCATCTTCAGCCCAGTGCTGGTGCAATGACGGCATCTTGGATGCAAAATGTCTATTTGATATTTCAGTACTTTATTTCATGCCCGTTTTGTGTTTGAACTTTAAGCACCACACATGCTTTACCATGTAATAAATGGCTAGCTTGCATTTGGTCTTTAAGCATTCTCACTTAAACTGCTGTGTGATACGCCAGTTCACTGATCTCAACTCAAATGCAGCCCCTTACCCTGAGGTCTAAAATCAGACTGACTAACTGTGCACGTGCAGTGAACATTACTGGGACCTGCACTGCTGTTCCTCCAAATCCACTGGAAAAACTGGGGTCCAAGAATAAGAACTCTGATGGGAGTTTGTGCTGGTCCAAATATTGGCGTATTCTTCCATTCCTTTTAAGTCTGCAAATCCATAAACTTCTTGAATGCTGCACCAGCCTTGCAAGACTTTAACCCTGAGTCATGATCCTAAAGCCAGCAGATCCAGGATCAGGGAGGGGCAGCCACCTGCTGTGACTTTTGGGAATGGTGAACAGAATTCAAGGACTAAACTAAAATTTCTTTGCTATAAATGCACTACATGCTCTTAAGCTCAGGCTTCACACGTTGCTCTCCAACACTCTACTCTATCCACCAGAGTACATTTTACTACAAACCATTCACAGCACTTTATTCTGTGCCTTCAGTGATTTCTAATACACCACTTGGACTTGAGTGGAAGCACCGGAGGCAATCTGGGTTTCAGCATCTTGCCCAAAGACACTTGGACATGCAGAATTGAGAACCACCAACCTTTTGATTAGTAGACTCGCTCTACCTTCTGAGCCAGATGCCTCCATGGATTTGAGAACTTGGCATTTCCAATCAGAACTGTTTTTCAAAACCTCCACAGTGATGAACAGCAGGTAGTGTCCATGCACCCTTGTTTATGGAAGCCAGGTGAGGGGCAGCGAATCAAAAGGACTTTCAGGAAGTAGGATGGTAGAGAGAAGGGAATTAAAGCTGCCTGTTTTAGAGTTTAAGATAAATGAGGATTAAAAAAAAAACAATCTTGCAAAATGACTACCAAGAAAAAAAACCCCATGAAGATGCTTTCACAATTTTAATAACTTAAGACAGCTCATTCTGTAAGGTTTTTATTGATCCAGAAAAGGCTGGTATGAGTGAACAAGGAAAAAAATGTATAATGCAGCTCTACATTAACACATCTTCCAGGTAAATAATCATTAAATAAGAACAGCATTCATATGTACCAGACAAGCAGAAGGAAAAAATAATGCTCTGAGGAATGAGTACAGTGACTGTTACAATGTGCCACAACGAGCTGTCCGAGAAGCATTCAGCTAACGGTTCATGTCCTGCAGTCACAGCAGCAAGTAGGGGCTTTGTGAGAGTACAGACACCCGCTTCCCCCTCAGGAAGAGGAGGAGGGAAAAAAACGGGATCAAAATGCAGCAGAGGATCAGCGCCGCTTTGCAACATGCTCAACCTACATGGACAGAATCAAACCTCATCTCCTTCGTAAGGCTTGACGCAGGACCTACGTTGCTAACAAAAGATCACAGTGGAGAGAAGGAATGCATATGGGCGTGGCTTGGCTGGATTGGTGGGGTTCAGCAGAGGAGACGGAGGCTGCCTTTGATCTCCCACGCCATCACCGTCGAAGGCCGACAGGCGGCTTGTCCCAAACGAGCGCCGCGTTCCTCGTTTGCAAGACCACAACCAACAACCAAGGCAGGCTTTGGGAAATTTGTATGATTGGATGACAGAAGGTGGAGCGGACCATTAATGACTCAAACCTGGTTCTCGCGTTCTCATCACATTAGCTTTATACATACATCCTAATTGGATGAACAGTGCATTACACAAAAGTACAAGGGAAAAAATACTGGTTTTACACTATACATTTTCTAAAATATATACAGAGTAAAATAAGTTATGTTTCCGCACTTGTGTGCAATTATATGCATTTTTGTGTGTGAGCGTATACCAGAATATCCAATATATACCACACAGTCAAGAGTCTCTAAAGGCATCTACTTATTTGGTTAAAGAGTGAGTTTTGCGTGAAGACCTGTTGAAGGGGACTCCTCTCAGAGCAGATCAATAAACAGATATATTTCTCTTTGTACACTCCCTGAAGGCAGATGTCTCCCACAGGATTAACATGTTAAATATCCTAACATTTACAACCTAGGATGTTAGCTCTAATAAAAAATACATTTCTCAAAAAAATATTCTTGCAGTGCTTTTTCTCTTTCAAGCATGCGTTTGAAAACGTTTCAGTTTTTTAAAGACTTTTTCTGAGTTTGCGTATGAATCTTGATGGTGTGTCCTCACACATACGACACCTCCTCTGGACCGTCTCACAGGCTCCAGCTCCCAGTCCAGACCCCGAGGAGGCCTCCGCCCGGTGTGACGGGCCCCTCAAGTCAGATCCAGCAAAAAGAGAAAACAAACAACAGCAGCAAAAAAAAAGAAACTCACTGCCCCCTCTCTTATTCTCCCAGTCACACCACCACATGACTTATTGCAACTGAATTTTGCGAGTTGGCTTAGTCTGGGAAAAGCTATTAGCTTTAAGCATTCATACATGTAATAATATATATTAAGAGTCACAGTTATTCCCACGCATCCTTTAGCCCTTTATAGGTGGAGTCTCTCTTGTCCTCCGCCCCTCACCGTCTACCCTCCAAGCTGAGGGGAGGTGTAGAAGAGAGGGGTGTTTTTGTCCAGTCTAGTCCAGCCTGCAGTACCTCAGGCTCACAGTCCGGTGCTCACTATGGTATTGTGGACCTGGCAGGCCTGCGCCTGACTCAGAGCCTCACGGATCTGCAGGTTGAGCTCCATGAGGCGGGTGCTAGCCTGAGACAGGTCTCTGCTGGGGCCCACGACTGCCAAGCAGCCCGTCTGACCCAGCGTCTGGTGACGGAAGTAAATGTGTAGAAGAGTCTGGACTGCGTCGTCTGTCTCGTTGCCGAAGATGTCGTTGGGCCACAGAGACCTGGAGATGACGAAGGGTGAGAACACAGAGATGGATCATAGAGAACATATTTCTAGCTGCTGGATAAACATTTTTCCTCTGTCATCATGTATGAGGTGCTTTGGTTTGTTTTTTGGATAAATCCTTTAAAGCCTTTAAAGTTATCACAGGATTCTCAAACTGCAATGGCATGAAGCACGACACTGTAATAAAATAGCAATGAGACCAAGAGCATTAAAATTAACCACCTCTTACTCATTATATTTGATTGGGCTTTTCAGGCAGGTGACTGAAATCACAGTGTTGACCTGTTACATCAGTGATTAAAGCTACTGATTTGTGCCAGTTCTGTGTTGCACGTCTTACCTGAAGATTTTGACCTGTGTGAGAGCAGAGCTGAAGTCTCTGGCTCTCAGGGTTTCTATCAGTGACTGTATGGCCGTCTCCGTGTTTGTCTGGGCATTGTCTGACATGCACACATCCTCCTGACCATCATTTCCTGTTTCCGCCTCCTTCAAGCAGCTTTCTAAGATAGTGAGCTCCTCAGACATGTTGGTAACCTTAGAAACAGAGACAAGGAAGGATTATTGTCACAGCATCAAATAATACAAGCAGATCTACCCAGGAGGTGAGGAAAGTAAACCCAGACTAAATATTACCTGGACTAGCCGACCTCTCTGTTCTGTATGGGAAATTATTTAATTTCATTAAATGTCTAAATCAAATTAAGGCTCCATTAAAATGCAGCCCGGAGAAGGATCGACTGCAGTAACGATTTAGCTATGACCACTTATTGATCCTGTGGCTGCAGGAAAAAAATCAAAACGTGATTTGTCACTCAGAGAACATGTGTCTGCTGCTCTACAGCCCAGTGGCGACGTGCTTTACACCGCTGCATCCAACGCTTCGCATTGTGCTTGGTGATGCAAGACTTGGATGCAGCTGCTCGGCCATGGAAACCCATTCCATGAAGCTCTCCACACACTGTAATCTGAAGGCCACGTGAAGTTTGGAGGTCTGCAGCGACTGACTCTGCAGAAAGTTGGTGACTTCTGCACACTACGCGCCTCAGCATCCGCTGACCTCACTCTGCTATTTTACATGGGCTACCACTTCATGGCTGATCACTGCCGATCTCAATCGCTTTCACTTTGTTATAATACCACTAATGACTCTGGAATATTTAGTAATGAGGAAATTTCAAGACTGGACTTGTTGCACAGGTGGATCCTATCACGGTACCACGCTGGAATTCCCTGAGCTCCTGAGAGCGACCCATTCTTTCACTGATGTTTGTAGAAGCCGTCTGCATGCCTCAGTGTTTGATTTTATACACCTGTGGCCATGGAAGTGAGTGTGTGTGTGTGTGTGTGTGTGTGTGTGTGTGTGTGTGTGTGTGTGTGTGTGTGTGTGTGTGTGTGT
>JAVDPK010002433.1:86718-102190 GCA_034780415.1 Cichlasoma orientale
GTGTGTGTGTGTGTGTGTGTGTGTGTGTGTGTGTGTGTGTGTGTGTGTGTGTGTGTGTGTGTGTGTGTGTTGCTGTTTTTAATAGTAAAAATGTTTCCTGTAACTTTTAGTTCTTTTACAGGAACCGCCCCAGTGAGGATAATGGAAACTTTCATGGGATTATTCATGGAAATTTATATAAGTTATCTTGCATTATAGGCTTTGATTTTATTAAGGATCTCATTTTAATCATTTCATTTTGACAAAAAAATTAAATAAATATTTTACCCAAATATTCTCTTATAAGAATATTGAAAAACAAACAAGTGATTCTTTACATTCTCCATTTGTAAAAGTGTACCTTATAAACCAAATTTAAAAAAAATTAATAATATGTATGTCAGCATTTTCCACCTGAGCCTCTTAATGTTGATGAACCTCAATAGCGGCGGCTAGTATGAATGTAAACACATAATTGCTCCTCCTGATTGCCCCTAGCTATGGATTCCAAATCATAAATAAATAAATACATAAAAACAAGAGACCTGTTGGACTACAGACCTCCGCTCAGCTCCGTCTTTACTTGTATAATATGTGAAAGGAAACTAATTTGGCAGTAGGTCAGCCATCACTGAGTCAATAATTACTGTTTGTTTCATTAGTAAAAAAATAGAAAATCTGTCTACAACATTCTGCAGACCTTTGCCTAATGAACACTCAAGCCAATTTTCTGAAAAACCAATCTAAAGTATTTATTAAATTTTGAAAATTCGTGTAAAAAAAAAAATCTTTTAATCGCTCACGTTTGTAATAAAATAAGAAAACAGTAAAAAAAAAAAATGTAGTTCTATAATTTCATAAATACAACAAAAACATGGTAGTATTCTAATGAAAAATGCAACTGCATTTACACTGAACCCGGCTCTAAATAAATGTAATCTTGTTTGTTTTTACTTCTATTTGCAAAAAAAGGATCTATAGTTATTTAAATTAGAATATCTGCCATAGAGAAGCATAGCAGTTTGGGTTTGATAAATTAAAGAAAAGTAATGCAGTATAAGTGACAATAGAGGGGAAAAAAGGGGGACTGGACTTCTTTCAATACCTTTGAAGATGTTTCACTTCTTAAACAAGAAGCTTCTTCAGTTCCCTCATTATACTTTATCATCAATAAAGTATTAATGACCACAACTGGTCATTTCAGTTGCTAAAATAACCTGGTCGCTTGAGGGTTAACCCAAACATCTTTTACAAAATTTTATGTACAGCAAAACCAAAACAACACACGCACAAACATCCTCCCAGCCACACACTGAACCTTGCGTCTCACCTCAGCCTCTCTCTTGATGGTGTCCACCCTGCTGATGAGCTTGCAGTAGGCCTGGAACAGCAGCAGTAGCTGAAAGTGCAATTTGTAGAGCCTCCGACATAACTCCAGCTCCTACAGAGACAGAAGACAAAAACGCGGTCACACGCGGTCTGCGAAACGATGATCTAACCTGCACTGAAATCACTCTGATGATCACGTGTTTAGACAGATGGGTGTCCCAGGTTAGAGACGTGGGAGCAGATGAAAAAGTTAACACGAGCTGGTGCGGAGTGACGTCTGGTTTGGACCATGGTGAGTCTACTACTGGGTCGTTCCATGAAAATGAACCAATCTGGAAAAATGTTCCCACCTGACCTTCTTCAGAATCAGCTGATTTGTTTTGTTTCTCTCTAATGAAGCCATGATGAATTTTACTTGCATGCTATGGAAATTTTCAACCCGTCTCCATGTGCTTTGAAAGTATTCAGAGTTACAAACAGTCAAAGAATGCCGCTAAAATTCTGCATGGCCTCATTAAATATATTAAAGTTATACAAAAACAAAAATCAGCCTTTTTTGGGGGAGGGGGGTCCAGGTGGCTGATTTTCATGGAAGGACCTTAATGCTAGAATTAGTGGTGAAATCTCAATTAGAAAACGATCCATCACCATCTTGTGTGATGCCTCCTCAGCATGTATGATCCAAGGAAGTGTGTAATTACTAAAAGTTAAGGTCCTATTCTAGGAGAACATGGGAGAAAAATGATTTGAACAAATATGGGAATGAAACAATGAAATCATGCAAAATGAAAGTAAATTAATCCTAACAGCAATGAGCTCTCCATCAGATATTGATGATGCAGCAGCTCTTTGGAAATCAGGCAGTAACTTTACACTGAATGCACGTAGTTAACGTCATCTATCCGCAGACAAAATCAGTGCAAGGTGCAAACAGATTATGAAGCAAACAGGGGAAAAAAAGCATCCAGGAAAACACGGTACGTTATGATTGGGTGGATGAGGAGGTTGAGCTGGGTTACATGACCAATCAAGCAGAAGCAGAGATACAGAAGTGGGTGTGGGTGGTGGCGGCAGAAGAACACGCTCTGCTTTTCTCTCAACAGGTATGAACACATGAGATGGTCAGTGTTTTGTCCGGATGGTGGCATTATTAAAGTCTATAATATGAGAACCACTTACTGCTAGCTTTTCCATTTGCTAAGCAAGAAGGTGAGCAGGTCACACACACAAACAAACAAACAAAACAGAAGGAGAGAAAGACCAAGAATTAGTGAGCCTTAACATGACAGCTGAGACACAGTGACCTGATGAGCAGGAGCAGTGGTTTATCATCTTCCCGTCACACAGGCCAGGAAATGCGTGCTCACTTCAGCAGTAACTGAAACTTTTATTCTGAAAAGCTGAACAACAGCATGTGTGATGAGGGGGAGAAAAGACGTGGTGCCGTAGAGGCTACACAGAGAGGAAGGAGGAGGCAGTGAAAGACCTCTAACCTAAGGTAACATCTGTGAGAATGTCAAACACAAAGGGAACTCCACAGATCTGTCCAAGGAGCTCGCTATACGAGAAACCTACAGACTAAGACGTGGAGCGAGAAATCAAGTATACAACCCCTGTGTCAGTCTTATAGATCTCATATCATAAATCTGAAGTGGCAGAACTGGAAAAACCACCTAGATTTGACCTCTTAATGTCATCTGAAATCTCAGTTACAAGAAAAAAAAAACTTATTTCCACATCATCTTTACATGTATTGTTAATATTTTTTCATCCAAAACAAGTAAAAATAGTCGCTGGCAAATGGAAATACTGCTTTTCTTCAGTGTCTGGCAGATGACAGCGCCACTGCCTGGTCCATACTGATTTGTTTCACGCATTTACAAAAAGGCCTTCTTCCTGTCCTTGCCTTTCACAATAAAACCCCTAGCTATATGCACTGCGTTACTGCTGTTCCTTGTACTCCTGCTGATGAGAGAGGTTTGTTCGGCTGCCCCTGTACTTCTCAAGGGTTCGCTAAAGCAGATCAACCTGCATGTTTGAGCTGGCACAGATTTTACGCCAGTACCCTTTATGACGCAAGCCTGACATTTATCCGGGCTTGGAATGACAGCAGTAGTACACTAGGGTGTGAGCCCCTGAGGCTGGGTTTGTGTCTCCTCCTGGAATTGAACCAGGGATCTTTTAATGCGACTATGTTAAGTAAGTAAATAAAATGGCAAACAGAAGTACACTGAAGCAATGCAGAAAATGCCAAGATTTTAAAAAATATATCTTTGCTTTTTTAATGAAATAGAATAATTATTTATTTATTGAGTTTTGGAATGATGGTTTCAAAAAGATTAGCTAGTCCTGCTTTCTTTAAGCTGAGAACAATGACCAGTGTAACCAGGTGATAGCCGGGCCAAAATTTCCGTTTCCTTGGCCAGTCATTGGTAATGAACGGAGATAAAATAAGCTAAAACTTCATCAGACAACAGCGGACGTTATCAAAAGCATTTCAGGAAACGTCATCCCTCTTATGCTCTTTCCATTTTTGACTTGCGTGCATATTTCTGACAGTAACTGTTTGGCTTATAGCTAAATGTCATACTTTGTGTACCAAAAACATCATTGCATCCTTACTAATAATATTAACCTGTAAGATATCCTGTATTAGCAGGTGTGGGTTGTTTATTTTGAACAAACATCATTTTTCACAGGGAAGGCGTATGACTGGCTCTGTGAGTCTTCCTAAACTGAGATATTCTGATGAATGAATGTAAAACTATGGAGCACCAAATGTTAACGACTCCCTGCTGTTTTTATTTCTTAGAGTGGAACAGTCAGAAAAAAACCCCAAAAACACACGCGGTTTAATTTCAGCTGGACTTTATCGAATTCAGGTGCACCTCAATAATTTGCATTAATAAAAATAAAAAACTGGTCAACACAAACGACAAATCACATTGATGGATATCAAAGTAAAAGCGTTCATTCCTACCTGTGCGTGAGTATTGGGTCGCTGGCTGCTGTCTTTGTCCCCGAATGTTTTCCTGCAGTTCTCCAGCCACTGCACAAACAGGTAAGAGACAAAATAGGAGGCAAAAAACGTAAAGTCTTAGAGGAAGGAGGGGAGGTTTGGTAACAGAAGCATTACAAGACCTGTTTTTTTTAAAACCCATGGACATGTGCATCTACATTTGTGTGCGTACATAATAAAGGGAGGAGATTTAATAAGAGTGCTGTATTTAGAAGGCCTGTTCCAGAGCAGGGATGGTATCTAGCCCTCCAGGGAACATTGCCGTCTCATTCAATTAGCGCCCCTGCATCCCAGAACCTTCTGCAATCTCATCTCTTTCTTCCCCTCCCCTTTCCTCCCTGCTCCCACCCCTGCCTGGCCTTCTGTAACTGATTTAGGACTGCTGGGGGTTATTTTTATCCCTTCAGCAGGGTTTCTCACTGATGATGCAGACACTAACGGCAGCTGAATGTACTCATACCGAACACTGATTCAGTGTCTGCAGCTGCTGATGAGACAGACTGTGCTCATCTTGTACATCATCAGCTATTTGTCGGTCTGTCTCCCTGGCCTTCCACAGTGCAACTGCACAGAGATGAAAGGCCTTTTACATGTTTCCCGAGCAGTTTTAAAAATAAAGACGATGTGAAGTAACGCATCTGGTGGGAAAAGATATAAAGAGGATGAAGAAGAAGACATGGTGGATGATAAATGATGACTTACAAGCTCTGCTGCTTCTCTCTTGGCGTTGTAGGTGTCCAAGTGTTCCTGCAACTCCAGCACACTAAACTTCAGAGTCTCCAATAGTCCACAAGAGACCAGCTACAACAGCAAGACAGGACACCACACATATTAAACCACAACAACACCCACTATACACACACACAATGGCTCAAGGCCTCGTATTGTTGTTGGGGACTGCCTTTTGCTTCCTTCTCCTCAGGTCCTAATTCATGGCTCCTCTCTTCTCACAAACGTAACTGACCTCGCTCACTTTGGAGTCTATATAAGCTGATTTGATGTCTCTCCCCTACATGACAGCTTGGTTTTCATTTACTTTGACTGTGTTGCAGTTATCACAAGTTTAGGCCACATGCTGTTTTAGGTTGGCACCTATTCTTTGACTTATGTATAAAATTTGGATTAAAAAATGTTTCTGTGTGAATTTCCCTTCTAAGATATGTCATAAATGAGCTGGGCATGACGCACAGTATACAGAAATATCTATACCAGGACACACACACACAGACACACACACACACACTGAGCACAACAAGATCCATTTTTACAAAATAATCCAACCCTGTAACTGCTACAGCATTAATGGAGTCTAGCTTTACCAGATCTATTAGAATGACAGCAGACAACCGTGTGGGACAGCCTCACCGTCTCTGCATCCAGCAGCACAGTGGGACACTGCGAGCGAGACGTCATGACTTCCAGGGAGCTGAGGAATTGATTACCCATTCGTTGGAGCCTTTCCCCGAGAAAGCGAACAGATGCATGTGTAATGGAGCCAAATTTCCTCTGAATACTCTGAAGAGTAAAAAAAAAAACAAACAGACAAAAAACAAAACAAAAACAAAGGTAAGGTCATGCTGAGAAAGCTTCCTTGTAAACAAGATGCAGCAGATAAAGGGCGGTCCTACCAGCCGAATATGCAACAACAACAAAAAACCATTCGGTACACATTTACCTGAAAGAGTCGGGAAAACACGTGGAAGGTATAAACAGCCGAGGACCCGTCTGTGTCTGACAACATCTGGTTGACATGGCAACGCCAAGCATCTTCGTCATTGTCATAGGCAACAGGCTGGAATGCAGCCAGGATGGCCGAGAGGAAGGGTGAAGGGGGCGGAGAGGCCTGAATCTCTGGAAAGCCGTCTGCGTCACCTTCATCTTGGCTGAAACACACACGGGGGCCAATAAGCTACAGTCCGACATATTCTACACCCCCCCTTTCTTCACTGAAGGGCAAATGTAAACACACACACGCGCGCTTGTTAGCACTCACAGCAAGTAAACAACCTCACATTGCTGCGTCTCTGCCTCCCCCACTGCAGTACACCAATAGCTCTAATCCGCTGCAGTGCTCTCACACTAATATGTGAGCTATTAGCATTTTAGCATCACACAAACACGTCTCTCTCTCTCTCTCTTTCTCTCTCTCACACACACAAACACACATACACACACAAACACAGATACTCACAGGCCTGTAGGACCAAACAGCCTGAAGAAGCAGACAGAATACAAGTATTTAAAGCCTGCGCTGCCGAGCGCTGCAACAGACACAGTCTCTGTCCTCATCCTCACCCCAACTATCGCTTCTCCTGCCCGTACTCTCCCCCCTCGTCTGCAGCTCCACTGCTAGCAGCACTAGCGCACTGCACTCTTCCCACACAGGACTGCAGAGAGCTCTATACAAGCTAGGCATTTACACATACTGATTCACACACACACACACACAGAGCTGCAAGCACAGCCAGCTTCCAACCCACTGAAGTAAGACATTGCTGAGTTGTTTCATCTTACGCTCTCCCACTCACATAAATCCTCATGCAGAGACCTACACTAACCGGTTAGTCTCCTGCTGTTTTCAGTCAGTCTGAGCTACTCACACAGTTGCTTTTCATGCATGCGTGGCTCAGTTAATTGAATGAACTTGAGTACAGTTACACATGGAGGTAAGTGAGTCTGTGTCTGCTACTTTGTTCAGCATTGCTTCTTCATCTTGCTTTAGACAAGTTTAAAGCCCTGACTTTACAACTGTCCTCCAATCAGAATTGGCCCACCTTGAAGAGGGGGCTGTTAGAAATGGACTGAAGCCAACCAAGCCTGGCCCACCTTCACAGTTCCAGTAGGCCATGCCAAGAAAGAAATTACCCAGCATACCATCTAAATCATGTTAAAGAAGTTAGATTAGTCACGCACAGCAGATTAGTCCACATCTTCTTCAGCCACACCTCAACTAGTCTTCAATAAAAATAAAAAGGTTCATTCTCAATGCTTTAATAAAACGTACAGTTCCATTCAGGGTTTCCCCAAAGTTTATTAGCCAACAGGGCCACCCTGTCAAATCAATTTTTGATTAATTAAAATAAAACAGAAAACTGGGCAGCATGGTGGCGTGGTGGTTAGCACTGTTGCCTCACAGCTAGAAGGTCTGGGTTCCAATCCACCCGCCCGGGCCTTTCTGTGTGGAGTTTGCATGTTCTCCCCGTGTTTGTGTGGGTTTTCTCCGGGTACTCCAGTTTCCTCCCACAGTCCAAAGACATGCTATTGCTGGGATTAGGTTAATTGGTGATTCTAAATTGCCCATAGGTGTGAATGTGAGTGTGAATGGTTGTCTCTCTCTCTCTCCTCTAGCCCTGTGACAGGCTGGCGACCTGTACAGGGTGTACCCCGCCTCTCGCCCTATGACAGCAGGGATAGGCTCCAGCTCCATTACTTTTATGAAATAAAAATTCTGAAATTAAATGACTGATAGTGCATATAGTTACTTTGGTTTATACAGACTGGTATATATTCCACCATTTACGCCATACACCGCCTTAAGGCTGAAAGTCAGCGGCCCAGGTTCGAGTCCGACCCACAGGCCCTTTGATGCACAGCTTACCCCGCTCTTCCTCCCTACTTTCCTGTCTACTCTTCATCGTTATCCAATAAAGGCAAAAGGGCCAATATTAAATAAAATTTTAAAAAATGAAATTCAAATTGTCACATTTTATTAATTCATAAATGTCGACACTTTTTAAAATTAATATTAAATTTCTATTATAATATTTATGTTGATGCTGTTCATAGCACATTATTTATTTATTTTTACCCAGTCATTTCATTATTTCATTTTGAATCTGGCAGTTTTGGTCCTCCATATAAAAGGTCAAGTAACACTAAAATTGTTCCAATTATCAGTAACAGCTTGGAGGGAAACCAAACCGAACCAAACAAGCAAACAAATTTTGCATGTATAACTGTCTCTTAAATTCCTCTTACAGATCAAGATTTCCATTTTGGGTTTCAGACAAAAAGTGATTTACATAGAACTCTGATGGTTTTAGTAAGGCCCACAGAGGGGATCTAGCATTTTCTCAGATCTCAAAATCTAAATTTATTACAGTGGTCTTGATCCAAAGATAGACTCTGAAACCCTTACCTGGACATGGCAGAGAAGTCCGCCTCCTCCTCCTCACAGCGCTCATCCAGCTCCTTCAGGGCCTGTGTCACGTCTTCTTCCCACACAGAGCCACAGGTGCTGTCTGGATCTGGATCTGCATCCTGCTTCGTCTCTGATGGCAGACAAAGAGGCAGCACTGTTTGGGAGTCTTCCTCACAAAGGGACCCCGGTGGTGTGTCTATGGCTGGAGGGGGAGGGGGGGCTGGATCCAAGTCCTCCTGAGGGTCTAGAGTCTCCTGATGATCCTGAGCATCCTGGGAGTCTCCGAGGTCACACAGCTCTCGTTGGTCAGAGGGCAGAGGGGGGGCGCTGCAAAACCCTGTGTCCTCGCTCACACTGCTACTCAGCTCGTCGGCCGCCGTCACGCTCACAGCATCCTGTAACATGAAGGCAGAGGGGCTCAGCCGCAGCTTGGCAGGTAATTTTATGTTAAAACACAACATACATTGAAATTATCTTTTTATTCTAATACCAATAGTGGCTGTTAACACTGATACATGAACACAGACTCACAGTTAAACCTCTATTAAAACTTGAATTAAGACTCTCAGAGCACATTAGAACTTTAATTACAGAAGAGGGACTTTTAACTCAACACCTCCTCTGAGATTGCTCTAGATGTAATTTCATAAGCTAACATCTATCTTGAGAAATACATGGGAGGAAAAAAGATCAATAAATAGGAGCAATTATTTATCATTAAAATGCCAATGAAAACTTGACGTCACTACTAACAGAACAGCAACATCGCCGTCAGGAAGTGATCAGACTGCAGATGAATGGATCGGTGGTGACTCATAACATCTGTATGATGACTGATTTATAGCTTATACCACATAACCACACAAAACTAATGAACTGAATTAGCAACACAACACAAAGGGGGGGGGGGGGGATATTCCTCATACGTAAGGGGGCATATGCCCTATACCTGAAGGGGAGATATGTCCATACATGCTGATATGCAGAGGATAGCACAGGGGAATTCTAATTAAGAGGTCTTGCTTTTTTCTTTTGTTTTTCCTTTCTATATTATTCAAAGTCTAATGCATTAGGGATGCCGAGCATGGCAGACAGCCAGTACATCAGAGAGACGGCAGCTATATTACAGAAAGCTTTTAGAAGTGGTCATGGCCATCCCGCAGGGAATGAGTAAGACTATTGATGGTTTTATCTAGGGCTCATTACACTAAGAGCTGGGGCTGTGATGGGGGAGATGTCCTTGGGGTGATATTGAGACCAGTGGCTTGGTTGAGTTACAGAGTTCACTGAGGGGTAGGGTGCACCTGAGAGAGAACTGATTTGCACATATACCAATGAACAAAGGACAGTCATATCATATGTTACATATATTCAAAGGTGAAATCTATCACTTAATTTAAATTGCCACAGTGTGCATGCATTTCAGGACAAGATTGCATACTCACCATTGTTAGTAAAAGTGATAAATGTCAGTAGGAGTAAATACAGAAGGCAAGCTATGGCATGTTAATATCATACTGAATGTCACTGACTAGATGCTGAGTTAAATGCACTTGTAAAACTAAGACACCACTTGCAAAGGACTCATACTCACACATGCATCTGCCGAGGGTTAAGGAGCTGGTGTCTCTTTCACAAGTTTTTAAATGGAGGTTTTAGTTGTAATGGTCAGTTGCTGTGTTATTGGAGATGAGGTGAGCAGTAACAGCTGACCTGAGGTGAGCTTTTGTTTTTATCCATTCCCAAAAATCATACAATCAAGCCCCACCGCTATTAAGGCCCCAAGATCTACACAGCTAGACTTCAGCAACCATGCAGAGTAGGAAAGAAAAAGCAGCGGCAGGAGTGAGAGGCAGAAAAAGCAGCAAACACAAACACATGCACGTCTTAACCTGACAGACAATCGCAGAACCAGCACTTTTACCCTACTCCATCCAAAACTCCCTGAAGGTAGCTGATCGTTTGTCTAAATGACAGATAGGCCAACAAGTACAGCAAAAGCAGATACAAGATGAACAAAAAAGAAAAAGGCAAGCTAAAAAGCACCCGAGCACCACAGTTTATTGTTGTTCCCGATTGATCGCACCTCAGGCAGCTGACTGCTGGTGCTGTCTGAGTGGGTCATCTCCAACATGGGGCTATCCAGTCGAGGGAGGGAGGGTGCAGAGGGCAGAGTGGGCAGGACAGCTGCCTCCTCTGTCATAGCGCTGCTGGAGGATTCTTGGGACTGCTGCAAAGAGTCCACATGGTTGGATGCTGTGTCATCTGTAGCAGAGTCACTGTTAAGCTGGAGAAGAAAAACAAGCTGGTTGGATTTTCTGTTAAGGGATGCAGAAACACAGTAGAGACCAATATGTGCGTCACCTAGTTTGATGCAAACCTTTATTAGAGGTATACTAAGACTTAAAGCCCAATTATGTCCAAACTAGGAGTAAATGAGGCTTACTCGGGAAGGTTACTTTTAGCTCTGACGCACTACATACTGGACGCACTTCAAACAACTTTACTGTGGAGATACAACATACAATGGGCTTCAGAAGTTATTATGTAATAACTATATAAGAGATGGTCATTACTGTAAAAGCAGCTGGTCATTTGAGCTTGTAAAATAAATTTCCATCTGATTTTTTTAATCTTAGTGAGTTTGAATGGGTAAAAAAAACAAAAAACAAAACAAAAAAAAAAACTGGTTACCCCACATTTAAATATAGTGAGATAACACTGTAACATTCTCTTACATCACACCAAATACGAATCATATGCTTGACAACGGGATTATTAGTCTGCTTCTGCAGAGTATAAATACATGAAAGAGGCCATTTTAGACCATAAGACTCTGCGTGTTCCCAGTGAGAAATATGATTTGTTGAAAAATGAAAAAGCTTTGCAGCTCAATAATACAACAATACATTTGGACATTTTAATCCGTTGTTATTTAAAAGAAAGCAAGAATAACTGAGGGAAAGCTGCTTTTTCTCTCTGTGATTCCCATAAATTGTTTTCTGTTTTTGTTTTGTTTTTTGACAAATAATCTCTTGGCAGTGGGCCAGGCATGTTTGCAAAATACAAAGTAACTTTGGTAAAACATTTATCTTTAAAATACTGATCCTATAAATTACTAAAAAAAAAAGATCTTTCATCTTTCATCACAGGTTCAGAGTCATTGCTGATGATACGTTCTCTCTTTGGCACAAGTGGCATCTATGTATGTTAATTTTTCTACTGTGCGATTCCTTTTAAATCATTTTTCCCTTAGTAGTAAATATATTGCTTATTTAAAACAAGCAATTTGCTGTATTAAATGTAATAAAACAATTTGAGCATTTTTGTAATAAACAAAATTACATCATCAGCCTAACGTGATGAAATTTTAGCCTTAGTAGCGCAGACAAACCTACAGATTAATTAACTTTTCAATTTTCGTTTTTGGACAGACAAATAACATCAGCCCTGTTTCATTATCAAGCAGAGCACGTTTAGTCATTTTAGTCATTTGATTCGGCATCTTCAAAAAATGGTTTCAGGCGTATCAGATCATGCCAGCATCAATAACATCAATTACATATTTATGAACAGGTTATGTCATTCAACAGTTCTGGGTAAATAACATCAAAATCCTGCATGCGCATTTTTGTAGTGTGTAAAAACTGCAAAGTCTTTGGGGGCAAATGTCCACTAAAGCCAAAAGCTCATTCTCTCACCGTGCACTACCAAGATCAAGAAGGGCAGAAGAAGAGAGAAAGAAAACATCCGTATTAGACTGAGGAACCTACATCTGATAACTATTAGCATATTTAGCAGATGTAGATAAAGGCCTTGCTCGCAAAGCCAAAGAAAACAAAGAGTTAAAGAAAAGCAGCCAAACTGTTAAACAATGCAAAAGAAACATGCTGGGTTCAAACGTTTGAGCTATTTTATATTTGAATAACATGTAAGGATTTTTATTCAATATAAATTTCTAATTAGTTTATGAAAAGTGTCCTACACTGCACTTACCAATCAGACAAAATGTCTAAGAAACAATGAAAGCATTAATCTAACGGAGCTAAAGGAGAAGAAAAAAATAAATAAAATCTACCACCAGCGAAGAAGCAAGCATGTAGCCCCTGTCCACACTGGAAACAGGTCCAGCTCAGTATGCGCGCGCACACACACACGCACACGCACGCACACCATGCCAGCAGGCTGTGCGGGGAGCATGGTGGCTGGGTTGGGTGGTGGACCCTGATTAGAGTGAGACTTACAAGGCCAGAGCGGGTGAGAATCTGGCTAGCGCTCAGTACCTCCTCCTCAGATGATTCATCCGTGTCCTCGTGGTTGGTGAGGTTGAGGCTTGGCGTGCTGCCCGTGTATTGGCACTCCTGCAAAGACGGCGTGTCCCCTTTGTCCATGCTCTCCAGGGAGCGCCGCCGCACACCCCAATTGAAGTTGTCCATGCTCTCCCCCTGCAGGACAACCAAGTGAACAGCAGTGAGGAATCGTGTGCACAATGATAGCGCCTGGACTAGAGATTACAAAACAAGCAAACAACAAACAAGACAAATGCAACATTACAAAACTTAAAAAAAAAAAAAGAAGAAGTGAACAAAAGACACTCAAGTGATTGAATGGATGAGATGATTTTGTCCATGGCATGGTAAATGATGCAATGATCAACAGCTATAAAGGGTTCACAAGCACAGGATCAATGATTTCAAATCAAAAAGGTACTAGTGCACTTTACTGAATGACAAAGGGAGACACCAGGGCTCGGGAAAGAACGACATAGCTTTCTGGCCCTCAGACTTACCTGCAGCTCCTTGTGGCAAGAGAAGAGAAGGAATACGTATGTTAGTAGACTTAAGAAGGACACAAACGTTGTCTACTACACTAGTCAGGACAAGTAAGGCAATTTGGACAAACAAGACATTAATGTTAATCTGTCACACAGCTACTACAGTATGGTCAAGAAGAATGATGAAGAGTGACTGAACAGCACATGAAACTTTTAGTTCCCTGCACTACATACAACTAGACAGCTGTTAACCTGCTATAAAGGTCCCTCAAATTACTATCTTTTTATGACCCTAAATCTATCTTCTCTCATCTCCCTCCTCATACAGGTGGAGCCATTTTAATGTGTTTACTGACCTCAGCATCCTCCAGCTCGACATCTAAGAAGTCAAAGTCCTTAAATACTCCAAACTGCTGCTCACTGCCTGTATCCTCTCCCTGCACTTCCTCCTCTCTGATGACCTCCTCCACTGTGGGTATAAGACTGGTCTGCTGGTCTGCAGAATCCAGGTCCTCGTTGGACGAGAATACCACCTGCGCAGGAAGGAAGGAAAAGCGTGCTTTACTGTCAGATAGTTAAATACAACTGTTGTGAATCCATCATAAATAAAAAAGCCCAAATCAAACACCACCACAAAGACGGTCTAGAAGCAGAAGCTTTGTTCATGTCAGTGATTTTACAGAGACCTTATCTGAAGCCTTAGAGTAGGAGAGGAGTCTTACAGATGGATTTTTGGGGATGCCTGATTCTGGACCGCATAAAGATAGGACATTCATCAGCCTCTCTCTGGTTCTTCTCTGTAACAAGAACACATGGAAAGATGCAAAAACGACAAGATGACCAGGACAAATTTGTCTCAGATGGTCTTTTAGCAAAAAACAGGTCTACAGGAAATACAGAGTGAGTGAGAAGTGTGAATCATCACAGGCCGATGTGTTTGTGGCTGTTGTTTGCCTGCTGGACAAAATAACTTGTAAATGTAAAGTGTAAGTAAGTAGTAAAACTGAAGAGTTTTTATGGCTGTGTGTGCAAAATAACAGAAAAGATGGTATGTTTTAATGATCTCGTTGCACTTACATCTCTGTTCGAGACACGTTAAGCTCGTTAAAGACCGATCAGAGCTCAGTCTGGTAGAGGCTGCTTTGCAGCTCCTGATTAACTTGTGCTTAGCTTTAGGTGACTTGTGTCAGTCTGAGAAGATACCTGAGAAAGTTGTGGCCTCTTCCAGCTTACTTGGACCAGACCATTGGAGTTCGATCCAGATGATGTAGAGGAGGTACTTCTTGTGACAGCAATCACCTGTGGCTTTCCATTCCGGCCTGCTGCAGTACGCTGATCACCATATTTATGCCCTATTATTGGGGTCTATAGAGTCAAATAATGCAGATTAGAGATAAAATCAAAAGCAAATCCATATGGTGAGAACAGAGAACTCGGGGAAGGTAGGGCACTGACCTCTGAGATGTCAAAGTGGAAGTCCAGAGTCTTGCCAGGCAGCTCTTTGGATGAATTGTTGAATATGCGAGTGAAAGCAATTTCTGGGGAGCCGCAGGACTCAGAACTGTAGGAGCGCTGCACATCTTCTGGAACAACGAGGCTGGCTGAACGAGACACGACCAACTTCAAAATGTTTTGGGCCTCTTTCCAGTGTGGGCTCTGTAAAGAACAATGCAGAAATATAATGGACCCACTGTGAGACATCAAGCTGTGTAGGTGTTTCTGAAGAATTCATGAATGTGAAGGGGAATATTTTCCTCCTGACAGCCCACCCGCACCAGCTATGGACTCAATTTGTATTCATATCGGTGGAGCAAAGAAGGAGGCCAAATACAAAAAGCTTGCAGTTCACACCAGTGCCCATGAACTGAAACACTGTGTACACACAAATACAGTGTTTCCTTTTGTGGAATGCACAAAAGGAAACACCGACAGTAAGCTAGGACAGCCAAAACTTGCTTGAGGCAGTAATGCTGTCAGATGCAGAGGTGAGTGAGAAGCATTTACTGCTCTCAGTCAGATCCATAAAGAGATGTAACTGCATCAGAAATACGTCTATACAGCAAACATCATTTTTCAGTGTCAGCTATGCTTTACAGCAGATCATCCAAGAATTCATTCCCATCAGGCTGTATGTGAAAATACGCTGTGCCCAGTATATAACACACACACACACACACACACACACACACACACACACACACACACACACACACACACACACACACACACA
>JAVDPK010002433.1:102290-132431 GCA_034780415.1 Cichlasoma orientale
CACACACACACACACACACACACACACACACACACACACACACACACACACACACACACACACACACACACAGCGCTATTATTAAACATATGGCATCCTTCATATGGGTGGTGCATTGGTGATTTTCTTGCCAACCACTCTGGAACCCTGGCTTGATGCTGGCTCTTTTACTTTCGGACAACAAAAATCTCAGTCAGGCAAATGTTGTTTGATAAAAAGCAAATCCTACAAAAGGAGCTGGTTCTTGTGCGAATACCTCAAACTGCCAGTAGACACAAGCCCACACTTTACAATCGACAGTAAGTGAAATTCAAACAGACCCCCACGGTGCACTTTAAAGCAGTGCGCAAAATATCAACAGTTCCTCTTTTGACCCAAACCCCAGAGACTCTTGAGCTATCCAATAGGGCTATGTAACATCAATTAGACCAGTGGTCCCAGTGGAGAGGAAGCCATCACGCTGACCGATATTTCAATTCCCCCCACGTCCTTTTTTATCGTTACTGACTGCCATAAATTCTGGGATTGGGAACTTTTTCATCTTCTGAATTATGGCAAGTCTGAGAAAGTTAGAGAACCACTAAAATATTTGTTTAATTTGAATTTGACCAAGTTTTCTCTTTGAAATTCACTTGATTAGCCGAGGTGAGGGCTCCTGGAAATTGATGGGAAAAAGGATTGTTTCTGGGCATTTGGCATGGTGGATGAGGAGTACCTTATTATAGACCAGCATCTGTTTTCAATCTGATAATTCATCATTTGGTTGACAGATTGGTGACAGCTCCATGGATAAAATGAACACTACTTTGTGTGAGCATGCACCATTTTGGCTTAAAAACCATCATTTGCTTAACGAGGGAGGTGTGTGCGTGACCTTGGTGTGGATAGCTACAAAGTAAATAAGTTATTAATAAAAATAATAAATTATTCTATTCAATTTAATTCAATTTTATTTATATAGCGCCAAATCACAACAAACAGTCGCCTCAAGGCGCTTTGTATTGTAGGTACAGACCCTACAATAATGCAGAGAAAACCCAACAGTCAAAACGACCCCCTATGAGCAGCACTTGGCGACGGTGAGAAGGAAAAACTCAATTTTAACAGGAAGAAACCTCCGGCAGGACCAGGCTCAGGGAGGGGCAGATTATAACATTTAACAGATTACTTTTACTTCCAAACTTGGTGAAGGCTCACCTGAACATATTTGCCAATGATCTTCATGATCTCAAGGTTGAACTGTTTGACAGGAGCTGTTGATAGGTCAACATGACTCAGCAAGCTGTAGATGATCTGCAACAAGGACTGCTGCATGCAGGGAAGACCCTTCTCCAGCAGCTGAGGGAAACACAGATAGATGCATTCATGGTCATTAGTTACTTTTCCAATTTGTGACAAACATGAAGAAGTTTGACCTTCATTTCATATACCTCAGCCAAGTAAGTGACCAGATTCAAGGTCCGCTCTGCAAAGGCATCGTGGAGGTAACGACAGACCACGTTGATCCAGTTGGTGCAGTCGCGGGAATAGCTGTGCGTGCTGTAAAGGCTCATCATGTGGGCCAGGTTAGAGAGCGTGGCTGACTTCTCATCGGCACACACCTTGGCTATCTTATCAGCTGTCTCCTTACAGAAAGGAGTGGGGTTGTCAAAGTGGTGGATAAGATGCGGCAGGAGGCATAGGATGTTTAGAGGAAAACCTGCAAACAAGAATTATAAGTCTCATTTAAAAATGTAAAATAAATAAAACAGAACGGAATTGCGCTAGAAGGATTTTTCCCAGGTCAAAATGGGCTTATGAACATAGCAATATAGGTCCACATATAGATAAGAAAAAACACTTGCATTGCCTACTTAACAGATGTTAAAAACTATTGTAATCCTAGAGATCTTTTGGGAAAACTTCTTATATGCAGGAAAACCCAGACTAGTTTGTGAGCAACCACATTGGTCATTACGTATGTTGAATTTTCTCTTCTCTTTATTTTCAAATTAATATTTATTTAAGAGGGTCATTAGTATTTACCTGCTACTTGTGAAGGGTCTACCAGAGTATGTCTGGAGACACTGATGAGCTTACTGAGCAGGTGGATGGTTAGCTCCTGAGTAGCAGCAGAAGTGAAGCCCTTCAGGAAGAGCTGCAGCAGACCAGGGAAGTTGTACCACTTCAGCTTGTTCTGGACCGTCTCCAGACGTTCTCTGCTGTCTGCGCGATCCAGGGGCAGCTGGCTCAGCAGTTTGTTGAGCAGCCGCAGGGCCAGCAGGTACTCAAACTCGTAGTCGGACTCGAGCAACGACACAGCGATCCAGAATACGGTGGCCATCAGATTGGAAGGGTCCACGGGTGGGACGGTGTCCCCTCCTGGACTCCCTCCTCTGCTTAGTGATGATAAGCTCCGTGTGCGTGCCAGGTTTCCATAGCTGCCACCAAGTCGGTCAGCAATGTCCAGGGTGTTACTCCTGCGCCTGTCGGCTTTTCGTTCACCCATCATCAGGCTGGCACGAAGAGAGTTGCTGCGAGTGTGGACATGCAACAGACCACTACTGTTCATATTCAGCTGGCCTGTGCTTTTCCTGTTGGCAGCAAACTTAGCCCCCAGCAAGTGATCACGGGCAGAAGTTCTGTGAATAGAACAGCAGAATTCTGTACGTAACTGTTCCAAAACGTGTCAGGACGTTGCTTAAAGTAAGGAAGACTAAAACATTGAAATAAAGAGGCTACCAATGAGAGAACTTACTGTGCTAAGGCAGTGAGGAGGTCATAGTTTTTGACTGTGTCTGCTAGCGTGTCAATGCCAGCCTCCAGCGTTAGGAGGAGCTCAATGACAAAGCCCTAAGGAGAAAAGCAGGAGAGGCCAGCTTGTCAGAAAGAAAGCAAAGATACCAATGAGTCAACACAACTTAGCATACATGTTTCTACAGAAAAGCCCAATTTTCCATAGTTTTCTGTGGTTATTTATTATGCATTTTAAAGTAACATAACAACATAAAGTGGGTCTGGGAAAGTAAGCTAAGCCAAAACCATTGTCAGTCTTCAAAAATCATTTGGTTAAATCTGTCGCCATTTTCACCGCTGTGTGCCTGAGAGCGGCGCCGCTGACCAATGGGCAGCCGAGACGGAGCGGAGCTGCGCATCCGTGTGCGAGATTCTCAGCTGGCTTGCCTTTTCCCTTATTACCAGTAATAAGCAAACATCCATGGTATGATAACCGTGCATTTTAATACCATGGTATACCGTGAAACCGGTTACCGCTGCAACCCTAGTTGAAGCGTACCTATGATGAAAAATGACACACCTCTCCATTCTTCGTGGGTGGGAAAACTTGCAAAATCGTCAGTGTATCAAATACTTATTTTCCCCACTGTACTTTCATTGATTTTGGTGGCAGTGTAACGCTGCAGCATCAATTCTGATAATGATCTGCATGTGAGGCATTCAGTGTAGCCACAGGGTAAAGGAAAGTGGTCTATATGCAGAGGACTGCTGAACTACATGGTCCTAGATGTGTGAAATTTACTGGCAACAAGGCTTAAAAAAGGACACCAGAGAGAAAACCTCAATTTAAATAAACCCCCTCTTAAATAAAACAAAACAAAACAATAAATAACACGTTTTTGCCGTGTCCTATTAAAAACCCTTGTACTGTGCCATATTTTGCTGGTTTTGAATATTGCCCTGAAGTAACACAAGTGGGAATATTTTTAATAGCCGAATGAAAACATGTGATCAAATTAAATATAACCTTTAAAAAAATGTTTCATGTTATGCATTTGGACATTGCGGGTAAAGGCAAGACTTTTTATTTAAAAATGTTCTGACCTGAGCTTCCTCTCCAGGGTCTCCTACTGTCTCAACAAGCCGAGACAAAATGTCAGACAGTGTGGCAGCAGTCAGAGGTTGTTTGAGTGCCCTGAAAATCTGGAATGAGCGACCAGCATAGTGGCGAGAAGAACAAGATAGAGCTGACCTTAGAGCTACTTCACTCAGCAACGAGTCCAGCTGGAAACCTGAAGGGATACACGAGTACATACAGGTAAATATGACAAAACCACCCAGCGGACAGCGAGTAACGGCCAACACTACAGACCTGTCTGGGAATGTTTGAAGACGGTCACCACATGTCTGACGAAAGCACTCAGCTGTTCGGCGCTCTTAATGTTGGAGTTCTTGGGCGACACATCCTCGTGATTCCAGAGCGGGCCGCGCTTTCTAAGTAAGAGAAGAGTAAAGACACGTGAAGAAATGTGACCTGGTAACGCTACCAAAAGATTTCATGTTAGCACACCAGGCAAAGAAACTCAAACTCAAACCCATGCAAGCTAAAATACCCGGTCCTTTCAGACACTGCTGGAAGCATGAAAGCAAATCGTTGTACACAATCAGCAACATGAAGTAAATGTGTTCATACTAATGCGTACTAAACATCTTATGTGCATAAAAAAGGACACTTTTTACAAGCAGCAGTTCGTGACCAGCATAAATGTTATAAATTTTCTCATTTTCTTCTCACCTTGAAGTTATGAACTCAATCAGAGCTTTGGCCTTCTCGTCCTGTTCAACAGTGACGTCCACCTCGCTGAGGAGTGTGGGAGATAGGTGGGAGACAGCAGTACCTCCGGCACCGAGGCTTATGCTGGAGGACGTCGAGCTGGAGCTGAGGCCAGAGTCTGTCATTGGTGATGGCTGACAGTCTGGCAAAAGCTCCTGTACTCCTATAGGAGCAAATTGCAAACACATTTAAAGGTTTTCTGCGAGCATTTTACCAGCCAGGTGGCCTGCTTGGCCTAAGCACAGGAGATTTTTATACATTTATTTGTAAAGAAAAGGTAAAATTGTTAATAATATGAGACAACCACAAAGAACCAGGGAATTTCTGAGCTTTCGTATTTTTTACCCCGCTGTGAGCAGAGGCGCTTTTCTGGTGGAAGTCCTGCCTGGTACACACTGAGCTGCATGTCCTTCATGTATTTCTTTGCAGGATCTCAACAGCATTCTTAATATTTTAACACCAAAATCTTTTGAAACATCTATTTGTTAACAAGATAAATGAGACATTATCAGATGAATAGCTGAGTTCACAGATTTATATATTGACAGCCTTACTTTTACATGCAACACAATCCCACTCTTTAAGCAGGGTCTCTCTTGTGAAACCTTTTCTAGGGAACAATGATTTTCTGTGGCAGGTAAATGTTTCTATATGGTGGCAGGAAGTTGCTGCCGCTCAGTGGTCAAATTTGTCACTACGACAATGTGCACAACATTCCTGTTATTTTCCCTCTCTTTGTCCTCTCCTGCAGCAGGACTGACCTGTGAGGTTGAACTCTTGAGCTACAGGCTTCACAGTCAGGACTCTTGGATCATTGTAGTCCCTGTTGCGTAAAAGCACCATAGCAACAGACTGAACACTGCTGTTTGCGCCCTGAACTATGAGCAGGTGAAGCAGCAGGCGTTTGCAGTGCTCATAGACCTCTGGGTGCTGGTGATCAAAACCTGAGGAAGACACAAAAGACAAAGACATTTCATATCACATCATTTTTTAATTTACATACCTGGTAAAGGATTATTGATGCAGAGGCCCAAAGAAGGTTTAAACATTTTCCCTTAACAGATACAGGCATATAAAGCAGCACAAAAAGAAAGGGATTTACCTAAGAAAACTGCATGTAGCAGGAGTTGTAGGTAGGCACTCCACTCCACTTTGACCCCATGGTCAACAATGAGGTCTGTGAGTAGGATGACTGCAATATTACATCTGAAAAACAGAAAATGGATTATGAAACAACACAACACTGCAATGTTCTGTGGGAGAAAGAGTGGAACGTGGTGTACCTATGGAGAGGTACGGCAGGTGTGTTCGTCTCTGGCAAATAATCCACAAGAGGGGACCAGCAACCTCCTGTTGGTGGGAAGGGGAGAGGCTCCGGCTGATTGTGATCCATCACTTTTAGTCGCCAGTTAGCATAAAGTGGCATGGAGTCACCTGGAAAAATGGAGAAGATTAGCAGATATGGTAGTGGGTGGTGTGAAAAAAAATGTACTGTGTAGTGGTGAGTGGGGAGAAGATTTTGTGCTCACTCTTCTCATCTTCATAGGAGCCTCCAGAGCTGCTGCTGTAGCGAGATTCCAGGCGGTGGTGCTGGCGGTTCAGGTTGCTGTTCAAACCAGTGTAGATATCCAGGTGGGTGCAACTTCAGAGCAAATATGCTTATTTAGAAGAACAGTGCTAGTGCCAGAGAAAACAGCCTAACTGCTCGCTTCATTTATGACCCCAGTAAACACTTTACTGATAACTTTATGCTCTCAGTCAGTGCTTTGAAGTTTCAGTTAATACAGCCGATGCTATGATGTTAATTCTGTAAATTTTGGTCCTATTTAGAGAAAAAAGATTCTAGACTATGTTAATTTACTGCAGCATCCTTGTCACTCATCACAAAATCAGATTTGTATTTTTTTTAAACAAATTTTCCCTCTACTCTTGCAGTCTAACAATAACAGAGCAGTGCTAATTTTATTTTGTACCTGTCCTCCATGTTTGAGTCTTTGATCTTGCTGTCATGATGACCATCGCTTCCTGGCACCATGGTATTGCTGCTGGAGGTTGTTCCTGAGAGAGCAGACATTAAACTTTTACCTTCTGCCATCAGAAACACACGGTTTAGCATGTGACCAGTTGGCCTGAGCTGTGAACTTGTGCATTCATAACGCTCATTAACCTGAGGTGACTGAAGGAATCTTGTAACTGGAGGTGATGCGATAATAAGGAGGGTTGTCCATGTGAGTGACAGCTGAGCTGACGGCATCGGTCAACTCAAGCTCACACATCAACTCCTCCAGCAGCTGCATAGTCTTATCTCTGCCCAAGAAAACCACCACTCGTTTCACCTGAGGACAGGTGGAGAAAACTCATGAAGAATAAGTGGCACACACGAATACATGATGCATGATGTGAGTGTGCTGCAACTTACATAGGGCAAGAGGCTGGGGTCACTGCTGACTCCTGACATACTGATGAGGAAGTGAAGAATGATTTTGAGGTTCTTTGGCCAACTGTCTGCTAATGTGGTCCAAACATTCTCGATCTCTGACAAGGCAAACTCATCCCCATACTGTGAAAATAATTGATCAATTAATAATCTTCATCAGCATTTTCCAAACCCAACCTGTTAATCTAAATACTGAGTGTAGATGGTCTGTTAGCCGTTTCACCTTAGCGGTCATGAACATGAGGTTGTTTAGCACCATGGTTGTAGCACGAGGGGATCCCCAGCCCTCTCCACGGAGCCAGCGCCGGCTGTTAACCATCATAACCTCCCGGTCTTTCACATCCTCTTCATCCTCGCCACTGCCGCAGTCCTCCGGCCGCCGTGCGGCTGGTTTGAAGTCAACCAGCTCCACGTTGTTCATCCAAGGTAGGAGGTAGTGCAACATTACTTGACGGCCACCAGGATGTGCTGTCTGGATACGCTGACTCACCTCTGCGGTGTGGATAGTATGAACAAAGACATTATGAGACAGGGGAATCAAACTCATTTCAGTTCGTGGGCCACATATGGCTCAATCTGACCTCATGTGGGCCAGGCGAGTAAAACTATGACACTCAGAGAATCCTGAACTGCAATCTATGTAGCTAAGAGTGGCTAGACTTTAGGACTTTAGGCGTAATAATTACAAATGTACAAACGAACCCTGAATGTACTGGAGGATTTTAATGGCAAAAATGGTGGTTATCCCTCTGCAATCCTATTGCATTGTACTGCTACTCGGATCAAAGCATCACACAGTAATGTAGCAGACCTGAGAAGATGGGCAGAGTGAGCTCCGGGTAAGTCCTTGCAAGCTCCTCAGAGAGCTGGTAGTAAGACACAGAGTAGAGGTGTGGCAGCGGTGAGGGAGGGGTCAAGATGCCATCCGTCCGCTGAATCTCCAATTTGTGGGCATAACGGAAGAGCTTGGGCTCCAGGATCTGTTTCACACAAACAATCACGGTTTACTAAACGAATGACTAAAGACTATTTCAAAGTTATGTGGAACATGTGCGATGAAGAAAGCTGACCTGTAACAGCTGCATGGCCAGTTCATAAATTTCCCTGGAAGAATCAGCCGCCTTGAACAGAATCAGATTCAGCAGCACCACAGTGTCAAATTGGTAATCCCTAAAAGAAAAATAAAGTGGTATTTAAGTCACAAGTCGGTGGCTCTGCAGTGACCTTAAAAATGACGTGAAGATGGCACCATGTGGTACCTATTGTGAAAGACATTGGCAATGGCCCTAAAGCAGCCGGCAGCCACACGACGAGAACCAGTGTAGCAGCGGTCCACAGCCCAAAACATGAGGTTGCTCTGGTCTGGATTCAGCTCTAGTAGCAGCATCACAGCCTCGCAACCCAGCTGGTGAACCTAAAGGAGACCACACAGCAACACATGGGATCTCACGTTCAAATAGTCTGCAAAATCCTACTCCACTTTATACAGGAATACTTAATATCTAAGACAAATATCAGGTATTAGAATTATAAGCCTTAGGTGTGCCGTAAATCATCTATTTCAACAAGAAACCTGCTATAAAATGACAGCTACTATATACTTTACAACGACAAATTTCTTTAAGACTTTTCAGAATTTCAAATCAATACACAAAGTAGCCCACACTTTAAAATCAGAACCACTCACAACATTTTAACCTCATGTGCAAGTCATTTATTTTATTACACAGACCTGGAAATTAAAAAGCGTTTAGCACTGACTTACTGCAGTACTTCTGAACACCACTGTGTGGTGCCAGTGTCAAACGAAGTGAACGTGTGCTAAATAACTTTGACCTCAGGAAGTCTTACGTCACAGATTAAACTGCCTGCTACTTGTGAAAAACATTTTTCTTATTCAGACTTTGTCACTGGTCAAAATACGATGACATACTGACCTACCGGTACATTCATACACTGGGATTATGTGGTATGATATTTATTTAATGACCAGTGTTAATGAACTAAAATGTGACCTTTTAAATGTCTAATGCAGCCACAAACTTTATTTCAACAGCTGTTATAAGGTTGTAACTGCAGTTTTTAAAGGCTTGTTTCAGGTTTAGGTTTCATTCAGTGGTTAGGTTTAGGAGGAAAAGACTGAGGTATGAAATATGAGGAGGTGGGAGCCAGACTGGTTTCACTATTGTCACAGGTCTGACACTGAAGGAAACCTTTTGCATATGTCTGAGACACCAGTGGTTTCGACTTAACGGCAGTAGAAACAAAACCTCTCTTACAAACTGTCCTATCAGCTACAATACCACACATTCATAAAAATATTCTTCTTACACAAACTAATTACATAAACATGCATTTTAACATTACTGATTATAAATATTATATTTAATTATTAATTGCAGTTTCATTGTTAAGGCTCAAAAAATATTTGTTAAAGTTTAATCACCTATAAATTTACCATTTGTTAATGACTTATCATAAAGTGGCACAGTTTTAGTTAGAGCAGACTAAAAATGGCAGCATCTCTCTGACCTTCTTGTCCTGAGAATCCAGGATGTTGTCCAGCCACTTGTAGAGGTAGCCATCAGAGGAGAGGCCAACATTGTCAGCTACGGGTCCACAACACAACACTGCAGACATGGCCTGGAACAAAAAACAAATAAAAGCACGTTGGTTGGTAAATGCATGACACTGTATGCAGAAAGCAAATTGTGTTGACATTTTTGGATACCGTACCTTTAGTGCACAGTACTGATGGCGGTTGATCTGCATATTTCTGTCGCTGTAACGATCCAACGGCGTGAACATAATGCTGAAGGGGCCAGCCCAGTGACTGAACAGCATGAACAGGCTGTGTCTCAGTGATTGCTGGGGAAAGATGGTCCTCCTCTGGTTCACTGAACAGAAGCAAAGAAATTGACACACAAGATTAAATTCAGAAATCGCTCCTGAGTGAGTGCAAGTAAGCATCTGTTTTAATTAAGAGATATACCTGGGACATTCTGAATGATGTTGGCCACAAGTGCGCTGAAGTGACAGCGAATGTCCCTCAGAGTGTCAGAGTCTTTGTCATTCTCAGCCTCGAGCAGCTGCCTGGTCAGATCAACATACTCGAGCAGCGTACTGTTCAGAGAGTGGCTCTCTGAATCCAGCCCTCCACTTGCTCTGTAAAACAGAAAAGTATATGATGTTTATAAACCACATATATAGAAATGAATTAATTCTTAATCATGTGGTTATTCTAGATGTTTACATACACTTGACTGATGACGCCAGCATCAGCGAGTAACTCAAATATCCGGACCAGCTGGACCCTGAGGATGTCACGACGCCTGCGTCGCTTCATGTTCTGCAGAGGAAAGAGCATTTGAACTCAGTAACGTGTGTTTCTATGAACACAGAAGACGGACAGAAAAGTTGCCAAGTCATCAAGGAAGGGCACTCACTTCAGGTCTTCTTTCTAAAGCTTCCTTTATGATGGAATTTAGCTCCTCCATCAAGTCTCTGAACAAGAAAGTTGCATGTAAGCATCCAAAAAGACTTCATAAATGCAACAATGTATAGCACAGAGTATAGTGTTGATTACCGGAAGACCATTGGGTTGGTCCTGCCAAGCCCCAGCACAAGAGACTCTGTGATGTCCATGCTCTCAGAGCGCATCATTGGAACAATGTGTTTGAAGAGGGAGGAGGGGGACGGAGTGCCAACAATCTGTTAACACACAGAACAGCAACATAAGGCTTTAGTGTCAGAACAGATCATTTAAAATCCTGTAACTCTTCATTGTTGTCAGATTTTTACGTGGCTACTAAACTGTTTGAGATCTGAGACGGCTGCACTTATTTTAAGACTGAATTTCATTACTTTGTGCACAAGTTCCTAACCTTTAAGAACTTATGTGTCTGAAAACCTGGCATAGAGTGCGGTTTATGAAATTGCTACTGACCTTTGAATCATAACTGTAGCCGCTGTCCGGCGTGGACGCCAGCGTCTCAGGCGGGGAGCAGCGGACGGAGCCAGAGGTGGAGGATGATGAACACATGGAGGGGGAGGGGGAGGCGGAGCTGCAGCAGAGAATCAGGTAGTTCCTCCAAAGGCCAATGTAGGAGTCACTGCTGTTCAGACTGTTGACCTTCTTGGCATTGATGGGGCTACTGCAGGTGGACATACAGGGGTCATCACAAGGATGCAGCTTAAAATCATACAGTTTTGTCACTGAATTAACTTTTACAGACGTGGACAAAATTGTTGGTACCCTTCTATTAAAGAAAGAAAAACCCACAATGGTCACTGAAATAACTTGAAATGTAATAATAATAATAATAATAATAAATAAATAAATAAAACTGTACTGAAAATAATGAATGACAAATAAGTGAAGGAAACATACTTAATGTCAACTTGTGGAGACAGTAGCTGCAGGCGGGTGTAGGCAAACATCCAGGCGTAGTTGATGGCAGTGGGGCAATGTTTGGGTAGATTCTCCTGTCGCAGGTAGCTGGAAAGGCTGATGACCCAGGGGTCGTGGCCCTGAGTAACGTGGGCAAACACCCAGATGTGTGAGGGGCTCACTACATCAAACTGGTGGCTGATGGGAGATGAGCTCCACTCTGCTAGCGTCTGCAGATCAATCCCACTGGGACAATACAGCAGGTTGTTCTATAGAAAACAATAGAAGAACATGAGCAGAGACTACTTTTAAAAAGGTTTTATGATTGCAAAAAAGAAAAAAAAAAAAAAGAATCCATTTATACCTGGTCAGCGCCTGTGAGATGAATGAAGCTCTCCAACACTGATGCACTCAATCTATCCATCACATCAATGGCCAGTTCTTCATCTCCCTGAAAGATCAAGTGACAATAACTTACTGCAATTGTGCTTGCACTAAATGTTTTCCCTGCACGTTTAAACATATTTGACTGTTTTTAAAAAAAACAATATCCCCTGGAAGCCCAAGGGAATTACCTTGCTAATGCCCAGTGCAGTATGCAGGGCTCTGACCTCCTTTAGGACATTGACTGCTAGCTTGCGTGTGGCAGGGCGGCAGCTACAAAGCACCACCAGTGCCAAACCTTCCACCACATGCAGCACACCTGAAGGAAGATTACGCTCCAAGGACAGAGAACGGCCACTGCTTGAACACTGTTAAAAAACAAAATGCAATTAATATTAATATTTAACATGCTTGTCATGTCAAACATAAAGAAGTGAATACAAACTACACTAGTGCTCCAAAAACAGCTATTTTCACAAACCTGTGAATCATGGCTCTTATTGCTGCTCTGCACTGCCTGCCTCCACTGGCTGATGAGCTGTAGAAGCATCTTCACTGCATTGTCCAGCAGTGTGGGATGGACATCGGTCACCTCTCTGACTATAAAGTAGACAAAGCCTGAAAGTACATCCTCCCGCCACTCGGGGAAATCCACCATGAGGGCCTGCAGAGTAGTAAAGGCAAGGCCACGCAGTTCCTCATCCATGTGGATGGTTAGTCTAGAGGAGGAGAAAGCACCAACAGGAAGATGGACGTTAAAAGACATGACATGTGCAGCAATGCATTTGCAAAAAGGTTAGTGGGGGTGAATTACTTGGCTAGAAGCTCTATTAGGTCTTGTCTACTCATGCCATCTGGTATCAGTCTTGGGATGGCGGCCACGCACGTTCGGAACAGATCGATCTTTGGCTTCCTCTCTCCCCTGCAGGACAGACAATTTATGAGAACCTGTTTATAAGTCATACAGCACCACTCATAAGTCTGAGTGTTTCCAAACCCTTGACTAGTACTGTGGGTCATACACAGCTGCATGGATGCTAACAGAAGAGTAGAAAGCTGTGATTACATACGTGATCATGTCCTCAGGCTCCTTGTTAGACATCTGTACATTAGTCATGCTCATGGAGCGTCCCACTTCCTTGTCCAGGTGTCGCAGGATGTTATCCAAAGCTTTTCGTACTTGTGGGTAGTATAGAGACATGCCTAGAAAAAAAATAGAGGATGGTTTAAAAGCTGCCTCCCCTTTACCAGATGTTACCAGATGTTGACTATTATTGTGCATGCCAGCTGTTCAAGACTCAAATCCACCTATGACTTTTGCTTCTTCATCAGTGAGGGTGGTGTTGAGGAAGATCTTTTTGACACGCAGGGTGTTGCCAGAGGGCATGATGATCCCTGTGGTAGGCATTGGAGGCTCCCCATCTTTCTGCTGTAAGCTGTCAGCAATCACCAAGAAGGCTCGCAAACCGATATTCATCCTCTGGTTGGGTAGAAAGACAAAAAGAGGATAAGAGAACATAAAAACACTCCCAGTATCAGAAGTTTATGTCTTATCTATACATTACCTCTGGATTGATGGCAAAGGTTTTGTGAGACTTGCCCACACACAGGAGGTCATAGATAATCTCCTTCATAGCGAAGTCCAGTCTTTCCTGCAATAACCAACAAGCGATCATTAAACCACATCTCATATGTGCTGTGTGCCTAATTCTGTGACATCAAAATATGTCACGTTTGTGCTCCAGGCTTACCTGAGCTATGAACTGGATGATCTTGACAAAGATGTTGAGGGGGGTGTCTCTGGGTACCACACTGCGGGAGCCTTTGGGGAAAAGTGCTGAAACGATGCTGAGGAGTCGACTAGGGAGACAAAACAGGGACATTGTGTGAGCATACTTAGAGCTAAAAAACAAAAGCGCTTAGGAAAAGGACTTGTTCTCAACCGCAGTGAGTTGCAAAAGGACTGTTTGTGTGTGGGCTGTCGAGGGTATATTTAGGCCGACTCTGCAACTGACCTCTGCGTGACAGTGTTACTCTCACACTTGATCCTGATTATATAGACCCACAGCAGTCTGTAGAGTGACTCCAGTGCAACACGGGACATCTTTGGGTCTTTATTCTGTAGAAGTTTAAAAAGAAAAACAGAAGGAAAGAAAGATATAAGCCATCCATCCATTACATTTTGACAATTTCATTACCTACCTGAGAGACCAGTTTGCTGCTGATGCCTGGAGAAACTCTGATTAAACACAACACAACGGCATGCAAGAAACTGATGATGAAAATGTTGTTCAGTCTCTTTGTGAGATTTCTAGTCACCAGCTAATACCTGAACACTGAACAGTCACATGGTTTGATGATTGCCAAGCTTAACACTTGGAGAATTTTAAAGGTATAGTCGACAGCGAAATGAGGAAAATGCAATATTACACTGAGTATAAAGACAGTCACTGTAAACATTGGCCTTTACAGTGACTTAGGTGAACAAGTTTATTAAAATGGAAACATTTAATTGTGCAACAGTTAAGTACCGGAATACTACTTGTCCAGTAAATATCTCACAATTTTATTTTTTCTAACTCGCCTACCAACTTACCGCCTACATCAAGTTTGTGCATTACTGGCATACATTCAGAAGGTCTTTGTGAGAGCAAACAGGCTCAGAGCCTGTGATGTGATCATGACGCGAGTGGTTTTGCTGCTAATGCCTTTACCTTTGTGACATGATGAACATGAGGTTTTGTGGTTTGCCTAAACTGTTTAAGGCGACTGTGCGCCACACTTTTCTAACACTGTGTCTAACGTGCAGTTTGCTGTGGCCACATCTCCCAGTAATTTTTCTTAACGCACTGAACAAACTAACAAATGTCTGCATTTTAATTTAAAGCCATTTTAATCAATATGGAGTTTTGATTTACAGTTGAATTAAGCATCCTTTATCATGCTGAAAGCGGCACATGTCAGACCTTGGGGTAAATGTGATTAAGGTGAAGTAGAACTTCCTGCTGTACTGGTTTCCAAACAAAAACCTCTCATCGCTGTTTTTGTACTGCGATCATTCATCTGATCTATCTGAAAGTCGGTAAACACTTACACCGAATGACAGATCACTCAAAAAAAGCTGTTAAACAGGGTGCAGAGTGTCAGCCTTTTTATTTATTTTTTTTAATTCTCGTGATAACTGTCTTTCTAAAGAAGCAGCTAAATAAACAACTTTAATAGTTCTGTAAAAAAATATCATTTTAAAATAATTTCAAAGATCATTATATGAGCACAAGTTTCATTTTTTTCCCCCTTTTTACCCTGAAATTGGGAACTGAACACCAAAGTCAAATGACAGCAGCTAACCTATTTACCCCCAGCCTTCCCGACCTGCAGTCATTTAGCTTCTTAAAGGTTCTTTACATTTGTGATATAATCAAGACGCCACTTATTGGCAACAGCCAACGTGTCGGTTTTGTGTGTAGGGCAAAAAGGCAACAATCAATGAGACCGTAGTGTAGCTGCTGTAAGATAAACTAAAACCCACTCCAGCAAACTAAAAGGCATCACCGCTACAGAACACTGAAACTTATTAAAAGCCGAAAGATATTTTTTTCTGTCTACGATTGACCCTCTGGCAATATATACCAGGGACACGACATTTCTGACATTCTGAAATCGAACTTTAATGTTTACCATCATTAACAGCAGGAGTTTGCATGTTATTGCAGCGCTACCATATGCCTACTCTTCCTGCACATGCTGTCACAGCTTGCTTGGTCACATTAAAGACTACAACACGATGGGGAGCTGTGTTTACAGCTGCATCATCCACATATTAACTCTGTCTGATACTATGGAGATGTTTTTGACATTGGTCACCAGTATGACACAACTGTGTTAATAAGCAACAAATATTTTATGGTGTATTATTTATAGGTTAGATTTTTTTTAAACAGTCTGATCACACACAGAAATACAAAATAATCCCCATCAACATACACATTTCTGTGTCAATCCTTAATTTGCCTATTCATAAGTATGATGTGGTCAATTGTATTTCTAACGCTTTTCATATCATATAAAATGAAACTTTTATTACATACTTTTACTACCTGTAACAAAGGGTGCGCCGATTAACTAAAACATCCGAGTACTTTTCCCACCACTGCGCATCTATCCGTGCAAATATGGATCAGCAATTAAAATATTTAGCTAGACATGAGTCAAAAGCCAACACCTTTGCTCATAAACACAAACCAGCTCGTCCACAAAGCCCGAAGCAACATCACAAGCTCCAAGTAGTTCATGTGGGCCTCTTTATTTACTGTTTTCACTGAGCAACACTTCCAATGCCACAACAGAGAACGCCTCACCCCTTTAGACAACTGCACTACCTCACATCCTGATCAGGACCCTGGACCATCAAAAGGAAGGGAGCATCAAGCTAGCCACCGCCGCCAGAGAACTCACCTGCAGCGTCTCAATCTGCTTTCGGATGCTGTTGTTAGACGGCATCTGGAGCAAGCCAACGTGGAAAAAAAGTCAAATAACAGGAGACAAAGAATGTGGGGTTTGGGGAGGGACACATGCAAGTTATAAGCAAAAACAAAGACACAGAGCCTGAACAGAGACGACAAGAGCGGATTAAACTGCCTTCACTCTTGTCGGTGCCACAGAACATAAATCAACATTAACAGAAGAGAAACAAACTGAACTGCTCAACATGACACTCGCATGTTGAGTAAAGTAACAGTTCATTTGTATTTGGTATGTTGTTACATGTTTGAACGTAGAGTAAAATATTCATTTAAAAACTGTGAGGAAAAAAAGCAAAGTAAAATATGGTGTGCTGTGGTTTGGAAATCAGGCACACAGAGAGGGAAAATACACAGAAAGGAAAGTATGCAAAAGGAACACAAGGATGAAAAGACAAAAACAGGAAACAAACAAAACATTTGTCCAATTCACCGACTAAGCCAACAAGCAGTGACACCCAACTCCGCGGTCCACTGAAATCCATGCTTAAAATGTTGTGTTTTAACCCTGTGGAGCCCTTTAAAGCCCTTCGCCCTTTAAAAGGACATAAATTATAATCTCTGGAAACTATTACTTGTATTTTTTTTTTTTTTTTACTCAACTGTGCAGTTGCTACATAAATAAATAAATTAAATAAAATAATCATTCAGTTGAGAAACATGAATTTTGACTTTTCGTTTCCAAAACCATGTTTCAGGGTGGAGACAAATTTCTTTATCCTGGGTTGAATTTGACTTATGCCGGGTATTCAAATCATGCAATTAGTTAAGCGAAGCGGAGCCCTCACATTTACAACTCTCGGAAGCAGCCACAAGGTTAAAAACAAGACGCTGCAAATCGCTAAAACCATCACTACACTCAAACCATAACACGAACCCACAAGATTATATCAATCGCTGAATCAGCAGCAATGCTTGGGAAAAAATCACTGATTACAATTTTCAAATAGAGGACATCTAAAACAGTCACTCGGGTGAAGGAGAATACTGGAAAGAGATCACTGAAAAGACAAACAGCCATTCAGAACCACTGGAAATCACAAGGACGCAAACTGTAATTTATCCACCAGAAGCTCAAACAGTCCTCAAAGTACAATCAATGCAGAATGGAAAAGACAGTCATTAAGTCGGGCAGTCAGTCAGTGATTCGGTCAATCAGCCTCTGGGTTGAATGGTCAGAAACAGGAGGAACATAGGTTTGATCCATTTGTAATTGGTTTACGAGGAGAGATTAACAGACCTGAGTTAAAACAGCACTTGAGTTAACATATGATGCATTGTGCATTACAGCTGGCTGAGCTGATGTGGGATCTTTATTAGACTGCCTTTAAAGATACAACACACAAAACTACTAGATCAGTATTTTTTTTTTAAATTAGCTGCAGACACACACGCAAATATTAGAATTTTTATTACACGTTAGCATTTTGTCCACTTTTGAGTATATTTTTTTATATATTAAACAGTTTTACTATTTCATTATCAAATCAAGTGCTATTCCTGTCCAGATCTGGTTTGTTGATAATAGAGGGGAAAGTACATCATGATACTGACACAGAACCACAGCGCACACCCTTGACAACACAGAGAACATCTGCAATCAATGGAGTATCAGGACACCAAGGATTCCTTTTCTTTTGACAGAAATAACCTTTACATCGATTATTTTATGGAGAAATTGGTAAGCTACCTTCCACAACCCATAAGAACACTAGAATATAATTTTCAGATTCGTGCCATGAGTTGTAGGACTTGAACTGAATTTGCCATTGTTACGCAAAGTGTAGTGACTTTAAAATAACTTCATGTGAAATCTACTATGGAGTGCAACCTTTCTGAATTGAACTGGAGTGTAAATGATGACATTACCTTGAGGTGCGAGAGGCAGTTCTGCAGGAAGATGTGCCAGTTGTTGAGAAAGAACTGCTTCTGACTGACACACAGCAAGCATGTCACCAGGGGATAGAGAGCCTGGGGAGAAAGACAGTGTCAGAATCAAAATAAAGTGGTTTTCTCACAAGGTCTAAATTTTCTGTATGCGCTACTTGTGATTTAGCATTTGAAAACAAAAAGCCTTCCACACTACAGACAGGCCAAGAGCAAAAAACAGTATCACAAGCTGAGACCAGAAGATCTATTTAACCGAGTCAGCACAACACTAACACTGCTGGGAGCATCACCAATATAACTTTTTGCATTCGATAGGGATGAAAAAAAAAAATAGAAACTCAAGAAATTTCTTCCCTTCAGAACAGCTTGTCTGCAAATATAATGGACAAAGGGGAGAGATTGTATTTATTTATTTTAAGCAAAACATTATCTGGACGATAACGTCAAACTTGGTGGTCTTGGAGGGCAAAATAATGGTGATGTTGACAAAATAAAGGAAGAGTGAGACGCAAAAGGAAAAGGAAGTATTAAAGATGTAAAGTAAATAGGGTCAGGCCTGGAGAGGAAGTGAGGCAAAAAAGATGGATGCCAGTGTTATTACCAAAGAGTGCTTCTTTCTAGAACTAAGGTCAAACGTTGTCTGGTAGAGCATCTCCACAAAGGTTTTTAAGCATGGCACGTTGACTTCATTTTTCACCGCCTGAGGATGAACCGAACATTAGTTCACTGACAAAATGACCGTCAGACTTCATGTTTACACAACAGTACAAAAGTGGACAATGTTTGGCTGGTTACTCACAGCAGCGACGGGGATGAGGATCTCAACAAAAAGGCCGGCGAGAGCGTGCTTTATGTCTTTATCCTTCACCTCCAGGAAATACTGGGCACATTCCTAGAGAAGAATAGCAAGGGCACGCATGTAAACAAGAACACAGCGGATACAACATTGTGCCAAGTATCATGCAGATGTGTCATTACACTGCATTTCAATAAGTTAACTCTGTGAGGTAGAAACAATATTAATAAGTCTGCACCCAGGCAAAACATATCCATAAACTTTACTAGACTAAAGCACTGATCAGGCAATAAAACTGCTGACCCCGACCTGCTTTTCTGTCACAAATAACAAAATAGAGTCCTGCAGAATCTATTTTGCATCTGTTTTTGAATCAGTGGTTTCCCTGCACATAAAATATCATGACAAAATTCTGAAGGAAAATACTGCACTGACATTAACGTATAATAAAGACGGCTCACTTGACAAAAAGCCATTCATCAAAGTATCCTGTTACTGAGAGTTTTTCCTCATAAATGGAGCCACTGAGGCAAGGAAACATTTTACCCCCAAGAGAGTCAATAATACAATTAAAACAAACATAATTGTAATGGATTTTACATCAAGTATCGATACGAAATGTAAATATCCTATACTGGTTTATGGTCTACAAGATCCTGCAGGAAGAAATGAGGATATGTGCTGAAACAGAGTAAAGGACATAAACCACAGCATGTTCCATTAACACAGTAGGAAATTACGGTAATGGTAAGAGGGAACAGCGAGTGATTTCCCCCCCCCCCCCAACCACTGTATAGAGATTAATGAAAAAGCTACTGCTCCATTCACAGCTCCCAGCAAAGCCTGAAATACACTTACACTCAATTCTTGGCAGACCTCACCTCTGATCGTTACTCATTTAGCTTTATGAGCCATTGCTACAGAGAGCTGCTGAGTTTGAACAAAGGGGCAGCAGTCAAGAAAGAAAAAAAAAAACATTTGGTGCAATTTTGCAAAGCTGCATAAATAGTATTATTTACCTGCATGAACTGAAACGAAGCCTCAAAATCCTCCACAGGATACATTTTAACCCGAAAGAACTTCATGCCCATGATGAGACTGATGATGCTCTGGACTACATGAGAACTCTGCTCTTTTTGCCGGAGCTCCTTCAGTTCTGTGATGAACTTCTTCCTCACTGCCTGGAACCTGAGCACACAAGCACAGATGCTCTAACACTTACAAAAACACTCCTAAAAAGGTAAAGATGTGTGTAACTAGTTTAAACAGACATTTAAACATTGCTGCCCTCGCGAAATTGCCAACAGAACTGTTTGACTATTAAACTAATTATTCATATTCATGGACAACGTCAGGTAACACCAGTTGTTGGGTCTAACATGTTTCGCAACACATGCCGCTGCAGATGACAGCACTTGTCTCTCTCTTTGTGACAGGAAGTTGTGAAGAAGAAAGGTGGAAAATAAAACACGACTAACCAGCACGTTTCTGCAGTGCTTTGATCTAGAAAACAAGCAGCCGTATGTGAACTGTGTGGGAGAAACTGGCATACAACCATACGACCGTAAGAGCAATGCGTGACCACATTCTGCACGGGTGCGCGGACGTTAAGCTGCACGAAAAGACGGCCGCTGGTACTGGCCGACATTAGCCACACCGGGCGAACTAATCTGACAAAGTTTATGAGCAACATTATGCAAGGCAGCACACATTTAACATACAATTTAATTACTGAAGAATGTGATCAACTGTTTTAAATAGTTCTTAAATACAGATGCAATATTTGTAGAAACAATGTTTAACCCCATTTATATCAAGATAAGCTATAAATGATTTAGCCAGCCTTATACTAAGATTACTCACTTTGACTGTGTAAGAACCCCTATGACCTCTGCATACAGGTCTGCAATGATGTGCACGTTGCCAGTGTTGGGGCCACAGTACCTGTAAATTAATAAAGGATATGGCACAAGTCAAACAAATACTGTGTTACTTAACATACATCACAATAACCATGCACACAACAACAGAAGCACTTCAAGTAAGTGTATTTGCTTGAGGTTGACTCAAGACGCTCAACAAGAGGTACTTGTTTAAATGTAAATAATGAGCACTGAGCCAGTCTGTTCAAACAGGCATAAATAAATGACTGACTCCGCACTGCAAAGCCAAAGAGGGTATATTCATCAGCACTTTTTAGTCTGGCGTTATTCATCTGTGTCAACTGTCTGTCTGGGGTCCGATGCTTACTTACCCCTCTTTGTGTTTAAAGTGCTTGAATGCCAGGTTTAGGACTTCATGTACTAAAACATCTGGCACTGGATGAAGAGGAATCTGTGACGTAAACATGGAATCATTAGTCTTATTAGAACCATTGATAGTCCTCATTTGCTACCATTCATTACCCTCCCTTCAGAAGCAAAGCCAAGGACAACTCTGCCCTGGTCTCCGGGGATTGGCTCTTAGTTCAGAATGCTGCTCGGTTCTCGACAGTCCACTTTAGAAACACACTCAGCTGGGAGTTGGTATGTTGCCATTGAATTTATTAACTTTGTGCTCCCTGGTGGGAAAGTCCTGCATAACTACACTGTGGTTCACTTCTGTACCAAAGAAGATAAACAGTGCAAATCTATAACAATACTCGTGTTAGTCTGCAAATCACTGATGAGTCAAATCAGAAGAAAGTACATTAATCCAAGCTGTCTTATCAGTGATGACACCAGCAGTTAATAGTGTGGCCCTATGCCGTTTCCAGCTCAGTCCATAGTTTTATTCTTGGACTCCACTAGAGTAGCTTTGCAGGATTCATGGTTCACCCTCGGTATGAAACAAGCAGGTTTAGCTCCTTTCCCTTTAATGGCTCAGTCACACTAGAGTAAAAATAGGATGGCAACCTCCTTGTGACTAGGAAAAATTGGTGGTTTTGTTGCTCTTGGCGACAAGTAGTTGGAGACCAAGTGACTGAGTGGTTGCAGCCTTGGTCCCTGTCTTCGAAGCAACCATTTCAAAAGCAGTAGCTAGTTAATTGCAAATAGTCACAATAATTTTAGTCATGCCGCAATCACCGTTTTCTCTAGTGTGACTGTAGCATAGACCAGCTTTCTTCTCATTTGCTACCAATCTCAAACAGAAGGTTTAAAACAGCAGGTAATACAGAGCCAAGAGCATGAATAACCGTCGGAAACCACATGTAGTAGTATATAAGGAAAAGCCACTTCTAAGTGCAGAAAATAATGGAAAACAGATCTGATCAATTAAACAAGTGGTTGCAACAAAAAGGTGGACAAGGACTTCCACTATTTATGAACCAAAACTATTATTAATAAATAAATGGAAAGTCTTGAGCTGCGAAATGAAAAAGGCAAAGCTGGAAAAATATTTATAAAATAATAATAAAACAGTTCTACCTGGAGAAAAGCACAGTAAAAATATACTATATGATACAGTGTATCACTGTGGCAGAAGTAATCACATTTACAACCACTTGCTGGCCACCTGGACAGATTGTGTCAACATCAGGTCAAACAGGTGCAGCGCACTTCTCCTTCCATATGTAAACATTCATCAACCCAACTGGCAAATACTTTTATTAGGCAGCGTAAATCATTATACAAAGAGTAGCAGGTCACTCACCTGCTTTAGAACTTCCACTGACACTAAACAAAAAATGAAATCTATGGCTAAGTCCCGACGCTCCAGAAGGTAATCTTTGTCCCGGTGCTGCTCATCTCTGCAAAGCAGGAAATATAATAAAAATTAACAAAGTTCATTATAAAACAGAAAATAAAATCCTTTGACAATAATCCATTTGCTCAAGAGCAGAAGGTAAAGAATGAATGAAACAACGATAAGCATCTCACCCTTTAGACTTAGTACTAGAGCGAGGCCTGTACTCATAAGACTCGTCTTCAGTGCCACTCTGTCGCCGGTACCAATCAAACAGTGTGCGCAGTAGGGAGGGCAAACAGTGTTCTGCTATTGAGCTCATAGAGCTTATTAACTGGAAAACAACAACAACATGCCTGTTAAAACAGCTGGTTATTCCAAGTAAAACTACACAAGATTGTGTAGAGAAGGCTGCCTCAGAAGCCCTGCTCACAACTAATGAGGGTGAGTTCAGAACAGTAGTCTTAGTTAAATTCCAGAGCTTTATTTAGACGACATGTTTAGCATGCTGACCCAATACAAATAAATAAAAATCATATCTTGTGAGATGTCATGAGCACTTAAGTAAATCAGATTGATGAATATAAACGCCAAAAATAATTTCATGGATCTACTGAGAAGCTGCTTCAACATTTTCAGGAAAGTTAATAAAACCATTTTTTCCCCCCACATTTCTTTCTGATGATTAAAATAACTGTCACTGGGTAAAGTGTTAGGAGCAGTTCGGCTATTTGAAGTGGAACCTGTACGATGGTTTGATCTACAATAAGAATGCTTCCTGTAGTAGACGTCAGTAGGCCAGCCCTCATTCTGATGGGACCAGCAATCAGCACAGACTATGGCCATGAACTGCTGTGTACACAGTCAGAACATCATCTTATTTTACATGCACAAAATAAATCAATATCAGTTTGAACACTATATTTAGAACATATCCACTGCTTTGCTTTTGCAGCTGTTACACTCCAGACTCCACTGACAAACACACTCCTTTAACCTTAAAATTACAGGAGTTGTCTGCTGATGCTGTGATTGGTTAGTTAGATTGTGCTATTGTATGATTTGGTGCTTCAGTGGGTTACTTTGGATCAGAGCTAACACCAAAGTGTCACGCATACGCCAGCAACTTCCCTGTGACGTAAAAATCACTGTTTTTGGATATGCAGTCTAGTGACTTTAAAGAAAGCCAATTCTTGGCACGTCGTTTCCACAAATCAACCAATTTTAACGACGGCTGTCACACATGCAATTTTAACATTAGGTTAATGCATATCTACAAGCATTTAGGTTGCTTTTTTTCCTGGCATGATGAACCTCAGAGTTTAAAGTGCAAAAGGAGAGTGTGGGTGTGAAGTCAGAGTGCAGTGAGGGGAGAGATGCAAACACTCCAAGCATGGCTGTACTGAAGAAACACTTCGATATCAAACTATATCACCACAAATAACTTGCAGATCTCAGCACTGTGTTTGCATCAGTGATAATGTCAGCTGGTACCTTCTGCCTCTGCATTAACTGTTCAGTACGCATTAACAATTTAAGAGTACATGCAAGTTTGTGTGTTTAAGGTCCATTGCAGCACGATTTGGGGGGGAAGGGGTGGTGCCGAGCAGGAGAGTTATGCAATTCCTCTCTCTGCCCTTATGGTGCCAGGCAGGTACACTCCACCACCCGATGCTGATTTACTGCTGAGGATGACACAGCATTTCTACACTCTCACTTTGGCGCTCTCCATACCCATTTTCTCTCCCTCACTCACAATGGGGACAGCTGGATCTATACCACCATATCCTCATTGGCTTTGTGTTGTGCTGAACAAAGCATTCTGTAGCAGGCAGGCCTATTGTATAGAGTCCTGCACCAGCTACAGATGAGGGACAGACGAGCCATTGAGTGAGGGATTGATTGGGTGGAGCTGGGGTTTCAAATACAGTGCACACATACAGGGGTGTGACTGTTGTTGGTCCGAGGAGGAAATTAAACTGTCACTCTCATAAAACAATGCATGACGCAATTATTGCCATGGGTGAACTGACCTGGTCAAACTGTGGATCTTCCCCTCTCTGGAGAGAGCGGGACAGGGGTTTCTCCTGTTAAAAAAAAAAGTATTGGAAAGAAAGAGAGAGGACAGAAATAATTGTGTGACTAACACAGCAGAGATACTTTTGTTAACAGCATGAAAGCAGATTGCTGTCAAGAGTTTCAGTGTGGCGCATTAGCTGAATAGGGAGCTAAGCAAAGTTAGGACTTCTTTCAACCTGAGGTTACAATATTAGTCTGGAAGGAGCCTAAATGTAAAAGACAGGAAATAAATAAAAGGAAATGAATGGAGGAACAATCAATCCAGTCTATTTAAAACAAACAACGCAATCACTCATTTACAAAAAGAAGATCTGGCTGACAGTTAAAGACTTGGCAGTTTGTTGCAAAAGAGAAGAGGCTGTCTCAGCAGTGTGTTGCATCACATGTTGTGCACTGAATTTCATTTCCTGTATTTCTTTATACCAATTTTCACCCCCCCGTGGACTCACCAGCGGTTCGGCCATCACCATCTCGATCTTCTTCTCAGCCAGCACAGCAAACTCAGCAAATAGACTCTTGATGACAAACTCCCCGGGCTTGAGCTCAGGGTCAATGGTGATGCTCGACATGGCGGCGATGTTGTGTTTCTCCCACAAGAGGGGAGTGACCGAGGAGGGTGCACGGCGTCTACTCACGCTGCTGCTGACTGGTGCAGAAGCTGTAGGGATGCCAGAGGGTAGAGGTTAGGAAATAATACAGTGAGAGAGTCAAAGCAGCAGGGTCAGGCTAAGAACAAAACGCTTGTAAAGTATGCAAGGTCATGCGCTCGTTCTAATCCAAACAAAAGCGCAGACATTTCCTAAAGAGGCAAAATGACTGAAGTGACGAGAGAGCTGTTTCAGCGCTGACTAAAACACATAATTCCCATTGGAATCAAGTCTGTTTTCATAAAGCTCATTTTCTAAACTCGTACTGCACATAATGGGTTCAAATCACCTGAAAAAACATAGGCATAACCATAATTCCTATTAGAGCCATGTCATCACTTATAATCCATCTTTTTTAAAAATCTAAATATTTGGTTTTCTGTCTAAATATAGAATAATATTACACACCAGCTCTTTCTGCTATGTTGATCTGAAATCACTTTATTTTTAATACTTTACAATTTATTATTATTTTTTTATATACTTTTCTATTTGTGGTAAAAAATAAATAAATAAATAATTAAAAAAAAAAAAAAAAAAGCGCACTGGCCGCAAATGATGACTTTATAGTCAATAGTCTGACTTTCTGGGAAATACCCTTAATTTACTTTCTTGCCAAGACTGTAGATAAGAGTTGATAGCACTCTCATATCTGGATGGTAAACATTAAGCCATAGCAGCAGAAGATTACCTAATCTTTTTACAAATACTAGAGAACGAATAGACGGGTGCCTCTTGGCTTTGTCCAGAGGTAGCAACATTCATAAACCAGCAAATATCAGGCTGAAAAAAATGTTTTCATTTTATTAATTACATGCTGAAATAATCAATAATCAATAGAATGGGCAGTTATCTCAGACTAGCTCTGACTTGACTCATTCAACAGAATGGGGGCTAGCTGTTTCTAGGTGTTGTGATAGGCTAAAGCGAGCGAGTGGTATAAATTTCTTCCCTTGCAACACTCGAGTCAATAAAGCAAGTCTCCAAATTAAAAAAAAGCTTTTAATTTAAATGAATTTCCAAGAACACACAAAAAATAAAATAAAGTACAGAAACTAACCCTAATGCCAGGCGACTGTACCATGCCTGTGAGTGTAGTAATAATCTAAAAAGCCCAGTCTGAGCTGGGGAAACCCCTGTACAATCTACTAAACAATCCCACTTTCTGGTCTGAAGTTTCATGGATGCTTTCATGGATCTATAACTTTTATTACCATGCTAAATCTTTAAACTGTTAAAATGTAGATTTTTAGCTCTATCAAAACAAAAACAAAATCAGTATAGTCCAAATATTTATCATTAAACTTTAATGATAAGTTGTTTCGTGTTTGTTCTGCACACGTCTAGATCTCTGAGATTCTTCAAAAAAATAAACCTCGCCTTCTTCTACCGGCAGAACTTTTTAATAAAACAATTTGTTCAAACGTTTGTCTGTACACATTAAACTGCACATTAAACTGCACTCATGCGTGTTTCTTAAATTAAGGCACTGTGAAAGTAACAAATCAAACCTTGTGCCAAGTGAATGCTAATGATCATCATATTTCTCTCTTCACAAGTAGGAAATATTAAACTAATTATTACAACTCACTGCAAATTAGATGTGGTAGTAGTAGTAGTAGTAGTAGTAGTAGTAGTAGTAGTAGTAGTAGTAGTAGTAGTAGTAGTAGTAGTAGTAGTAGTACAGCACAACAACTGACAGAAAATAAAAAGAAATAGCTGCCAAAGTTTATTTATATCATGCAAATTTAGAGTTCTGTATTATTTATAAAAATTAGGGCGATTAAGAATGACACCTGGGAGAAAAGAAAAACAAAAGTCAGCTGGTTAGGGTGGATGGGTGGATTATGTAATGTTTAAAGCTCTCCCTGATGCAAAAAAACCAAAAAAGTTCAACCAGATTTTACATGACCAACTATAAAGTGTCACGTAGGAATGACTAAGGGATGTTTTTGATCTTATCTTACCAAATAAAGTACTTAGCGGAGACTAAAAATTTGTCACAGTGCTTAGAGGATTACTTCAATCGTGGGTAAAATGTCAATTGTGAGCAATGTTGTGACAGATTTTGATGTTACAACAGCAGAAGATTTTGTAAATGTGTTGATCCTGGCTCTACATTTACAATATTACAGACAGTTTCACAACACCTTCAAAACTTATTTATTTTTAGGCAAAACTAAGTAAGTTATGCAGTTGTCTGATAGTACAGTGGTGTTCTCTGCATTTCCAGAGGGTTACTTCAGTAGTATTTAGACTGTATTCCTGAAACACATTTGACTAGGGTCACTTGGAAAATCCAGAGCTTTGTGCAGGTTTGCATGCAGCATAGAACATTTGGATCTCCTATTCAAATATCATAGGCAAATCTTCAGAGCCATTTCAAGCAATGGCTGATGGGTGCATTTTATTTTTGCCTGCCTGGGGTTAAAACGTAATGCAAATCCTATACACAATCAGATTAAATAAACAGCCTCATCTTCACAAGCAGTGAATATCACAGCACAAAGGTTTTACTTAACCCGGGTAAAAATGTACAGACGTTTTTTGTAGTGGAAAACGTGATAAGAACATATCATGCTCACTCTCAACTGTTCTGAGCTCCGGATTAAGTCAAATTGCCTTAAGAATCACGTAAGTAGAGCCTCAAACAGTTAAGTTGAAAGTTTTACAAAAGGAGCAATTCAGTGGTGTTTGAGATTTATGTGACTTCTAGGACACAACTTCCAGTCTAGTCTTCTATGGTCTCAGCCAAGTGCACAGTCAACAGTGAACTGCCCCTTAGCCTCATTTGCTTCCAGGAAAGGCCTTGTTTTGTTTCTTCCTGGTTGTCACAGAAACACTCATGTATTCTGAATAGTCTGAATACCACTGAGGAGCACAAGTGCAATAAAGTCTTTCAGCAAAGGAAGAGCATTCGCACCTAGCATCTAAAACCTTTGTACGACCAAATATTTTAAAATTATGCTCAAGTGGTAACATTCTGGATATGGCCACTGATCATGAAGCTAAAAACACCTGCAGACCGATTCACTTGATAAGGAAAAAAAATTCACTCATAAACTACTCATATACTCCAACATAGATAACCAAAATGTTAAAGACTGCAGCCATCAAACACTATTATTATGTAGTACATTGTTGAATTAACCAGACTACTCTTAGTTGCATTTACAATTGAAAATTTCTCTAGTTTATCTATGTGTTTCGTAAAAGTGCGGCACCTTTTTTTTTTTTTTTTTTTTTTTTTTTTTTTTTTTTAAATGGCGAGAAAAAGCAAAACTCCCACAGAAAAATCCAAAAAGTACAGAGAGATCATCATTCAGCTGCGTCTCCAGTGCATTCCTCATTACTTGGACAGAAACCAACTCCACCACCTTCAACTGCTAGCAGTGAAAGTAGTCCCTGTTCTGCTCTGCAGCCTCTGTGAGTCTGGTGTAAAAGCACATGAACAAGTTTGCCACCTGTTGCAGATGTTTGTTGTTTGCTGTCAATTTTGTGGTAGATCTGCAGAATAGAACAAAAACTACTGTCACCAATTCCAGTCCAAGAAGGTGGAGTTGGACTGCTTGTTACGGCAAAAGAAAATCTAAATTATTCTGGTCAATACTGAGATTGAAAGAAAAAAGAAAAAACAAACAAAAACAATATTAAAAAACAAACAAACTAACAAAAAAAAAACAACCAGCTAAGTCTGACACAGTCTGGTGGGGAGAATACTGGAGTAAATCACCAACCACCATTTTTACTGTTTTCAAACAACTGAGACCCACAGTGTTTGTGTGTCTGTGGGTGACCTGATACACATTCCTTTAAGGTTGATCAAAAGAGGATTAAAAGGTGGGAGTAACATGAGGTATGCAACAATGTAGGCAAAGGCAGGGAAATGGGAGGAGACTGATAGTGAGTGCACATGGATGTAAACAAGGCTGGATTTTAAATGCTGCGCCTGACATTTTGTAGCCCTCAACTTTTGTTTTCTTGCAAAAACCCAAAAAACAGGACAAAATAATATCTAAATAATATCAATTAATTCAAAACTGAGATCGCGTGCTAGGTATGTCTATAGCCACTGTTTGTCGCAGTATTTTGGAATAAAAGAACAATTTACACCACAATAATTGTATTTTTCTAAGAGCAAATGAAAGCAGGGAGGTGGGAGAGACAGTGTAGTAGCAAGTGTTGTGGTCATGCTGTCCAGCAGTACAGAGAGTCTTTCAAACATCTCCCTCTTTGTTTACTGTGCTTCGACCAACACCCCCAGTGATGTAACATAGCTAGCTCCTAATAGCCAGTCAGTGTTGGGTCCTTTGCCCCCTCCATCCTTCTTCTCTCTCCCACCCTGGGCCAACTGGATTGTTGACTGGTTCACACAAGTGAAAATTCCAAAAGAGTACTTTTCCAGTCAATGAGAAAAACAAAGCAAGGCATCCATTTTTTATTTTTTTTTGGCCAAGTGTCTGCATTACTCCTCCCTCCCTCACTGTTTCTCCCTAGGACATGCCAGTCATTTGGAGCATGCCAGGCTATGACCCTCTTCTAAAACCAACCTCAAAGCACAAATCATAGCATAGAAATGGAAAAAACTCTCGGGTTGTTTACAAACTCCTCCAGAATTTGGACTGAAATTTTATTGACCGAGGTTTTGACTAGGCCTAGAACTGAAGAGTAACTCACAACGGAATACTACAATGACATCATCTACAATGCACTGTGTGTGTGTGTGTGTGTGTGTGTGTGTGTGTGTGTGTGTGTGTGTGTGTGTGTGTGTGTGTGTGTGTGT
>JAVDPK010002433.1:139148-154115 GCA_034780415.1 Cichlasoma orientale
CCGCCAAGAAGCAGGCCAAGCGTGGAATGCACACAAACATGTACATTGCTGCACAGGCTCTGCTGGCTGCGTGTGGAAGATAAGTCTGGTGGCAGTAAGTGTGGTATGTAAACATTTGTGCAAGCTTGGAAAGGTACTTACAGCTGCTACTCCAAGACTTGAGGAGAGATTTGATGCTGATCTCAAAGAAGACCGAATCCTGCAGGCTCAGCATGGTAGCTCCCAAAAGTTAAACTTCACCAGAAGGCACAAATTTTATAGGTTTCCTGTCACTTTTACTTCACAAAAGCCAAACATTCCACTCCTCTCAAAAAAAAAAATACACCTTGCACTTATCAAACTTCCAGGGTCTTTCCACTGACTGGAGCTGAGTACTACCTTCCACAGGTGCCAGTTAAAGGCAGCATCCTGAACAACAGTGTGAGCAGCTGCTGAGGAGACACCCGAGAAGGACTACCACTTTTCCGCCTTTGCCACCCAATTAGCTGAAGAGCAAAAGTGGTCTGGAAGAAGAGGAGAGAGCGGACAGCCTGGCTAGTTAGAGAAGTATTCCACCCCAGCCCCTGCTGCCCACTTGCCAGTCCACAGAGTCCCTCATCCCCATTTCAGCACAGAAAAATCCAGAAAGGCGAAGGACATAACTGCATGAGAACTTTTGTTCCTGAAATGAGGGAAAACAGCAGCAGAACTGTACGCAATGGAAGTCTTAACAATGTGCGGTAATATTCCTTCTCCCCTTCTCTTCCTGTGTGTATGTGTGTGTATATGTGCGTGTGTGAGTGTGTGTGTGCCAGTCCTAGCCCGCTAGTACTGTCAGCCACCCTCCGCCTCCTGCCCCAAATGCTCTCTCCCTCTCTGTTCGTTCATGGCCAGCCCCTCCTCTTCTGAGCAAGCTCTTGTTCTTTTACTGATGCCTGCTCTTTTCTCTCAGAGGGAGAGAGATGGAGAGAGCTTGTTTCAACAGCAAACAGAGGGAGGGTGGGAGCAGCGTGTGGGGGTGGGTGATGTCATCAAAATGCTGCGAGTGTTCCCTGGCCGTGGTTCAGTAATGCATACGCATGTCAGAGCTGCTACTGTGCTGCCTCTCCGCTGGCCTATCAAAGCAATACTTCCTGTAAACTCCACAGCAATACTGATGCGTCATCCCTGACTGCAGTAGGAGGGAAAGGAAAGAATGGGAGGATGGAAGAGAGAAAGGAAAAAAGGAAGGATAGACTGAACACACCTCAACTAGTCTATATTCAGATATCTGCACCAACTCTAATAAAATTATTATGTTCCTAAATTAAAATAAAATTCATAGTTCACTTTTCAAAACAAGAATATGACATAATACAAGCTATGTTAATGTAACTCGCTACAACAATGTGACATGGATACATAGATACCCATTTCCAATGTCAGATCGTGGCATGATGGTGATCAAAGCTCATCTATTTGCTAAGCTAACTGCTCGCACCCATTAGAGTCACAGGCATTACATCACTGCGCTGTCCGAAAGCTACCAGGCAAAGTAACACACAGAATGATACACAAACACACAACACACCCCATTAGTAAGAAAACAGTCCATTGTTTTTGTGTGAATGTGAAAGAGACACACACGATTCATGTGATATTTTAATCTTGTGTTGATGGTAGTTATTCCTACACTGGCAGAGACTTTAAAACTGATCCACATGACATCAAGCAATTTGTAGTCAAGCACAGGATTAAATTTGTTACCAAAATATTCTGAAGGAAACAGCACTGGGAAAACAGCAAAAGACAAATGCTCTTTGTCTTCTTTTAGTTTAGTCTACATTTCTCTCTCGCCCTCAGTCTCTCCCTCCATCACATGTCCTCCACTACACAAGTTATGCAAAGTGAGGCAGAGCTCATTGCAAACAAACAACACAAGCAGATGCTTTGTCGAGCCCTGGCTGGTGCTACCCCGACGTAGGCTTTCACCGTGAAACTCTGCCTTGTAATAAACAGATTCTTTACAGCACCACTGCAAATTTGCAGTAATCACAGTGTTTTATTTTAGGCCTTAAGTTTGAAATGTCTTCCTGGAGTTCCTAGAGTTAAAAAAAAACAAACAAAAAAAAACAAGATACTGCCTGTCTGTCCAAATGCGACCAAATTGGATTTCCCAAAATATCAAAGTATTACTTTAAACATACACTAATAAAAATGTGTTACTATGGCCTTTATATAAATCAATTAAATAAATAAATAGACATGAGTCTATTTTAGACTAACCTAAAATTTCCCAAAAACATACTTAAGCAGCAGCTTTACCGTGATTAATGGCCACATCTGGAGATGTAAAGCCATATATAGCAGTCTGTGACGCAGTCTGAGCCTGAATAAGAAGCGGAACAACTTGCTGTTGCACAATTCAGACTTCAGCAGGCTGTTTTGATATAACAGACTGTGTCCAAGTTAAGTAATGAAATAAAAGCCCCCCCCCAAAAAAACACACACACAAAAAAATATATAGCTAGAGGTCACCAAGTTACTGCTAGCCCTAAATTTATCTAACTAGGAAATGAAACTCTTGAGATTAAGAATTTCTTTTGAGAGTTTCCTGGGCCGTGTCAGGAAGCATGAACTAACCACATTTGAACAAAAATAAAAACACAAGAGAAAAGCTGAGGGGCAGTCTACCCTGGGTTTGAATCCAGGCCTCTCTTACTATGGGGCAACAGTTAAGGTTGCACATTTAATTTAGATTTATACTTACAGTTATGTCAAAATAAGATATTTGAGATAGAAAATTATTTTGCTGCATTCCCTTTTCTAACGGCACTCATATTGTGTCTTTTATTATAAATTTTTCCCAATTTGGGGTTTGCCCTGCTTCTCTAAAGCCCCAAGCTCACGCCCCAAGAGCCTGTGGCCTGTGCCAAGACAGCAGAGAGAGACTAAAGCGGTAAAGCTAAAGAACCACTAAAAGCATGCATACAGTAAATGGTGATGGTAAATGGACTAGTTCTTATATAGTGCTTTTCAAAGCACTTTATACAACATGTTTGCATTTACCCATTCATACTCCCAACAGTTGCACCGGAGAGCAACTTGGGGTTCAGTATCTTGCCCAAGGATACTTTGACATGCAGACTGCAGCAGCCAGAAATCAAACCACCAACCTGCTCTACCTCCTGAGCCACAGCCATACACTACCAGTAAAATGTTTGGACATGTGTCCAAACATTTTACTGGAACTGTACATCAGAATTTTTTTACTTTTTAAAAAAATATTTAGTGTAATGGCAACGGCAATGTTATTTATGTAGAGCATTTTATTACATTTAAACTCAATGTGCTTAACATAAAAACATGCCTTAAGGCAGTAAAAGTGGAAAAATAAAACAAAACTAAGCAAAGTGGGTGAATAAAAAGGTTTTGAGTTTATTTTTGAATATATGCACAGTTGTAATTGATCTCAGGTCAGCAGGCAGCTTGTTCCAACAGCCAGGACAGCAATAACTGAAAGTATTCAGTATACTTAGATCTAATTACTGGAATAGTTAAAAGATCTGCACATGATGACCTGACAGGTCTGACTGGGTTGTAAACAGTGAGCAGGTCAGATGTACTGAGGGGCCAAACTGCTGAGAGCTTTGTGAACTAACAGAAGGATTTTAAAAGTAATTTGATGTGATTATAAAAACTGAGTCACTGTCCGGAAGAAAATGGATGAATGGTTGATCGCTGTCCAGAGTGACACCACGTTTTCTGACTCGCTCACTGTGTTTCAGAGACAGGGATGATAAATGTAAAGTTTAGAGAGTAATGGACCAAGGACAGACCCTTGAGGAACTTATTTGTGCAGATCTAAATCTGCTAATTGAAACATAACTTCTGCCCTTTAGATATAAGAGCCCATCAAGAACCTAACCTGTAAAACCAACCGAGTCAAAGCCTTTGAATTAGGTCAACAGTGTTGAAAGCAGCTGTGAGAGTAAGTAGAACCAAATCTAAAACTCTGTGAATCACTATTGATCTTTAGTTCATTGATGACATTAGCAAGAGGTGTTTTTGTGCAGTGATTGAATAACTTAATTTTGAGAACCAAACAAAAGTAGGTGAAAACAAAGTAAAATAGGTAGACAGCAAATGGACAGCAGTAGAGCAGGTAGAGTCGCACAGCATTGACGTGTACCCAGAAACAGTTGAAATACTTGGTTTTTCTACCTGATACAAGCGCACTGGGTCACAACACAGAGGCTGGATAGCTGAATAGTTTTAAGGATCGTTTGGCTAGTTTCAAATGTAACTTACTAAATGTCCCCCTTTTACATGTCTCGAATAACAAAGTACACTGCTACTTTACCTCTAGTTCATGTAGTGGGAGGAAGGCAGAAGTATACTATACTAGCAAAGCCACCTGATTTTTGAAATTATGGTAAATTCTCTTTATTTTAGTACCAAAAAACAGAGCAATTCAAGACAAATCAAGGGGTTAAAAAGTTATGGACAAAAAAAATAAAATAATCAAAATTGATCAAAATTCATATAATTCTCCAATTCTTCGTAATAGAAATTTGGGAAGAGACTGATTATGGCAGTATTCACTTCTATCAAACGTGTCAGTGTAAATCATTGTCATAAACTGCACCATTTTCCATAAAGTTTCCAGTCATAACAGGCAAAAAAGAGCTTCAAAACATTTGGCGTTTCTGCAAAATATGAACAAGCACCACATGTTCAGACAAGTCTAAAAATGAACTGGTGATGACGTAGTTTGACCAATTACAGTCCTGAAATCTAAAATCTAAACATGTGAGCTGTGACCTGAACCATCGCCAAGAAGATTTTCAAAACAGAGCATGGATAAACCAAATTTCTTGGTGTTGTGTGAAGGTGTAAATCATGACAGATTGTGATCAAATATAACTCAAAATGATCTTTAGAGTCTTAGCTTCAATCAAGGTCGTGTGTGTGTGTGTGTGTGTGAAGGCAGACGAGCAAATACTTTTGGCAATATAGTGTATTTGTTAGAAGCAATATGTGGTCAAATTATGTTTAAAAACAACATGTGGGTTAATATTATCATAATCAGCAAACCAGTCAACATAAAACAAGCCGAGCCCTCTGTAGATATTGTTTTCTGTAAACCAGTTTTATTGTTTAAACAATGCAGGACTGAGAAGTTCATCTCTCTGGAAACACTAGAGCTAAAAGCTACTGTCCAACAGAGCTGACGTAAGACGAGAACTTCAAACAAACACCATTATAACTCACTTCCTGGAATGAAGACCTCAGTGATCAAATAATCTCAACTAAATGCGCAATCAAGGCAGGTTACAGTAGCTCCATTCACAAACAAGGAGCAGTGACCGACAGCTAGCCATCCTGGCTGCAGACAGTATAGAGGGGCTGCTCCTCCCAGGAGCCCACGGGGTGGAGGATGCATTTCCTGTGCTGGCCTCTCTGAAGGGCAGTGGTGGGAACAATAATCGATAGGCGCTGTAATTCAATCCCTGACCTCCCCAGTGATGCCTGGGCTGCAGAGGACACACCATTTAGATCCATCACAGCAGTCTGAGTATGCAGCACAACTCTGCACCCTGCACAGCTACTTACTTCCACATGCTCCCCTGAGTCAGAATTCAGCTATTTCAAACTTCCCTGTAACAAACTCCACACATTTAGGTTTTACACAAAAACAAACAAACAAACAAAAAAAAAAAACAGGCTGGATTTTTCCTTTAGTACTATACTGAAGTCTAGCTGGATGACAGTGGGTCTAACCTTTATAAATAACTCACCGTATAAATCACAGACAGTCAAATGCTATGAAAGACGTTTTTGCTTCTGCTCAAGCTGAAAAAGAGCAAACTCATTCTTTTGATTTGCATAGCAATTAAGACAGTCTAATCTGAACAAAGAGTCACTCTTAGGTCAGAAACATAAAGCCTCTGTGGAATGATGAGCAGAACATGAGGAAAATCTGAATGAAATTACCTCTCAACACAGGTACTAAAAGGTCAACTTATTACTTACGCCACCAAATGTCTAAAGTTATTCACTATGGGATAGCTGGTTGGAAACCGAGCACGAACAATGATTCATGGCATTCTTAGCTATGACACCATGTTCCCACTAAATGCAGTCTGCACTGAGCACCATTATGGAGTTTGTTTCACTATCCTTGGCCAGTGACTACTTAAGAAACTCCATGAATAAGTCCATCCATCCTGTCTGGATACACACCCTGTAGACTATTTAGACGGAAATTTCACAAACATCTTTTATTACAGAAGCACAATCCATCAGTGCACCGTTTAGTCACATGCTCCAAACACTCCCTGATCACAAACGGGAAACCTGCTGCACCCATTAACCAAACACTGTCCTAATCAAACCCATCCCAAAACTGAACTGTATATCAAGCAGCTAAATAATGTCTAAGAGTAAAAAGGAAGACAAAATGAAAAGACTAGCACCGCCTTAAAGCCACAGGCTCTTCAACAAAGGAGTGTCTACTCAACACCGAGTTCAGCTCTCAGTTAAATCTCCTCTTACTTCATCTAACGTAGCAATCACACCGCTTCTTTTAATGCATAACTCACCATTGTGCCCCCTGCTATCACCAGCATGGCTCAAAAAGGAGACTTTTTTAATATGATGGAGGTTTCCTAATTGGGAAGAAAGAAGGAAAGGTTTGAAAACAATTTGCCCACACAAGAAAAGCTGTCTTTCAAAATGAATAGCAGCCTATAGCCTGCAGTCTGAGCCAAGCACAAACACGCATGCACAAGAGTTACATGCTAATAAAACTTCAGATTATCTTCACAACTCCAGAAAACTCCAAACTAAAATGAAGCATAACACTTTGTTATTTGTTACTGCGGGTTAGTTTAACTGGCTGACTAATGCTATTCATAAAGACTAACAGGTCAGATGAGTGCAGCAGAAGGAGAGCTGAGTCATGATTAGCCACGAGCAAATAGGAAGCAAGCATGCTCTGACAGGTAGGTTGGGGGTGGGGGTGAAGTTTGCCAGCTTTAGCTACCGTATCCATAGGCACAATATTTGGCCTACTACAGAGGTTTGACATTGTCAGGACAACTCAGGCTTTAAGAACAACTTCAAGACTTCTACTAAAAACAGCTGGCTGGTTCTTCTGGAGTGGAAGCTGCTGGAGATGCTGATCTTGACTAAGAGCTTGGCCAAATCTACACTTATGGACCTTTTCTCTGAGATTTCTGACCATACCTTGTATAGAACATAGTTGCCTAGTGAAATAACTCAGCACTGTTGAACACACACATAACCTGCACTGCAGCTTTCCTTTCATGGTTTCTGAAAATGCTTAGGCTCGCAAAATCCTCAGCCAGAGACAACAAGCATGTTCTTATCATCCAGATGTCAGACAGCTAGATCAAATGGTGACAAGTTTTGATAGTGGACTTTCTATGGAAATGCATGTCATGCCTGGCTAATACGCAAGAATTCATAGCCCAAAAAAACAAACAAACACTTTTTCAACAATCCAAGATGGCATATAGTCAGTCATCTTGCAGAAAAGAAAAGAGAAAAAAAAAAACAACCTGAAATTAAAAAAAAAAAAAAAAAATGTATCGCTAAACCACTTGGGTCAGACAGAAATCCAAAATCATCTGACACAGCTCTGACATTAATACCATATAAAGGCTTTAAAAAAAAAAGGTCTGTTTACACTAAACATCATGTGGACAGAGTAACCTTTAGCATTTATCTTTTCACCTGACTCATATAAATCCAAACACTGATATCATTTCAACTGTGTCTTGCTCATAAAATACAAATTCCAGTTATTTTGTTGCAGTGTTTTAAGCGTTAATGGCAGCAGTGAACGTGAATAATGCATTAAGAATGCAGGCCATGAAAACATGTAAACCAAACCAATGCTCTAAGCGGGGCTCGGACACTTACAGTGTTTACAGCTCCTAAATGTAGGTGTGTGGGCACATCACAGCAAGCACTTCCTTTGTGAGCTACAGGTCGTTTGGTAGTTATTTGTACTGTATTCATGAATCGTTTAAATAGCAGTCTGCTGTGGTAATGAATATATATTCAGAAGAAAACAGACTACAGCCTAGCCTAAACTCGGCTTCCTTTATTGTAATGTGCCATTACAACACAAGCTAAGAAGGCTCTACCGACACTACCTCAGTTCTGTCTAGTTGCTACTGATGAATACTGATGTGAGATCACATTTTGACGATGGGGTTGGCCAACTATGCCAAAAAGCCATAATGCACAAATGATGATATCAGAGTAAACTACTCCAGTTCTAGTTTCTTAATTGGAGTAGAAACTACAGTTGGAGAAGGTTACACTTACATTTGATGACCTGATGTAAACAGAGGTCACACCTTTTTCCTACGTTATTCTCAGAGTTTTTCTGGCTCACAATGGGACTAGCCACAGCAGCAAGACTGTCCCGCACACAGTAAATTAAAACTATAGACTTTCCTGTTATTTATATTAATCTTATATAGAAACACACCGATTATATATGAGTATATTAAATCCTAATTTTGCCAAATTGTTAGAAACTATTTTGCGACAATGCCGGGGATTTTCTTTTGACAGATGGAAATTCCTCTATGCTGGAAAGGCCCTCCACTCTGTTAACTAGAAGTGAAGTTACTCCTATGAATATGATCAAACAGTAATCATAAAACATTAAGATTCTTGCACAGATAAACTAACTCACTGGATTTTGTTGTGTGGTTTTAGGCTATACCACATCCAGGGTAGTCATCTAAAGCAATTATACTCCTTTTGTCCACACATTTTAAATAATTTGATTCTATTCAACTAGATTAGGCATCAGTTAAATACAACAGAGACTGCATTTCATCGTTTCTATTCAGATTTGTGTTTAAGAAAAAAAAAAAAAGCATACTCCATAACGTGAGGAAAATCCACCATGGGTGCTGCCGTTGTTTACGCCTTACACATTTAATTGGCCAGTGACTAAAGAAACAGGCTTTTATTGCAATGTCACTTGTATGCGCACCTAAATAAAATTACTGCTCTTGTTGATTATATTTCAGGAAGTCTTTTGTGTTGTGTTTATTGCATATGTTCAGTGTACATACGTATAATGCATTTGCCAGTACTAGAACAGGATACATATGCCTCTATGCCAAACTGAAAATCAAGCATGGGTATACAGGGCTGAGACCACAGCATATCCTTCACAGCGATCAGAAAAAAATAGGTAACCAGTCTCGGTGTGTGTATGTGTGTGTTTGATATTGTATATGGTGCATGTAAGCATGTGTGCATAAAGCAGCTGGGCATAAAGCCAGTTTATGGTGAGATGTTAATAAAGATTAGCCAAAATTGTAAACTATAGGAAACACATATACAGCAGCCTAAAGATTTGTATGTATATAACTACTGAATTATGTGCATTTGCATCAGCTGTACCTTTAAGGCGGGAATGGTTACTGCGGGCATGTCTGGAGGAGCCCATCCCAGCATCTACCTTTGTAACCAGATCTACCAGATCTTCTTCAATGGTCTGTCCCATGCTTAGCAGGCCCAGTCTTTTTACCCGAAGGAGCCGTGGACCTGGCTCCTTAGGTTCATTTCCTCCATGTTCAGTGGACCCCTCCCCCGAGATCACAGCCGGAACTAGGCTCTTCAGAAAATCCATGTTTGATGAGACTTTCACTCTGGTGCATAGTCCAGTAACCTGTGGCGCGCCATTCCCTGACACAAATTACCCGTCTGCTCCATGTGCCCCATTTACAGAGGAGTAGGTAGAAGGGTAGAGTCTCTGTAGCGAGCCAGCCACATGTGTACTCTCTGTCAGGGCCTTAAGCTGTGGGTCCTGACAGACTCAGTCCAGACCAGACACTCCCTGTCAGGCTCTCTAAAGCTGTTTAGAGAGCTCCACCTGTAGCTAGCTAACCTGACAGAGTGAGAAACGTCCTACGCTGCACATTACCTGTCTGTTGACAGTGTAAAGAGAAAGCAAAAAGACATGGATCTTTTTATGGGCCGTGATGTAATTGCGAGTAGGCAGGGCTATGTTTGAGTGCCAGGCACTATCTGGGGTGGGACTAGAACATGTTCCACAGGAGATAACATACGCCTGGGCCTCCAGCCAATCACAACAGCGACGACACCAGCCACACCCTGTTGGCCTGTGTTGCTCACAGGAGAAAACCACAAGAGGAGGAAGAAGATTGACAGGCGCTAAAACAAGTAGGAAAGTGCCATAGAGCTGGCTGCACTTGCCCGCCTGCATTTACTGATAGCTCTTATCAAAGTCAAAATAGTGTCACTTGTTAGCATTCATAAACAACCACAAATGCTCATTTGCTTTCTTGCTAACTTGCTTAAACAACAAGAGCACCCCTCCCCTTGCTTTCACTTCTGTTCAGCTGTGCTGGTGTCTGTGAAACAGGGTGATGACAGACTGCTGTGCTCTGCTTGGCTGCACAGTGTGTACCTGCAGTGAACTCAAACCCTTCCAAATATCCCTTGCTGCAGAGTAAGGCCATCTATGCTGTGCTGACTCTCAAAAGCTCACTGCCTAAAGAAATCATCAATTTGCCGTTCTCTGCAACTGAGTGCAAAAATGTATAAATCTTCCAAGCACAAACACAGGCGGTGCTCCACCACAGCAAAAGAGAGCTGGAAGCCTTCACAAAAATCAGTGATGACCACAGCATAAATGTTCACTATAAAAAAAAAAAAAAACATTTAAGATGAACATTATATGCTGTTTCATCGATCACTAAGTATCACGAGAAAGGGATTGTTCTAATGAAGACTCCATTAAGCTTTTTAAAATTAATAATGAATTAAGCAACTCTAATATAAAGAGGTTTGCTGTGCTAAAGAACGCGACGGGATTTAAAACCTTACTTTAAAATCCATTCATCCATTTTCTTAACCGCTTATCCAGTTCAGGGTCACTGGGGGCTAGAGCGTAATCCAGCTGTCATAGGGCGAGCGGCAGGGTACATACACCTTTAGGGTCCATCATAGGGCTAACAGAGAGACAGCCAACTGGCCACAATCACATTCACATCTAACATGCTGGTCTTCGGACTCTGAGAGGAAACTGGAGGCTGTTAAGTGAAACCACGCAGGAACAGGGAGAACATGCAAAGTCCCTTCATGTTCTTGTTCTGGACATGACACCCACACACGGACGAGTTCTGGGCTCTCATCTACCTCCTCATGTAAAACTTTATTCCATTACTTCCCAGGAAGCCAAACTAGGTACGCTGGCCACCGTACAATACAGAAGAGGGAGACTATGTAAACAAGATTGTTGTTCAAGTAACTATGAATGCACTGACTGAGCAATTCTGAGTTGATAGCCAGACTTTCCCCTTGTTATGTATTCAGTCTTTAGTGCAGGGAGAGAGAAACTAAAAAAACTGTTTTTCACTCTTTCAGCTCTTTGGAGTACCTTTCAGCTCTCAGTCTTTACAAAATAAAAATCGGCCACTGTAATGGGTAAATGCCATTTTGTTGCGGCTATGCCTATATCCTTCAACAAGGCTGATATTTCACTAATACATTCAGTGCATCTGTACAAGAAAGGTGAGCCTCGAACCAGTTCAAAAACAATACTTTACACCTGGGATGGTAAATAAAACAAATATATTAGGATGCAAGAAAAACAAACTCACTGAGGTACAAGTTTAAAGTCTGGATACCTGCAGCCAAATGTTTGGGTTTCTCATTACAACATGCCTAACTTGCATGTCTGCCTGGTGTGATACAGATCATTAAGATGACGACTGCACAATTAAAAAGTGAGATTAAACTTCAATATGCTCTACAGTAAGGTATTAGAATGTCAAAAAAATTATTGATATTATTCGATAATGTCTTGGAGCTAAAGGAAGGATGCAATACTTACTTTAAGAAAAAGATGTCATCACGATTTACGTATGTGTCAGTATATGCTGTTACGAAAGAGGCAACACTTTACCGTGTCCCTCAAAGATTAATTTTTTTTGTTAGGCTAGCGATCATAAAGGAAAACATGTACTCAGTGTAAGACCAGTAAGTGTGGTTAGGAAGTGCTTACACCCTCTACTGCGGTGTGTGAAAATGTCAGCAGCAAGATGATGTAATTGTTTCAGCGTATAAACTATGTCAGTGAGATGGGAAGTAAAAGAAGTAAAAGACACCATACTCTTCCTGTTCCTCTCCCTCTGTGCTTTCTGAAAATACCACTGAAAAAGCAGTTATTTAATTCAGCTACGCTTTTTTAAAAACACAGGTATTCAGCTCTAAACCCAGCCTCCACATTTATTCTTCACACTGCTTTTCCTTAAACATTAACACTTTACTTTTGGCTATGGTTCATGCCATGCTTGCATGTAAGTATGCACAAATGCATGTAAGAATATATGCTTGAATGTGTGCTTTTATGTACTGCATATGGCATAATAATAAGTGTTATACAAATAAAGTAGTTAGCCCTATGTAGCAGGAATGTGTAAAAAAAATGTTTATATATATATATAAATAATCTTTCTTGCAGGAACTACCAGACCCACTAAAGGGTCTAATATGGCCCACGAATATTTCAGTAAAATACAAAATTATTCCTGAGTTTTCAAGCTATAGTTGTACATATTTACACTTAAAGAAAGGAAAACATTTAGAGGCATTTACATCTTGTTGTGCAATAGCTTTTCCTAGTTCGGCCCACTTGAGATCACACTCTGAATTTGGCACTTGATCTAAAGTTAGTATGACACCCACAGGCTTAGAAATTTACAATATGGCTACTAGTCTTATACATTTCATCTTCATTACTAAGAAATTTTGATCATTTTGGCACTGACAGAACACTTCAATATCCACAGGACAATCAGAGGTGCAAACTGTTACAAAACTGTTGCATTGTTGCTGACTAATCTAAGACGCCATAATTGCTGGATTCTACAAAAAAGTAAACAAAATGTTTATTTTTCTCAGTGTTGTCATCTTAGCTCACAACAGCTGATTACATTACAGAATTTTAAGCTCAATGATTTTACAGAAACGCAACCTGGGAGTTGTGGTTAATTTCTTAGCTGAAATTTTAATGTAGACAGGGTTAGAAGAAATCACTCAATTTCTCTACTGCAGCCATCGACATTTTCACATATGTAAAGTCATAAAACTGCATCAATTTACTGTTAAAGCCATCTAAATATAAACCTTTGCAATACAGAAAAAGTAGCTGACACATTTTATGCCACACTTTAAAAAGCAGCAAGAAATGAAGTGTTAAGTTCAAACTGCTTTGGTCCCATTGGATATAAAGTGCAGCAGGCCTAAGTTGTCATGTCCACTGGAGACCATAGACGTCTGCTAAGGCGCAGGAACAAATTTGTAGTTCTAGTGGATTTAGTCCTTTGATTATATAACAGTGCTGAAACTGGATGTGTCACACAGTGTTATTATAGATGCAAAAAAAAAAAAAAAATCACCAAGACAAAATGAATGTTTTAAGTTGGAACGAAGGACATTGTTCAAGACTAAGGCCAGGCAAAGATGCACAGAGGCTGAGGCAGCAGAGCTGAGTGAAAATCACTAAATTAGTCAGCGACAGGGAGAAAGGGATGACTGATGAGGCAAAGATAGCCATCACTAGGCCTGGGCACCACAATGGTCAGTGGAGGCAGCTGTGGTTAGCTGAGGCCAGGTCTATGGTGCTGTTGAGTTAGAACAATACCCCTGCACAGGAGGCCCAGATCCCAATCAGCCCAGGAATGTGGAAGAGGAAACTCTGAGAACAATGTATAGCGTTCCTAGGCCATTCTGGGTCCCACCCATTTCTGCCTTGTTCTGCGGGAGAAAACAGGAAAACTACCAGGCCAGGGTCCAGAAGTCAGGGTCTGTTCTGCAGTCAGCTGAAGGGGCTGATCAGTACACTGTCAGCATTAAACCTGCTGGAGTCACTGTGCTTGCTCTGGGCATGCATGAGACTGCTACTCATATCCAGAGGCGGAGCAAACAGCTTGAACCCCATGTCAGGTATGAACTTCAAAACAATGTTGCACTGCCCCCTAATGGTGCGCACAGCCACCACACCATCAAGCTATAATCCTGCCTTCTTATGCAAGGCTCTTAAGTGTAGCCTGAAATTCTGCAGCCATGAAATAGTGATTTTGGAGATGTGTCTATGTGATTGCCTAGGTGCAACTTCACATGAATAATGTCTTAATTTTGCTTAATAAAGGCTTGTTCTCCCAAGTTCATGTCTATAAACTCTGGCTATTTAGATGATAACTCAGATTTGCCCAATTTGGAAAAACAAAACAGTTGATATGTTAGAAAGTAAATGTGTGCATCAGTATTTTTACAGAGTGCAGAACATTCAGACACTCATACAGAGAGAGATCAAGATGGTTCAGCCTAGTGCTGGATGGCTGTTGTAAGGCAACCCACAGAGAGCCCGGTTGTCACTGCTGAAGAATGTGAGAATGTGACCTAACCAGACCCTGTGTCAAAATTATTCTCTGTCTTTCTCTTTTTTGGGTGGGTGGGTGGGTGGGTGGGGAGTCCAGACAACTGTGAGATGACACACATCTCCAGGAGGCCAAAACAATATGCACCAGCACATATTTAAAAGCAGTAATGTGAGTAAGTTTCCCAATGACGACAATTTTCTCAGTAACCTTAACAATTATTGTCCTATGATGTTTGCTTTCTAAACATCACAGGACAATAATTAAAAAAGGCCTAAAACACATCAGATTTACACCATTTAAAAAATAATAGTAAATTCTCAGTGTCAATACATTTGAAGATTTGACAGGAAATCTTATCCTAGTGGAAGCTGCAGCTACAGCTTCGACTACAATAACACCAATATTAGGGCCATAGAGAAGCCAGCCAGTATTTTGCTTGTATTTGCATTTATGTATATGTATCGAGCCACATTTAAGTATTTGTTATAATCTTTAACTTGTGGCACTTTGTGTTTATTCTTGATTGTTTATTTTGTAATTT
>JAVDPK010002433.1:154215-180721 GCA_034780415.1 Cichlasoma orientale
TGTTACAACACCTGGACACCTGCGGCTTATATTCAGGTGCGGCCTATATATGTAAAAAGTTATATTTCTTTTAAAATCCAGCTGGTGCGGTTTATATTCAGGTGCGCTCAATAGTCCAGAATTTACGGTATTTAAAAATTGTCTACACCCAGTCGCAGTGGTTAGCACTGCTGCCTCACAGTTAGAATACCATCTGGAAGGGTTCGATTCCACCTTGGCCCAGGCCTTTCTCACTGTGTGGAGTTTGCATGTTCTCCCTGTGTCTGCGTGGGTTTTCCCCGGGTACTCCGGTTTCCTCCCACGGTCTAGAGACATGCAATTACTGGGGTTAGGTTAATTGGCCACACTAAATTGCCCATAGGTATGTATTAGGGCCATAGAGAAGCCAGCCAGTATTTTGCTTGTATTGGCATTTATGTATATGTATCGAGCCACAAGTATTTGTTATAATCTTTAACTTGTGGCACTTTGTGTTTATTCTTGATTGTTTATTTTGTAATTTTGTAATTTAAGATATTATGCTCCATTGGTTTATCCTGCTCTTATGAATCTGTTCTGTAGTCGTAAAATGTGGGTTTGGTCGTGAAGGGGGTGTGTGTAGTGGGGCTATCGCAGGCAGAGTCAGTGAGGATTTTGAGCTAGTGAGCAGGATGTGGAGCAACAGTTTTTCTGACCGTCGCCGGCAGTTTAATTTGGTTTGCATTAATAGTTAACCAGGATTCCGACCAGATACGTCGTAATGTCAAGTTGCAAGGTCTGTGTGGAATAAATAACTCTTTTCACCTTTTACGTCCATCTCGTTTGTGATACCTGCAAGTCAATGCAAGCTGCCTCCTAAGAGCACGAGTCGGAAACTACATCCTGCAGAAGCGGCTATAGCGAGCTGAAGATAGCCGCTACAACCAACTTTAATCAACATCTGTTTGCTTCACTGTTCATCGTTAGTACTCAGCTGTTTGTTTGGTCATTGATTTTGTCATTTTTCTTTGAAACTCAAAAAAGGAAGCTGCTGCTTTGCTGTGACAGGAGTAGGAGTCAAAGCAGTCTCACACCTTTTAGGTTATAAAATGACACATCTATATGACAATTACTTAAAAGTGTTAGTCTAACAGTAGATTCTGAGACAAGAGCAAAGTTTCAACTTAGAACTACAGTATGGACATTTGAGAAAATACAGATGAAATGAACCAAACCCAGCAAGAAAGCAAATGCCAGCCAGAAAATGTTAAATACTCTGCTGTGCTACTTCCAGAACTTTGCAAAATAAACACAGAGATTAATCCAACACCCTGCTCATTCCCACGGTATTTAGCTTGCATTTGCTGTAAAAGGTAAACCACAGTACACAGTGGAACACAACTCACTTAACCCATGCAAAGTACCTTAAGGCCATAGAGCAGGGGCTGGAACAGGAAAGCGACAGGAGGGCCCACAAATTCACTGCACAGGAATCTGAAATGGAGAGCACAGAAATCATCTCTTTAACAACTATAAAGGAGAAAATTTATATGAAAACCACCAGTTTAATTAAGGTGTAGAAAATATACTCTTTAAATCTTAAAGTGGATCTACTATGCTCACGTCCAGCTTCACCTTTTTATTCCTGGACTCTACTAATTGCTTTGCCTGATTCACGGTTGTAAACAGTCCTTATTTAGCTTATATCGGGCCTTTGTGCAGCCCCATGTCTGAAACAACTCTTTAAGCCAGCCTTCTTCTGATTGGCTACCCCTCACAAACCAAAGGATTGAACATCAGAAGGGTGCACCTGGTGTGTCTTTGATGACAGTATGATGATAGCTTTCAGAGTATTAGAATTTCAAAAGTAAAAGGCAATAGGTCTATGTTGCCTTACTTGACAGAAATTAATGTAATTTCTTGGTATTTCTCATCATTTGATGAAAAAAAATTACATATCAGAGGAAGTGAAACCCGCATCAACAAAACAGATTTTACAAAAATCTAATTTTATTTTACAGTGCTGGTGATTTTCCTTTGGCTGTGGCTAAAACCACTTCGAGCAGATGCCAAAGATTCCTCAATACAGGAAAAACCTTGGCTACTGGCTCACAGGAATTACTTGTACATATGCTGACCTCACTGCTTAAAACTCCAGCCATGCTTAATATGATACCAACAACGGTGAAGTAGGTCCACTTACTTTTGACTGGTTGGGGAAAAACATTAACGCCTGTATAATCTCACTAGTACAATCTCAAGCCATAACTTTCAATAATAATATCAGTATAGAACCTCAGACAGTATAAAAAGATATACATAGCTTCAGGGTCTGAAAAGTGCACTGCTTTAAACAGACATTCCTTTTAATGGCCTGCATTGGGAGACTCCTCTGGTTGCAAAAAGACCTCCGGCTGCACAGGAGTCTGTGGGTTAACAGTGCCTCTGATTTTATGGTCCCAATGACCTGTTTCAGGTCATACTGAATAAAATATGACATTTATTTTGTAAATTATGGTTATTATCACAGTCATAAAGGTGGATTATCCAGGTTACATTCACTGAGCGCGCAAATCAACCCATCACTGTTCACATCATGTTTTAACATCATGATGACGAAAACGCTAAACTTGACTTCACTAACTGACGGTTGACACCACAGTGGCTACATCTATATTTTTTAGTGTATATGCTTAGAGCTTCACACTCAAAGAACCTTGAATTGAAACGTATGAAATAATTCCGAAACACTAATGACGGCAATTGTCCCACCGCTGTCCCTGAGGAGCCAATCACATTGTTGCACTAATGCATATGCATAGAAGAGCAGACGTCATCCAGACATTATCACAGTAAATTTGTAGGAAAGGTTTAAATTCTTTAACCCTTTATACACTGAAATGAAAGTTGTGAATCTCTTCACATTTTCTTAGATAGAAGCTTTATAATATCCACCCAGGATCATTCCAAGATGTTTACCAAGCTGCGAGACTTGCTTTTAGTAGGACTTTGACTGCATGTCTCCATCAAAGCTGAAGGTTCCCTCCACTCTATGTATGAAGTGAGTCCCTGGATCTGAAAGGATATTTATATTAGCCTAAGTTTGTGATATTTTTTTTGAGATCATTAAGATGATGCCTCCAAATTCTTTTTATTTCAATTTGCCATGCATTTGTGAAGTGATGACATGAAATGTCCAGTTTTGCCAAATTCTGGAACGTAAATAATCCTTCCAAAGATTCCTGGCCCCAATTTTCATGTAACTGACAAACCAAATCAATCACATTGAGGTAATTACGTGTTTGAAATTGGATTATACTTTTGTATACTTTTGTAACTGTCCAGTCACGGTCTCAAAGTGACGGGTCAGCCTACTGTTGGCTTCAGCCTGGTTTGCTCTGTATTGGGACAGGATTAAAACCTCCTCCTGAGCAGAGAAATAATCTGAAGATTACCCACTACATCCAAGAGGCAGTTACATAAGCATTCAAAGCCTCCAAAACTGTACTTTCCTTCTATCACTGTAGCAGATGAAAGGGGCTCCCTTTTATAGTCAAGTAATCTCATATTCAGTCACACATTCATTGTTACTGTCTGCCTCAGAGCAGACAGTAGCACACTCATTTTTAGGTAAATTTAAAAAAAAAAAGGTTTGGTAAGTATAATCCAATCACATTAGAGACACACACACACAAAGTACAGAGGTTAGGAACTTCGAGCTATTATCAAACTGTAGTTCAACAAAGGAAGGAAGAAGAAACCACTTAGTCACACAGCACCCAGACAGAGAAGCTGAGATGTGAGAACTTCCACTCCTAACATTGTGGACGGCTGGTGAGAACAGGTCACCGGACATAGCAAGTCAAAGCTAAACAAAAACCCTGACGGCCCAAAAGTCATGTCGCAACGACACAGCATTACACCTACCTCATCCCACCCACCACAAACACAGCTTAAAAAAAGAAAAAAGAAAAAACTGTCAGGCAACATCACTCACTTCTCACGATGAAAAACCTGTGAATAATACATCTGACTTCCTGTTCCAACTCAGCGACTCCAAAACACAAAAAATGTGACCACAGAAGTAGGGTAAACCGAACGCAGCGCACGTCCTAAACACTGCAGCGAAATCAAGCCAAAAAAACAAAATCTCCTGCTCTATATTTAAGCACTTGAATAAAAGTATTTTCTCTGGCAGTGCTTAAACATGCCTCAGTAACGCTTCTAACAAACCGGTGCTTCCCCAAGTCTGAGTATATTTAGGGGTTTAAACATTGCACAATTTGGTGTTGCTGCGGCTTGTGCAAAGAGCTAAAGGTCAGCAGTGGCCGACTGATCTGATCAATGGTTAACCTGACTTCATATATTAAAATCAACCTGCACTTCTGGCACAGGAAGGATGCTGCAAACAGAAGGCTGATAAAGGAAATAGGAGATAACTCTTTTTTAAATACTTATCTTTAAAAAAAAAAATAAAGTTTATAGTTTATATCAGTTTACAGTCAGAAAGAGGCAGTGTGCTACAGTGAACTGGACAAAAGAGGAAAAGCTTACATCTAGCCCTGTCCAACAGTAAATGACAGGCCTGGCCTGTCGTAATCACTACCTCTTAAACAGAAATTTACTGGGTTCTTCCGAATGTTGAGGGAAGTGCGCAAACACACACCTTCTCTGAAAGATTCAGCGGATATTCCCCTTATCTTAATCTCCCTGGATTATATTTATAGGCAGAAACTATGAAGCATTAAAGTAGAGTGAAGGGCTCTAAGCACGGAGGAAATGCTGAGAACTGAGCTGAGGCCGTCGTGAGGGCAAAGACAGGGTGGTTTCTTTGGCGAAGTCAGACCCAAACATCAATTATGCTCCAAACCCTCTTTCCCAAAGCCAAGGATAATCTCGCTCAGCAGGGCTCAATTATAGGTTATTTCTAGCTAGACTCCGTCCTCATTGTGCGCTACGTTATGTCGAGTCTTCCAACACAATCAATAAAAAGTATTGCTAACTCAGAGTATGTAATGTTGTGCATTTATCACAAAGCATGAAAAATAAGAGGCTTTGGGAAGACAGCCTTATGAAATGGTAACAGACTGCTAATTTCAAAATAACTACACAACTACTATGACCTATTAAAACAAACAAACAAAAAAGGAACACCTACTATAACGAACTATCCCAATATATTCTAACATTTCTCGCCCATTATGGAATAACATTACCACTTTCGGTGTATCTTTCAATGTTTTTTTTTCCAACTCATGAATATTCTTATCTTCACGGTTTCACAGGAAGCCCTCGTTGTGCTGTGCGAATTTCCCACCAACAGAATGAAAGAAAACAGCAGCGCTATTCAAAGTTAAGCGCTCTGGAAATACATTCTGTATTAGAGCGAATGCTCAGTGCAGCAGAATGTCACCAAAGATATGTCCTAGTAGCACGGTTGCGCAATTAATCGACTTTTTGCTTCCAGTAATTATTAAAACAAGATAACTGAGATAAAATGATTACTGTGCCACATTCTTGTTTTGCCTTTCAGAACATCTCTTTCCTTTACTTTTGCCTCTCCATAAAGTTCATGTTGATTTCTTTTTTCAGTTGAATTCTAATGAAAGTTCAAGGAAATCTACTTAATTAAAAATAAATTTCTTCCTTTTTTATTTTATTATATCCATTTTAACTCTGAGTGAAAATAATGTAAAATGATCCTAATAATCTTCAGAGTGACCAAAATAACTGATTATGAATTTATTTATTTTTTGCCATAAACAGAGTAGCCCTAGGTCCTAGCACCCACACTAGAGGAAACTGTTAACCGAAGAGGAAGGTACTAACCCAAATTTGTGTGCTGTTCCTTAGAATATTATTTGCTCACTTGTCCAGTTAATGATTTAGCCATGTGCAAACACAAACACACAGACACCTGGACACAACCTGCATTTAGATGAAACGTCATCTGCCATTACTGCACCAAATAAACGACAACTGGTATATTTATATGATATGTACAAATCAAATAAACTGGAGTCCTGTCAGAATATGAAATAGAAGCTGCTACTATAGAACTAACTGAGTACCAGGTAATTAGTTCTATATTGTTCTATAAGGAAATCAACTAGCCAAGCAAGCAGTTTGTGCAGTTTAAAGCCCCGTATCCAGACAACAGCATAAAAGCCATGAGAGAAGGGTACAGGTTATAACCAAAGAAAAACAAAATAGTTTCAAGCTTTAAAATTAGCTGATTCACTACCAGAAACATAAAACCTAAAAACAGGTAGCAACTGATCAGTACTGCGGAGCAAATGTACAGTAAAGAGCCCAAAAACTACAAATGATTTGGATCAATGAGATCAATGAGACACATCAAAAGTTTTGTAGTCCATAAGATTTTTATACTCACCACTGAAATGTTTAGTTAATCCTCGCAGGGGGGCAGCTAACTGAGAGGCCACTGCGGGGGCGTTTTACAGAGCTTGGTTTTTCATCCCCCTATTCTTTAATGCCATTAATGTCTTTCCAGATTAAAGCAAACACTAATTCACTTGAATTATGCCCCAGATAATCACAGAGATGGCTATCTCCAATCTAGGGGGATTCCCTCTAGTTGGTACACAGCTGTACTGCCAACAGAGGCTTATCCTGGAGGAGATTTTGGGGTGGGGGCAGCAGGATTGTACGCCAGTTGCAAAGGCCCACAGTCTAGCAGGCCAGTGTCAGTACGTCACTGCAAAGGCTTGCGTTTAAAATGCTTAAAATATGTCATGTGTCACTTTATAGCAAGTTCACCTAAGCTGCAGTTCAGACCTCGCTTGAACTGCAAAACTCTACATGAATCATTTTCATAAATAAACACTGAACAATTTCAGGAGAATTTAAGCTGGGATATGTCTTCCTTTTCTGACACACAGCAGGAAGTAATCTGCTTCCGATGCACTCACACTACTGGAAATACAACGTGTGAGTTAGTGACAGTCCCTCACAAGCAGTAAATGCATCAGACTTGTGTGATATCTTTATGCTCCTTCAGTTCACATTGAGTTAAAAATAATCCAATAAAATGATTAGTGTTAAAACGAAGTTTGATATCAGGGCATCCACGAAGTGGCTCCGTAGTGTAAACGTGGCACTGCCTGCTACCTTCTTCAGGATTTAATAGAGTCAGAGGTTAACCGTAAGTTGACATCTTGTTGAAAGACTACATTCTGACTTAAGTAATTAAAAGAATAAACAAAACTATGCATGTCAAAAAAAGATGAAAAATTAAATACCAGCAACATTTGGAGATTTAGTGAACTTGGGCTTGTTCACATATAATAAGCTGCTAGCTACAGAGCTATAGTTAAACACATGAGCACAGGGAAAATGTAGGATGGGGATTCGACTGTTCTCAATAAAGACGTGCTACACAAGAATAGCGCTTAGAAAAAGTTGTTTTGGCCGAGAACGGCAGCTGAATAGTTTCAGGGGTGCTTGTGTCTATTCAACCGACGACAACCGCAGCAATTTAAAAAGACGAGAGCCTCTTCCACTGCAGCAGCAGCTTGAAATGGATTTGTTACATCATCAGGTAACAAGCAGACTGGCACAATCTGACATCTCACACACTTTGTAATAAGAAGATGTCCATTTAAAGCCAAGCTAATGTCAGGTGATGACTAGCAAAATGTAATGAAATTTACATAAGTGAATTACTTGGTCAAAGCAGTGTTGACAGCAATGATGGCCTCAAGACTTTTGGGGGATGATTATACAATCCTTGCACAACTTTCTTAAAGAAAGTTTCTCCCATTCCTCTTGGCAGCACTGTTTACACCACAACTCTTGCTAAAGAGTCTATTTGATCCAGGCTCTGGCTAGGCCACTCCAGTACTTTCACAGTTTTCCCGAAGCTACTCCTGTATTTTCTTGGCAGAATGTTTTGTTGAAATGTAAAACCCTTGCCTGCTAGCACTTCTTCATTTTTCTATATCCATCTTTCCTTCAGTCCTAGTGGGTCTCCCATTCCTGTCACAGAAAAACATCACAGCATGATGCTGCCACCACCGTGTTCAACTGCAGTGATTCTGAGTTCCTCGTTTCCACGCATGCCTTTGAGCACTGTGGCCAAATAGTTCAATCTTTGCTTGGCTAATGTGTCTGAGAAAACTTAAGATATGTTTTGGCAAACTGCCTGCTGGCTGTCATGTGACCATCTGTCTGAGCGAGAAAGACATAAACAATGCCCTAGCTCCTATTTTGAAAGTTCAGTCACTACTAATGAGATAGCTCAGACCCTCCACACTCTCCATTTCCTTCCCATGTCCAACCGGGTCTTTTAATGTTGCAGACACTCGTTAGTATCCAATCATTTAACACAAATCTTGTGCTAGAAACATCTCAGGGATTGGTGATAGCAGTATAATGCACCAGGGGTCAACTGTCACATCAAATACTTAATAGTGTCATAAGTTAAATGTTTCAATTGATATATATGCAATATTGCACTATATGCATATGACACTTTACAATAACCCACTGCTGTGCCACTGCACAAACATACTTCATTCACTGCAACTTCCTCTATACAGTCTACCTCATGTATATAAGTTGTCTATTTTTATATATTTTCATATTTATTATTATTGAGCCGGCGCAGAAGAAGTGCAGAATAAGAATTTCATTGTTCAGTGTAACTGACTGTTTACATGACAATAAAATGCTATTGAATCTCTTGAATATAGATAGCTAGATAGCTAGATAGATAATAAATTAACGGTTTTTGCCCTTGTTATTGTGGTCTGTGTCTAGACTACAGAATACATTTAAGGAAAGGTGTGAAACATAAGAGAATGTTAAAAAAAATAACAGATCTGGACCTTGAACATACACTGATGCAATGTATGTTTTGCAATGTGTGCAAATATGAATAATAAAGTTACTCTTATTCTGAGCATTGTCCTCACTTATCTGAGCACAGGAATGGACACAAACCAGTTTCTCTGCTTCTTCTGATATAGTTCGGCTAGCTCCACCTCCAGCCAGACAGAAAACTGACCAGATTCCTCTGTCTGTATCCAAGTGTCACTGCATGGGTCTCAACACAAAATGAACAAATGCTTCATTGTGGGTCTTGATGCACTCTGAACACAGAGAATGAAGTCCTTAGAGGAATGATAGATGCAAATCTGACAGTTCTCTCACTGGTATGCCAATGTACAAAAAGCATCATGCTCACTTATGTTTAATTCCTTCAAACCAACACGATCATATCATAACAACGTTATCCTGGGTATAAGGAAAATAACGCACCTTTATTTTGCTGCAGAGAGTCCCAGATTTTATATATATATATCGCATTAAAAACTGAGTTAACTCTGTGCTCGTGGTTACTTTGATTACTGCGGGTAAGCATACCAAACAAGTTTCTCAGTAATTTTGTTTCCGCGATATGAAACTGAAAAGCCAAGCTAAAACTAAAAAGAAAGCCTGCTGCGGTTAACACGAAGGAGAATAAGCTTCAAGGTAGCCTTTAGTTAGCAACTAGCCTGCTGTTAATACTCTACTGAGGAAACTGCTAAGCAGAAGGCTAGCTAGCAGCAACAGCAGCCAGTTGTCAACTACAAGTTAACCTTAAACATGCAAGCTAACGAGCTGGCAGCGATAAAACTAATGACAACAGGAATCTGATCGGTGCTAAACTTGCAAGGTAGGCAGGCGATTAACTCGCCCCAGCAGAGCAGCCAAACTCCTTTTAGCATGCTACGGCAGCCGATTTTGGTACCACAGTTAGAGAGCTAACCTAAACCGCAAAGTTAATCGCGGAACTTGGCACAAGCCAATGTTAACTACGTTAGACAGCAATCTCCCGTGCCCTCATTCCCTTCACTGTACATTAAGCTGACCTTACTCACAACTTTGTTTCTTCTCCTCTTAGTTGAGCTAGGTGGCTAGCTTGCAGACGTTCTTTTCATTCGCCGAACAAGCTTCAACATCCTGGCCCTTCTCCATTGGAAGGATTTGCGTAGTGGTGTGATTTTTTTTCTCAGTCTGTTTCGGCGTTGGAAGAGCTCCACTGTCAGAACAGGCGGTCCCTTGTTTACCCCGCCTCCTTTTTTTCTGATTGGCTATGGTGGTGTACGCCTACATAAAAGGCTGCGCTCTATTTCACAAAAGTGCCAATCTTGATAGGATGTTGATTGGATGACGTCTTCTGTGGGCGGTTCACACAATCTACTTTTTTTTTTTATTATCTTAACCAGCGTACACCGGTGTTTGCGCGGACAGGCGGGTACTCGCAGGGGATGCAGTATGTGAGGTATCTGAGTATTGCTGACGGCACTATTGAGTAACCACCAAATTATAAGCTAGAAAGATTCCAATCGGATACAGAGTTTAAGAATTATATTATTCTGCAGAAATACCATATTTTAAAATATATTTTTCACTGTTTATCATCTTTATAGATGTTCTGGGAAATTTCCTTACTCATAAGCAAAACGAGCAGGGACTAATACAGTTTCCTACGTATTATCAATGCATTTAAATAAATAAATAACGGAGTCATGAAGTCCTTGAATTATTTAAAACTTCAAAATACTTTATTGAGAAAATTCAGTATAAAGTGGTTTACTGCTTCAAAAACATTTTCATCACTTCTTCCAAAATATTATCTATTGTCTTAATTATAGTTGAGCTGAGAATTGATGCTAACTTCTTCATCAGATTCAGGTTCAGAGCCACTCCAGGACTTTCACTTAGTTTTTCCAAATCCACTCCCGTGTTTTCTCAGCAATATGATTTGTTGAAATGTAAACATTTGTCACAGCTTGCAAGTACTCTGACAAGGGTTTTCACTTAAGATTGTTTCATTTTTCTCTATCCATCTTTCCTTCAGCTCTGATGGTTCTCCCATTCCTGATGCTGCCACCACCATGTTTGACTGTTTGGACTGTACGGAGGTGATGCTGAGTGCTGGGTTTCCTCTGCACATGCCTTTGGGCATTGTCACCAAATAGTTCAAATTTCTTCATTTGTTTTTCTTCACACTGTAAGATTTTGCTTCTCAGAGCTGGGATTCCTTCAGGTGTCTTTCGGAAAACTGCTGTACAGCAGACGTCATATGCACTTTAGTGAGGAACGGCTTCTGGCTGGTCATTTTAGCATCAAGATCTGATTACTGGAGTCCTGCGCTGATGCAAGCAGTATGGCTAACTTTTTAAATCAGATTTTTTTTTTTTTTTTGAAAAACTTTCTACAGATCTTGGTTCAACATTCCTGCATGCAGTGACTAATTCTCATTCCCTTAGGGGGGGGGGGGGGGCGCCAGCCCCCCCCCCCCCCCCCCCCCCCCCCCCCCCCCCCCCCCCCAGCTCAGGGTGCAAGGTTGCATTTGTTCAGTTGTTAGACTTTCTTAGTGGATTTACTTATAGTCACATGAAAGCAATGATTCTGAAATACTATGGCTGTCAGTTCACATCCAAAGTGCATCCGTGATCACCTTCTGTGCAATAAATTCTCCAAACTGAGATTTCTTACTGTTCAAAATGTAAAAAAAAACCCAAAAAACGGTGACACAGGTTAATACCATATCCATAACTACTGTTATGGATATGGTATTAATTGTACTCATTTCTGATGCATTAAATTTGGTAAAATTTTATTATTTCATTGTCACAAGGCTGTTCTTCAGCTAATTTTTCCCCCATTCTCACTGTAAACATTCAAAAGCTATTTAGTTGTTGATAATTAAGTCCAATGATCTGGGCTTTATCCCTTTGATGACCTCCCTGTAAAATCAGGAAATACTGTAGCTCATATTCTTTGATGGAAAGGATGGTTGCTCCCCCTAGTGGAGATTTGATAAAAATGCAAGAGATGAAAAGATCAGGCATGAATACAGTGTTTACAGCTTTAATTTAAGAAATATGATATGAAACTGATTGATCCATGTAGGCAGTCTCTCGATCAGTGTTTCTGACGAGACAGGAAAATGAAAGGGAACGCATTAATAGGCGTTCATCAATGTATAGCATGAATCAAAATTAAATCAGCAAATTTGTCCGTTTTTTAATATAGATTTTGCTGTTTCACATATTTGTAAGTAGTTTGTGTTTGCATTAATTTGTTTACGATGGTTTTGCAGTGGTGCTCTCTGAGTGTTACTGTGGGTCTGTCCTCCCATGGGGTTTTAAGCTTGTTCAGCTGGTGCTGCTGGAGCACTTTTCTTACATTCTTCACAGACGTGGTGGCAGGATCTATAAGAATAAGTGTCATGCAGAGGCAAAGGTTATCGATCATTTCAAAGAGTGGACAAAATGGCTGATAAAACCAGGCATTTTTTAAAGCATCATCTTAACATTATTTATTAAAGATGGGGCAGCACAAATGAAATGTACTGTTTGAATGGTTTGCAGTGTAACATGCAAGCAATGAATTATTCAGAGAATGTAAACTAATGTGCAATCAATCAAATATCAACAAAAATTAAGTTGCTTAAAAAAAAAAAAAAGGTTTCTGATTACTGACCCTGCTCTTTGCAGAATTTGTGAGCATTCCCAAACAACATGATAATATTACACATATAAACAGAAATTCATCACCTGCCCTCCGCGTGTCTGTGACCAGGGTGATCTCTTGACCAGGGTCCAAACCCAGGTCCGCCCTGAAAGCCAAGCTCTTGGAACTTGTGCCGACACGTTCCAGCGTAGGAAGCCTTCCCCACCGCATATCCAAGGATGCCCGCAACTGAAAAAGAAAAATGATTTGATTAAGCCCTGCTGCCACTTACAAACTGAAATCCAAGATATTCAAAAGATACAAACCTGCGAGTTTTGGAAAGGGACCAAATCGCTGTGATGATTTTCAAATGCCTGCATGGGGGAAAATAAAGTGATAATTATAGAAACAGCTACTTTACTTTTGTCAATATTATACAATTCAAAGAATGGGACATGAATGTCAGTACTTTACCTTTATAGATGAGGCCACCAGTGACAGCCATGCTGCCCAGAGAGAAAGGAAGTGCTGAAAATAGAAATAAAGTTAAGCAGCGGGTGAACTGGATTTTTTTTTCTGTATTATACAGTATATAAGACTGTGATTTGGTGCTACATAAATGAAATTGAATTAAACTGAATTGTGTTTGTGATTAAACGCTGATATTTCCCATATGAAAACACTTCCTCTACTTGCCTAAAGTTTAACCTGACTGAAGTTTGGGCAAGTACTGAGACAAGTACTGAAACTCAACAATATGTCCATCTCCTGGATGGGAAAGGACAGTTACCAGAAGCAGTGATTGCTCCCATTTCATGTTTACATAACGTGGTGAAGGAAGATTATCAGCAGCTGCGTGGCAGGCGGCGAGTGGACGAGCTGCGATGGAGACTAAAGACAACGAAGTGTTGTCACATGAAACATGGATCATATTAAGCTTGGAAAGTCTTAAGTTTTGGAAAGTCTGTTTCTGAGCGAGTCTGACGACAATATTTTCTTTAGTGCACGCTGTTCACAGCCGCGTCGGCGTCTCACCTCACGTTTGCTGTGGTAACTCTTTTCTCACAGTGCCATTAAAGCGGTGTGTTTGCGCATACCTGACTGACATATCTTTAAACCTCCTGTGTTGGTTTTGTTACACTTGTTGGAACAGATCTTTTTTTGTTTTCCTTGCATTTAGATTTGTCTAAAACCTTTGGTCACCTCATGGCACTCCCAGCCAAGCTCCACCCGGCCTTAACCTAAAATGAAGGTCAGGGCAGCGTGGTTATAGTATTTCAACAAGTTCACTACGAACATGAAAAGATGAGAAATAATCATGTCAAAATAAACATACTGTAACCATGATTGAGTTAATGATGCAACCGCAAAACCTTACTAATAATGAGTTAGGGTAATAACTTCCTATCTTATTGATTGAGGTTTTCTTTAGGTCCCACACTGAATCCCACACTGAGGCATATAAACACTCAGCTTTAAGCCCAGCTGATGAACCCTAACCACTGCTTCTACTACAAAAGAACATTTCCAAGTTTTGTGTCTCAACTGGAGTCATTTCAACAAATTGTTGCTGAACATTTGTGAAAAGCACAAGGGTCTTACTAAACAGGGCTTGATAAATTTGACTTCAATATCTGAGAGAGATTACCTCTGTACCAGAAGCTTTCCTCGTGGCATTCTTTCCAAAGCTTTCTCACATCTTCTCTGTGGACGTGGGCATCACTCATGGGGCACTGTAAGACACAATACAGGTGCCATATCATACCTGACATACAGTGATGCATGTGGGCCCAAATTGTCCAGAGCAAATTGGTTGCCTCTCACTTTCCACCCTCCTGTCACGGGAGCTGCGGCTTCCTCTGTCTCCACTGTTTGCACACTTGCTTCAGTACTCATGATTTGAGATCCTTCAGTGGTTGTTTGCTGGAGCTGTTCCACACTGCTTTTGAAGCTGCGTACACTTCCCCTTTCGCAGTGCCTCACATGCAATAGCCTGTAATGGCTCTTTCGTCAACATTTTTAACTCCACCCTCCTTACAGAGCTCCGCCCATTTGGGGTTGTCTGAGCATGAACTTGATAAGGTAGGGGGCAAAAGACGCAAACTCTTAAGATATAGACCTGTGCAGAGCAATAATAATATAAGCAGTCAGACTTAATAAGATTTTTAAATTCCCATGCTTTGCATAGCGTTAATAGGCTGCCTGCCTCAAGTAATACCTGCCTCAAATTTACAATTTACAAAAATAGTCTGTAAAATTAGATTTTGAATTTTAACGAAATATGAAAAAGAAATGTTAAAGATGTTGAATCTTGGTTGTTTGTTTATTTTGTTCTGCAGAAAAGATCCAGTATTAAATGTTTTTTTTATTATTATTATTGGAAGCACACCTCTACAAGTCAAAGGTCAAGGTTCTCTTTACTACCACTAATAAAAATGCAGATATCAGTGCTACAGCTTCTCTAAGAATGGCACATATTATTTGTACTTAAATATCTTTTAGCAGCTTAAGGAGCAAAGTCTCACTTCACTATGCACCAAATGCATTTGTTTTAGAACTGATCTATTAATGAGTCCACTCGTACAGAATTAGTATATAAAATAATGTACGACTAAAAATAATCTATCATCATCCATTGCAAAATGCATCATTATTATGTTTGTACTGAAAATTATTTGCTGTATCTGACAGATAAATGTAGTTAGGTGTAACAAAGGAGCCTACCCTTTTATCTGAAATGTAGTAGAGTATTACAAAAATGAAAAACATAGAAATCAAATGTCAGAAAAACCATTCTGAATGTGCTCTAAATGCATTTATACTGTAAATTACTGCTGACCAGTACTGACACTGCAAAACCAGTAAAGTAGAAGTCGGGGAAACACATACATGCAGGAGCCATTGCAGTGGTCAGCCCAGCAGGCCGTTTTACCCAGCTCCAACAGTTAAAGATAATATCATTTTAATCATGGGTGAATTCAGTATTCATTATGATGCTGCTGTTTTTATTAGGCTGGTCAGCTTCTCTTTACTTCATACAAGGTACAGTTTACTAGCTAACCATCTAAACAGAGTCCTCTCAGTAATACCTTAAGGTTACTGACATTTAAAAAAACAACTTTGGGCCCAACAACGTAGCTACATTTTGGATTCGTTCGTTTTGTATAAAAACAGAAATTTACAGTCACATGACAAACAAAGTTTTCTAAATTTAACAGGATAACTTGAGCATAATTTAGGGCAACACCTGTGCAAACATTCCGGAAGTTAAAACGCTGTCACCCTTACATTCGTGAATTCAAAACATAACTCACATGTCTGTGATTCACATTACCAAACGCGCCGCCACCTATTTGCAACAAACGGCGTAGACATTAAACGAACCCCAACTGCGATTACAGTGGGGAAGTCAAGTGAGAAGTAAGCCGACCAATCAGATTTCATCGTGGGCTGGTTTCAGACTTGCACGAGGAAATCCCAGTGATTGACGTGCCAATAGAGCGGCCTGTTTTGGGAGCTCTGACCAATCACATTTCTGTGTAGGAGGAGTTTGTTTCTTTTCCCTCCCTCTTGTGATATGACACCTTGAATAACCAATAAAGAGCGAGTGAAGGCGGACGAGAAACAGGCTGGGCTTCAATCATCGTCTGGGGGCGTGGCTTACTTTGACAAGGCCCGCCTATTGGCCGGTCTGCGGACTTCCCACAGACAGTTGTATGTTTCATAAAAATGCACTCTGATGCGGCAAGTAAGTAGTAACATTAGAGAGGCTTTTCTGCATCAAATTACGACCCTGTCGCATGTGTGGCAGAGACGCTAATACCCTTGTTGTGTTTTTAACTCTACTTTTGTCTCGTGGTCGTGCGGGGTTTGATGAGGGCGCGTGAATTCTGTGCTATTTGCTGCTCTCTTTGTATTTGCTAGTGCTGTCTTGGGCGACAACAAAGGGAGGATAGCTGGTGTAATTTTGGCTGTTTGGGCATGCGGGAGGTTGTATTTGACACGGCAGGTTTTCCGAAGTTAATTTTTCGTGAGGCGTTTGCGGTGCTGGGTTGAATGCGGCTGACGTTACTTAAATTCAGAAGGTTTTCGATGGTTAATCGGTGTGTTGAGGTGTTTATATTCATCTTTATGGGTGATGTGCAGCAGGTTTCAGCTCACACTTGGCATGCACGCAGTACTATTGCAAATCGGTCAATTTTCTGGTCAACTGCGGAATGTTACAGGGAATGAAAATTGTGACGCAGTTGTGTAAAACATCTTTCGTTGCCTGCTGCAGCAGTATCGCCAGGTTTTGCGGCATCTACGCTAGCTGCTGCAACCGCCTGCGCAATGCTTTTTTGCCAAAACCCATATAATGTTATATATTTTTTAAACAACGTAAAATGCATTCAATCAGTTGGTGTAAATGTTGGGGGTAGAAGGGTCTGAGAGAAGTAGTTGTTTTGCAAAGGCATGGGAATTGTAGTTTAGTATCCCAAACAGCGCTGAGCCTTGACTGGCCTCTTTAGAGGAAATGGACTACAACGCCCATACGTCCAACTCTCCAGATACTTTGTAAACTCTGTGCAAGTTGCGCGTCTGCACTGCTATTTTAGGTATGCAGCTAGTGCTATCTGCTCGGCGGTGTGCTGGTTTGTGTGTGGTTTTGGCCTCTGGAAAACTGTTAAAAGCTTCGGTGTTTGGTGACAGCTTTTGATCGACAGTGCACAGAAGACATTGAGCAAGAAGGTAGCATGCACGATCGCATATTGTTCAGTTTTCACGTCTTTCGAGGAATGCAGAGAGTCCCTCCCTCCTTCGTGTGAGATATTTTCAGCCGTTGTATGAAACGTAAATCTTTGAAAACTGGAAATCAAGCGAAAGTAGTGCATGCACCGTGAATGTTATATGACTGCTGACCAAAAATTACCTGAGATTTAAGTCCAGTGTTCTTGTTGGTGCTGTGATGATGTCACCTTCTTGTACCCTTGTGCTCATACCAAGCATGATCAGGAGCATAAAGCTGAGTGTCACGCTTTAGTTTACAGTTTGGTGGTTTTTTTGGTTTTTTTTTTTTTTTTTTTTTTGACGTTGTATTTATTTTTTTGGAAATAGATTTTCAGCTGAATTCCCACTTGACTACACTGGCCAGCATCCATAAGATCCACCACACCTTGCACAGGCTGGTAAATGCATATTAGCTATGTGTGAATATGTGTGTGCTTTTTTTTTGGCATGTATGTGCACTGAACATTTGTGTCCTGCTCACAAACTTTTGCTTTGAATAGAACTTGGCAGAAGACGTTGGACAGGACAGCCACCCCTCAGGTAACCATATAGCTGCTCCTTGTTTTTTCATAGGCAACATGGTTATTAGGTCAGTTGTACATTAACATACTGCTTTCTGAACTGGACTCCCATGCTTTGGTAGTACTTGAATGTTTTGCTAAAGAAAGTTGGCATCATGCATGTAGTTCTTGAAGCTTCGTGCTTTAAGTTTGTCATCCACTTACTTCCCTAGCTTGTTGCTCTAGAGCCATGCCTCCTAGGAAAAAGAGGAGACCCTCTGCTGGAGATGACATGTCAGCCAAGAAAAGTCGCCAGGACAGGTGTGAGAGCCCTTTTAATTAAGCACTGAATGAACTTGAATATGTGCATAGGGGTGTTATTTTGCCATTAGTAAACATAAAATAAATGGTGTGCTGGTTGTGTAGTGTGGCTGAAATGTTCTTTTTCATCTACAGTGTTTTCAGAAAGCACGAAACATCACAAATCCGTGAGGAGGAGACGTTTTCTAGTAAAAGATGCCTGGAGTGGTTCTATGAATATGCAGGTGAACACTCTGCACACATTCTTGGTTAAACTGCATTTAACCTCTGCTCAGTGCTGTTTATTTTTAACCTTACATAGGAAATTGTTGATATATGTGGACGGGCATTTGTTTATCGTAAATAGGCTGTGACGATGTGGTGGGTCCAGAGGGCATGGAGAAATTCTGTGAGGACATTGGAGTGGAGCCAGAGAACGTAAGCACACATTTAAAATTTTTAATATTTGGACAATTTGGTCACATCTGTTTGCTCTCTTTTGACTCTTTATCTCTCTCTGTGGCTGCAAGTTAAACTAAGCTAGTGATTTTTATGATGACGTTTTTGCAGTGGTGACAATCCATGTTTCTGATCATTTGTAAATGTGTATCTTTTATTCAGCGTCCTCCGTCAGCTTTCCTTGTATCACTTCAGGGTCACATGATGTGTAATGGACTGAGTATCTTTTGTTTAAGAATATCTACAGCTGTCATTTCTTGCTTGTGCTCAGGTGGTGATGCTGGTTCTTGCTTGGAAGCTGGATGCCCAGAGTATGGGATATTTCACCCTTCAGGAGTGGCTGAGAGGCATGGGCTCCCTGCAGTATGTCAGCTACTTACTTTTTGTCTTTGTCTTTTCGTTTGATTGTTTATTTACATTGCCATATCTCAGCTCATGTTTTTCAAGACTGCCCTTCATTTTCAGTGTAGCATGCGCTGACCTGTAGCCTGTAGGATGCCTAAGCCAGTTTTCTGTTGTCAGGTGCGATTCGACTGAGAGGCTGAGGAACTCACTCGACTACCTGAGATCTGTCCTAAATGACAGCACCAGCTTTAAGCTCATTTATAGATATGCCTTTGATTTTGCTCGGGTGAGTCAAGCAGTCTTTTTTTTTTTTTCTTTTTCTCTGCAGGATGTACAGCATTCCTAAATCAGGTTTAATTCAAATATAAAAATTCCAGTAAGAACAGAAACTGTTAAACCAAACAACGATGCAGTAAAACTTTTAGCTTTAAAAATATTTATATTTTATATTAACAGAAAAAATAGTGGGTTTAGGGTTGACTATGAAGGTGCTACTTACTGATAATAATGTGACTTTACTGTCTGTGGTTGACATGTTGCATTGACTTAATCAGGTCTTATGTGTTTTGATTGGACAGGAAAAGGATCAGAGGAGTTTGGACTTGAACACAGCCAAGTGTATGTTGGGGCTGCTTCTGGGAAAAACGTGGCCTCTGTTTCCTGTGTTTAATCAGTTTCTAGAGGTAAGTATTCGGCCTTTTAGCAAATCAAACTTGGAAGTCTCGTGAAGTACTTGTATACGGCGTCATTTATAGCTCAGTTTGACCTTGGAAAGGACAGTTGTACCTAAAACTATCGCTCTAAAGGATGTATCTGTTACTCCTCAGCAATCCAAGTACAAAGTCATCAACAAAGACCAATGGTGCAATGTTTTAGAGTTCAGCAGGACAATCAACCTGGACCTCAGCAACTATGACGAGGATGGTGCCTGTAAGTGAACACGCATTCACGCACAGCCGAGTGCTCACAAATACTAGTCTTGTAGTTTACTTTAACTTGTGTCTCATCCTTTTGTCAGGGCCTGTTTTGTTGGACGAGTTTGTGGAATGGTACAAAGAAAGACAGATGTCATAACTGCAGAGCAAAAATGGGAAAGTAATACAACTGTGACAACAACGACTCTAAGAACCAATAACCAATAAGTAAACAATACAAAAAACAGTAAAGCAGTGACAGTGGGTGCTTCCTGGGAAATGAGGGGTTCGGGCTGTGGGTGGGCTAGGGTGGGGGTGCTGGGTTTGCAGCCTGCATGCACGCTGCTCAGAGCGTGGAGGCAGGAGGGTCGCTCTGTTCCCTACCGAAGTTGCATAGTGGGCAAGCTTGCAGCAATCCCCAGTGGCATTGCTCTCTCACTGTGACATGTCATATTGCTGTCTGTGTTAGGATAACATGTTATCATATATGGATGATGGAAGCAAAATGGTATTGTGTGGGAGAACCACTCCTCACCCGTTGTCTTCAGCACAGAGAAACTGACAGAAGTGACCATTCATGCATTGTGTCTGAGTCTTAAACAGGGTCACTTTGACCTGGGCACATTAAAGTATTATACATCTGTGCAATGAACTTGAACTTGAGCTTTTCTGGACAGATAGCACTTAATATTTTTTTGTCATATTTTGAGTTTCATAGTAGTACTTCAAGAAGCACACTGTGTCAAATGGTTGATTGCAGGTTTCTATTCTATTGATTTGTGCCAGGTTTTTTTTTTTTTTTTTTTCTTCCCCCTCCAGTTTTGATCGCTTCAGCTTTTTATGCTCTAGCTATTCATTTGCTAACCCCCTGCAAAGGCTTCAGACCTCATAACACCAAACAATTCCGCATTGCTGCTTACTAACTCTTATTACAGTACAGCGGTGAGCCACTAGTGCTCTGATCAGCATTTATTGGTCTGATGACCAATTTATGTATCTACGTTGTGTAGATAAGAGTATTACTGTGCCTCAAAACATGGAAGTCACTTTGTGTGTCCCACACACATACCAACAAACCCAAATGTACATACACGTGTGACGAAAGTACATACAGCACATGCACACACAGACACACTGAGTGGTCAGGGATTATTTCAGGATGAATTCAGACTGTTTTGGCTGTGTTATAAGTTGACATAGAGCTAGTTAGTGTCCATTTTGTCTTGATATGTGGCATCTGTTTGTCTTCCTTAGTCCACTGAGAGTTTCAGGTCTCCTCTTACCAGTAGCATCTCGCCCAACACTGACGGTGTTAATATAACTGCAGTGGAAGACCGGTGACCCTCTCAGGATGAGGTCCTTTAGGCTTGAGTAGTCAGGTACGTTTTGAAAGTGTTGCTTTGTACCACCCATAGGATGTACTCAAAACAGTGGACACTGACAGTTTGGAACTTTGTGATGATGCTATGCTGTTCTTTTCGCCTAGTATAATGTTCTTGTAACACATGTATAAATTTTTGTCTTTGGCTGTGATGTGATGCTGACTTGTCAGAAGATTTAATATTTGCATGCATGCTCCGACAGAGCCTTTTGTGAATGGATGAGATTTTTTGGAAAAAAAAAAGTTTTTTCAAATATTTTTTGTTTTGTTTTGTACAGGTTTTTGTGCAAGTGTTTTGTGCTTAATTTCATAAACACAATCATGTTTGAATTCTGAAAATGAACATGATTGTGTCTATTAAGACCTGGAACACACCTGTAACCTCATGGTGGAACAGGAGTTCCCTCCTGCATTTAGCCCATCTTACACATCCTTACACATGCTGCAAAACTCTAGAAAACTGCAGGCGAGTGCGGACAGTAACGAGTTCTGCTACTGTTGCACCACACTGTCATCATATATGTAAAAGCTTCCATTAAAAATACATTTCATTTGAAAACTATACAAAAACCTTTGTTGCCACTACAATGCATCAACCATCAGCATCAACTTTGACTGAAGTAGTTGTGGGATTGCTTACCAAATACTGTGTAGAGATCAGTGGTTTAGTCTACTCCCTTGACAATGCAGGAGGATGAACAGCCTTGTCCCAACTGTATATATGTATGTAAACTATGTGTCTATATGTCTGTTTTCACTATAACCTATGTCTATACAAATAAAATGGTTTATTAACTTAATGGCTTATGTTCTGGCTCTTTAGTTGATTGTTTTTTTTTTTGTATAGGAAAAACTATCTAATGCCTTATATTTGCACCACTATTTCTCCAAATAAACAGTTCACGTTACATTGTTACAATTTAATTAAAGTCACAGCAAATTAGTTATTTCAATGACAATCATCGAAAAACATTTTACGACCACACATTCAGTGTTTTGTTCTTTTTAGACAACCTGCCATAAAAACAATAAAAATGTTTTTGAAATCTGTCAAAACCTAAAAGATGAACTTGGAAAAAAAAGAATTGGAGTTCTCTAAGAAATCAGAAATTGATCAAGCATAACATTCAACCACTAAAACAAATATTTCTGTTCAGGAATCCAAGTAAATAACTAATTTGATGTCTTAATCAAAAAACTGCTTTACTTTTTTTTTTGTACAATTTGAAAATTCATTATTTTAGTATTAAAATATAATTTCAGTTAAATAGTTTGCACATATTAAGGGATTAACCATTACAGAAACATTTTTTTTATATAATTATCATTGTTAACTGTTAATTTAGGGTAGGTGTACTTATAGTTTACATTTCATTCAAAGGTCAGACATAATATACAATTCACAATATTTTTAACATTCACAGGCTAATTTAAGATGAAACAGTCATGCCTGCCATTTACTGTTTTTTAAGTGTTTAGCATGAGTTGACTTTTTTAATTATTATTATTAAACATGAGTGATGTTTGAAGTGTTAAAGTAGATCGGTGGATATTCTGACGCAAGTGAAGGAGAGCCAGGTTCTTCTGTGTTTTGTGTCTGTTGCTGGTAGGATATGTTTCCTTCCAGGCCTTGTTTCTTACTCCCCTGGGGAGATCTCCATGTAAGTCCGACAGCCTCATCTGGCTTTAGTGTTGCAGGAATAGGAGGTGGGGCGACCTGGGGTGGTTTGATGTCATGGCTCCTGTAGAGGGGTACACCATATAACAAATCTATAGCTCTTCTCTTATCTAGTGACGCAGAGGGGAGATATAATTGTGTTACTGGCTGTTTGGGCAGGGGTTCGATGTCCAGCTCAGACTTCTGATAATAAAGACCGGCGTCAGCTTGTGGACTGTGGTCATCACCCTTACTGAAATCCTCTGTGTCCCACTTTTTTCTCTCTGATGACATGGCTTTTAGGGCACTGAGGCCTCTTCTTTCCTTCCTGTCCTGCAGCACAGTGCTTGGAGGCTCATATGTGGTGTTGGGCGAGTTGTAAAGCCTGTAGAGAGCACCACCAGGTGCAGAAGAAGCACTGCTGGTACTAATAGATGAGAATTTATGTGTTGGCGTTAAATCTGATTTCCAGGTGTCTTCCTTTATTTTGGTGTCACTTTTAATGCTGGAGGAGTACAGTGGGGGAGGTTCTGGTTTTGCAGGTGACGCCTGCTGTGGAGATGTTGACGCTGCATTCAGACCTGTCTTTGGTGCTGGTGTGGAGAGGTTAGACAGATAATGACCAACACCAGTCCACCTTATCTCAGGCGGTATGTCCACATCTGTGTTGTGTCTCTGTTTAATCTTTCTCCTTACTGTATCTTCAAAGCTCATACTGGATACTCGCTTTGGAGTATCCCTTTCACTTTCCTGTGCAACATTTATTGTTTGACTCTTGGAACTGGGGGAGAAAGAGTTATTAGGCAGCGATGAAGTTTTGATAATTGAACGCTTGTAGGCGATTGGAGAGTCAATATATGTCATGCCTGGAGGAACTCTGTTTTCTGGTATCTCATCTTCACTGCTGCTGCTGCTGCTGCTGCTGCTGCTGGAGGAGGAATCAGAGCTTTTCACTGGTTTGTTTTCCAGGTTGAGAGATGAGTCTGTTTGTGTGTGTTTGATTTCTTGCATCCCAACAAAAATTCTCTTTTGATTTGGTATCCTGCCTGTTTCACTTTCAGCAGTGGACAAAGGTGAGTCAGGTGGAGGTGACAATGGCAGTTTGGATGGTTGATGTCTTGGTGATGTGATTTCAAGGCGCTTTCTAAATCGGGAGATGCCAAGATTCATCGTGGCCCATCGTGATTGAAGCTCAGCGTTTATCTCTTGTGTTGTGCTGATGTTGTGTTTTGGTTTGTCTCCTATATCATCTGTAATAACGACATACTTTTCTAATTTAATATTGGGATCCTTTTTTGAACTGTGAGGGACGTTAAACAGTGTGGATTTTGGAGACCTTGAGTTGCTATCCACTTTAACAGGTAGGTCTGCAGTTCTTCCTTCACTCTCATCACTGCTGGAGGATGACTTAGGTGAACGTGCTTTGATATCCAGACGCTTTTTGACATAAGGGGTGCTGCTGAGGCCCATTTCAGGCCATCTCGAATCTGGTTTAACTGTAACTGGGCGATTTTTAATATCAACCATCCTCTCCTTCTGCTCATCTGAGCTGCTTGATGTGTAACCAGCATCATGATTTTTTGTTTGAGATTGTTGAAATGGGAATCCTGTAGAGCCCAACTTCTCCATGTGGCCTCCTTGTTCATCCTCACTACCACTACTTGAAGATGAAAATGTTGGTGCTTTGATGTCTGTAATGTGCTTAAAGTGAATGCCAGGCCTTTGTGTTTTTGCATATTTATTTTTTGTCTGGGGTAATTCAGTTGGTTGCCTTGGCATATGTACACCTCCTTGCTCTTGTCTCTTTATGTGTTTTGTTGTGTCCTCCTCACTGTCACTGCTAGAAGATGTATCAGAACCTGCTGATGGTGCTTTGACATCTAGGCGCCTCTTGATATGAGGAATGTGCTGAAGATCAATGGCAGGCCACTTTGCATTTGGATCAGGACTTTCTTGGAATGGGCGTGGTGCAATGGCCAACTTTCCTGGACTCTGCTGCACCTTGTGGCCTGTTTCATCCTCACTGCCACTACTAGAAGATGAACTAGAATCTGATGAAGGTTTTTTCATATCTGAATCCTTCTTGATGCTCCTGGGACGCTCAAGAGCAATGGCAGGCCTTCCTGTTTCATGTTCATGAATTACTTTTTGAGATGACCTATTTGGAACAATTGGCATCTGTATGCCCCCTTGCTCCTGTTCCTCCTCACTGTCACTGCTAGAAGATGTACAAGAACCTGCTGATGGTGCTTTGATATCTAGGCGCCTCTTGATGTGAGGAATATGCTGAAGATCAATGGTAGGCCACTTTGCATTTGGATCAGGACTTTTTGTTTGAGATTCTTGGAATGGGCGTGGTGCAATACCTAACTTTGCTGGACTCTGCTGCACCTTGTGGCCTCTTTCATCTTCACTGTCACTACTAGAAGATGAATTTGAATCTGATGAAGGTTCTTTGATATCTGAATCTTTCCTGATGCTCCTGGGATGCTCAGGAGAAATGGGAGGCCTTTTTAGTTCATGGTCATCAATTACTTTTTGAGGTGACCTGTTTGGAAGAATTGGCATCTGTAGGCCTCCTTGCTCTTGCTTCTTTGATGTTTCCTCTTCACTGTCACTGCTAGAAGACGTATCAGAACCTTCTGTTTGTTTTTTGATATCTAGGCAGTGTTTAATGTGAGGAATGTGCTGAAGATCAATGGCAGGCCACTTTGCAGTTGGATCAGGACTTTGTTGGAATGGGAGTAGTGCAATGGCCAACTTCCCTGGACTCTGCTGTACTTTGTGTCCTATTTCATCCTCACTGTCACTGCTAGAAGATGAACTAGAATCTGATGAAGGTTTTTTGATATTTGAATCCTTCTTGATGCTCCTAGGACGCTCGGGAGGAATGGGAGGCCTTCCTGTTTCATTCTCATGATTTACTTTTTGAAATGACCTGTTTGGAAGAATTGGCACCTGTACACCTCCTTGCTGCTGTTTCTTTATGTGTTTTGTTGTTTCCTCCTCACTGTCAGTGCTAGAAGATGAACTAGAATCTGATGAAAGTTTTTTCATATGTGAATCCTTCTTGATGCTCCTGGGACGTTCAAGAGGAATGGGAGGCCGTCCTAGTTCATGCTCATGAATTACTTTTTGAGATGACCTATTTGGAGGAATCAGCACCTGTACACCTCCTTGCTGCTGTTTCTTTATGTGTTTTGTTGTTTCCTCCTCACTGTCACTGCTAAAAGATGTATGAGAACCTGCTGATGGTGCTTTGATATCTAGGCGCCTCTTGATATGAGGAATGTGCTGAAGATCAATGGTAGGCCACTTTGCATTTGGATCAGGATTTTTTGTTTGAGATTCTTGGAATGGGTGTGGGGCAACACCTAACTTTGCTGGACTCTGCTGCACCTTGTGGCTTCTTTCATCTTCACTGTCACTACTAGAAGATGAACTTGAATCTGATGAAGGTTCTTTGATATTTGAATCCTTCTTGATGCTCCTAGGATGATCAGGAGGAATGGGAGGCCTTTTTATTTCATGGTCATGAATTACTTTTTGAGGTGACCTGTTTGGAAGAATTGGCATCTGTATGCCTCCTTGCTCTTGCTTCTTTGATGTTTCCTCTTCACTGTCACTGCTAGAAGATGTATCAGAACCTTCTGATCGTTTTTTGATATCTAGGCGGTGTTTAATGTGAGGAATGTGCTGAAGATCAATGGCAGGCCACTTTGCATTTGGATCAGGACTTTCTTGGAATGGGCGT
>JAVDPK010002433.1:180821-192845 GCA_034780415.1 Cichlasoma orientale
ATGCTCCTAGGATGATCAGGAGGAATGGGAGGCCTTTTTATTTCATGGTCATGAATTACTTTTTGAGGTGACCTGTTAGGAAGAATTGGCATCTGTAGGCCTCCTTGCTTTTGCTTCTTTGATGTTTCCTCTTCACTGTCACTGCTTGAAGACGTATCAGAACCTTCTGATCGTTTTTTGATATCTAGGCAGTGTTTAATGTGAGGAATGTGCTGAAGATCAATGGCAGGCCACTTTGCATTTGGATCAGGACTTTCTTGGAAAGGGCGTGGTGCAATGGCCAACTTCCCTGGACTCTGCTGTACTTTGTGTCCTATTTCATCATCACTGTCACTGCTAGAAGATGAACTAGAATCTGATGAAGGTTTTTTCATATCTGAATCCTTCTTAATGCTCCTGGGACGTTCGAGAGGAATGGGAGGCCTTCCTGTTTCATTCTCATGAATTACTTTTTGAGATGACCTATTTGGAGGAATTGGCATCTGTACACCTCCTTGCTGCTGTTTCTTTATGTGTTTTGTTGTTTCCTCCTCACTGTCACTGCTAGAAGATGTATGAGAACCTACAGATGGGGCTTTGATATCTAGGCACCTCTTGATATGAGGAATGTGCTGAAGATCAATGGCAGGCCACTTTGCATTTGGATCAGGACTTTCTTGGAATGGGTGTGGTGCAATGCCCAACTTCCCTGGACTCTGCTGTATTTTGTGTCCTGTTTCATTCTCACTGTCACTACTAGAAGATGAACTAGAGTCTGATGAAGGTTCTTTGATAGCTGAATCCTTGATGCTTCTGGGATACTCGGGAGGAATGGCAGGTGTTCTTTTTTCATGCTCATGATTAACTTTTTGAGGTGACCTGTTTGGAAGAATTGGCTTCTGTATGCCTCCTTGCTCTTGTTTCTTTGATGTTTCCTCTTCACTGTCAGTGCTGGAAGATATATCGGAATCTATAGATGGGGCTTTGATACCTTGGTGACTTTTTGTTTGAGCTTCTTGGAATGGGCGAGGTGCAATGCTCAACTTCCCTGGCTTCCGCTTCTCTATATGGCCTGTTTCATCCCCACTGTCACTACTGGAAGATGAATTGGAAGCTTGTGATGATACTTTCATATCTGTTTTATGCTCATGATCAGGCCACTTTGTTTCTGCACTGTGACTTATTGTTTGAGAAACTTCCAGTGGAGCTATTGACATGTGTAACTGTGTTTTCTTGTCCAAATTACTCTCATTGGCATCCAGAGTCTTACTCTGATTTGTATCCCAGTAGACACCACTCCACTTTGACCGTGGCTTTGGTGTGATTTTCACCCTGGTATCTTTATCAGTCTCTGGCTTTTTTATGTGCTGGTCTGGCTCCTTGTCACTCTCACTGGAATCAGAGGAAAATGAGTGATCTGGTCTCACTGCATGCTTTTTAAAATTAGCTTCATGCTGGTCAGGGTTGACAGTGTAAAATGTAGGCTCATCCTCACTGATGTGTGAGCTGGAGCTGGACACAGAATCCCTCTTCTGTTTTTCTGAAGTGGATGCTACAGTAATTTTTGACTTTTTAAAAGAATCAAACATACTTCCTGACCTGGGAGATGGGCTTTGAACAGAATCACTAAATTCAAATAACTCTTCATTCTCCTCTAAATCAACAGGGTCTGTTGGGTTTCTGCTGTTTGCGTGTGGTGACCATGGCTCAGAAGTAAATCCGGACATTTCATTTTTGCCATCTGTTGATATTTGTGGCCCATCTACTTTCGTAGCTACAGAGAAATCAGCTTTCTGCTGAACAGGGTCCTTTGTCAGCTTAGGATACTTAGGTGTTGTGTGGTCCTCTTTGAATTCTTTTTCAGACAGTGAAGAATCTGAGCTCGAAGAAGATAGGCTTCTCCTTGCCTTTAGAACGTCAGGGTCTGGGATAGGTTCAAACTCCATGTTGTATCTATGTCCAGCACTGGTGTGATCTCTGCCATCGTTCAGTCTATCCTCTGAACTACTCTGATGAGAGCCACTTTCACTTCCTGAATCTTCAGCAGTACATTTAATATTCTTAGCCTCCGTAGCTTCACATTCAATCATTACAACATTATTGATTCTTTCCTGATTGCCACTGGCTACAGTATCATAATAATGTACATTGCTTCCCTCTCTGTAGTCTACAGTGCTAAATGTGACTCTCCTTTCCCTGTGATGTCCTATCACTTCTGGTTCCTCCCCGTTGGAGAAGGCCTCATTGTCGTATTGTCTTTGTTCTACAGAGGCCACAGTGTTCGTTTCGGAAGAGTTTTTCTTTTTGGTGACTTTTTTCCAAAAAACATCAACACACGGTCTTGCTAGGACTCCAAGAATAAAGGCAATCAGAAATGTGATGAATACAGATAGACACACAGCCAGTGCCAACTGAGACTGAGGAATTGTCCTGTTTGAGGGGCCCCGTTGGATTATGTGTTGGCTGGTTCCTGACAAACTTCTAGGTTTTCTCCTTGCGCCACCTATTTTACTGATTTGGAGGTTAAAGATGGACACAACTTGTCTTTCTTCAGCCACACACACATACAGTCCTGTGTCCCTCTCTGTGATGTCACTGATGAGCAAACCACCCTCAGGCTGGTTTACAGATGTTTGACCACTGGGCGTCCACCACACTGAGTCTAAAAAAAAAAAGTAACATTGACATACAATGTGATCCGTTTATATTGTTAAATTTGCATTAAGCATGTTTGCATAATTTTGATGTGTTACCTTCTGCTGAACAAGACAGCAGAATCTCAGAACCGCTATAGACTGTCACATCCTGATGGAGGGCTGGGCTGTTAGCAGTACTGAGACAGTTCAGGTCATCATCCTGCAGCTGGAGCAGGTCTCTGCCCGAGAATACGGCGGGAGAAGCACACATGATGCTCCAGACCTGCAGGCCTCTGCTCCTATCAAAGGCCATCCGCCTTCTTAGGCCATGCATCCTGCAGTCACACTGCCACCTGTTTCCAAGAAGCCTGACGTCTGTCCCAATGTTGTGCAGAGTGAGGTACATTAAAGGATGGAGGCTGGTCAACATGTTGAAGCTCAGATCTAGGACCTTTGAGGGTGACATAATATTTAGACGCAGCTAATGAGTTTGGTAGATATCTGCATTATCTTTTAATTAGAGGAAGCATTAAGGCGTCAAGTTTATTTACAAAAAGTTAGATTTTGAAGGAGCAAAATGAACAATTAGCTGAAAAACAATCACCTGCAACAAAGAACAGTCTTACCTCGAGCTGGGCTAAATCCTGGAACATCTGTGGATGGAGACTTGTGATGAGGTTATGTTGTAAGTGCAGCTCTTTCAGCTGTTGAAGGTGGCTAAGGTCTCCTGGTCGCAGAGTTGAGATCCTGTTGAAAGAGAGGCGCAGAACCTGCAAAGATTCAATACCCTCCAGCCCTGAAAAGAAGAGTTGTAATTAGAGATAACCATTATGGAGTGGCTCAGAAGAAGCAGGGAATTTATTCTTGCAGGTTTTCAGTGGGAATAACAGGTTTGTCTGGCTCTTGTCCTCTCAGTCCTGTCCGGCTGTTGTTCAATATGATTTGTAACTGCTTATTTTGAGCTGTGAAGTCAATTTGCTTGCAGGTCTGCAGTATCATCAGGGCTGAGATTATATAACATGAAAAACAAGCCTCAATCAGTGTGCAGCTCATCAATGAAAAACACAATCAAATTGTCTGCTATGTTTTCACAGTGAACACTCTTACAATATGTCTAATTAGGGGCATTTTCTGCTGGCTCCTCCTCTTTGGTAGAGACAATCTCCCTGAGACTGCTGGGCTGAAGCAAAGCACTGTGGATCTGTGCTTCATTAGAGAGGCACTGAAGGTTTTGTGATCTGAATACCAAACAGGACCAGGTCTATGACTGTCAACAGAGCTCTTGCCAAGTAAATGGGCTGTCTACACATTCCATTAAAAGACCTATAGTGATCGCTTTCCTTTGAAACACTCACATGTTCAACCAAATAGAAAGAGGAGAAACACGATGATGCCCAGGAAAAGTGGCGTTCCATGTTTTGTTTCCAGCTTTCTTTGATAAATGTCAGTGACTGGGTAAAGGCTGTACAGTGTTGCTATCTGTGGTTGTTTAATCGTTTCTGCCTGGACCAAAGTACCAAAGATAAAGCGTATCAGTGGGAGGGTTTGTTTATATGAAAAACAAAAAGTAACAGAAATGCATGCAGTCAGAGATTTATGGACTCCGGGGTGCACCCACCTGAAAGTGGCCGTGAGGTGGACCAATCTTTCCGGTGTGACTCATAGACATTTCTCAATGACATGTCATAGGTGTGCCTTCATGGAATGTGCAACATCACTGTTGAATGTGCAATCTTTAATAACCCATGCACAAATTAAGTCATGTTCACAGATAACTGATGTGATCAAATTGTCTCATAGCAGCCCGGAAGCCAAAATATCTCTAGGTAGCTACAAGATGATGAACGCCCTTTGAACACCCTTAATAAAAAAGGACACAAAGTTTAATTAATTTTTTGCTTTTTTTTTTGAGACTTGTAATGAGAACTTTCATACTGAAAGTTAAATTTAATAAGTAATTTTTTTCTACCACCTTTTAAATAATCCACATCCATCCATTGTCTTCCGCTTATCCGCGACCGGGTCGCGGGGGCAGGAGCCTAAGCAGGAGCTGGTGGCCTGTCATTAGCCCGTGGTGTCCGGCCGGGCACAGCCCGAAGAGGTAACATGGGCCCGGCCTCCTGTAGGCCCACCACCCGCAGGAAGCGTCGTAGGGGTCGGGTGCAACGTGTGTCGGGCGGCGGCCAAGGGCAGAGGCCCTGGCGGACCGACCCTCGGCTATCCACATAGATTATTAAAATCTGCAGCTTTTTATACAATAATTGTGTATTCAACAGAATTGGAAAGCACCTACAGAAAGTGCATTTACCAAAGCACTGTAATGAAAAACAGTTTTTGAGGTCGTTTTACTTTGTTTGAGCGTTTTCGACTTCTCTTTATACTTAGATTGCGTTACATTTTTGTGGGAAGTGTTACAGTTGCGATGGATCATTATAGGCACACACAAACGGGTGACACATTACAGTAAAAACTTTAATCCTTGACCCTACAGAGAGGGAACAGGTGGCTTCTTATTCTGGGAGAGCCATTTTGTGTCCTTGCCTTTAGAGGGGAGGGTTCACTGTAAATCAGTACAGATATATTATCTAATAGTAAAACATTTCTGTCCTGATGGGAGTGATCTCTTCCAGGATGACAATGTCCTCATCCATGGGGCATGAGATGAGTATGAAAGTTCTTAAGTAACTAAGATCAATAGATCTTAACCCAGCTAAACACAGTGTTACACAGCATGCTCCACTGCCATCAATAAAACCCCAAATGATACAACCGATTTAAAAGTAATGGTGATTTAGCCCTCTAGCAGAGCTGCTGATACCTGGTGCATCAATAGCAAGCAGGTGCATTTTATGTGCTGTATTGGATTTTCCTTTAATTTGTCACAACAAAAATTAACTACATCATTAAACTGCTGCTTGTATGTAAGCGCATGATCCATTTGTGCTACACTGCGATTTTTACAACTATATAACTCTGACTCACCCTCTGGGAGTTGCTCTAGTTGATTCCTCTCAGCAGATAGCAGCTGCAGGGTGGGGGCCCAAGAGACACATCTCCGCCTATTCCAAGGTCCTGAGCGATACGTATCTCTGAGATATTGACCGTCAAGGTTTCTCCCGATGCAGATTGACAAGTGTGGAATACTGTTGTTTCCCAGCCACACTCTCCTGAGGTTCTGATGTGGCCGGTGGAGCGTTACAGATTTTAGGAGGTTATGGGACAAGTCCAGCTCAGTGACAGAGTCCTGGATGTGTTGGGGGGCCGAGGAGAGGCCGGCTGAGGAGCAGTTCAACAGGGCAGCTCTCCCACAGATGCAGGACTGTGGGCAGGCAGGTGAGGAAGAGGAGCAGAGAAGAAGCGAAGACACAAGGAGCAGCACAGCGGCCAAAAATGGCCCCTGTGGTACTGCCATCACAACGTAGCCTGAGAGTACAGATTGCAAAATGTCAGTAAAATAAGAAAAGTTATCTTGTAATAATTTAAGGATAAGTTTCAATCAGCCCCCCAATCCAAAAAAAAAAAAAAAGGATTAAGCTATTACACTCAGAGGTCTAAGTCATCACAGGTGATGAGCCCAATGTTAACCCTATGCACTCAGACTGTGCACGTTTATGTTTTGTGGAAAATTGTGTGTAAATCTTGGCACTGAGGGAACAAAGATAATAAAACGGACACGCGTCAAAAAATATTCACAATTTTTCCCTCAAAAAGTTTGTTTTCCCTTTCTCCAAAATGTAGGATTAGGGTTAGGGCCATCACCAGTGACGGGTTGGACCCCAGCGGGTCGAAAGTGTACATGAAAACACAGCAAATGAACTGAAAACTCACCTGTGCGTCCACTCTTCACCAAACTGGCAGGAAAACTTGTGACTCTCTACACCCAGAGAGCTCACCTCTGGCTGTCCCAAGCATGTTCTGATCAAAGTCTGAAGTGTCTTTTTGCTGCGTCTAGCTCAACACGTCCCTGCCCAAAGACGCCATGCTGTGATTCACTCAATCATTTACATATCTAGTTAATGTCTCACTGTCACAGTGCTGTCTTGCTGCGATCCTGTGAGTTTATGGCGAAGACCAAGCCTTCCAGCTTCACATTCTATTAGACAATAAACATGCATAATGAGGCGCAGTATACGTTTATGGTTTTAAATGGCCGTGGGAGCATTTACTGAAACAATGATAAGACATTTCACATAGCAACACATTTCTTTATTGAAACAAACATACCAATGAAATGTTTGACAGGCTTTCAAATAAGGCCGGTTGCAGTAGTTTCTTTTTCTGATCTCCATTTAATCGATCTCGAGTCTGTGCTCTGAGAACGACTACGGATGTTGTCAGCATCAGCAATGCTGAACAACAGACATGACAATCCAAAGCAAAGGTCAGTATTATATATTATATTGCACAAAATTCAAACCGCCCCATATAGGCTGCAGCCAAAGCAGCTGATGATTTGAACTCTCAGCATTTGCATTAATCTGTAGCAGAACATAGTGCACACTCTCTTTCAATATTCTATTTTTCTGCTGTAAAAAAAGCTTTTGCAACACAATTAAAATGTTACACATATATCTGACGATATATCTTCCCTTGTATATCCATTGGCACGTGCATGATAAACAGCCCAAGATATGCAGAAAGAAACCTACTCTGCTTTAGCGTCACTGGATAGCTTAAAATGTTTCATATATATATAACACTTTATCATTAATTACAGTTCGTTACAGTCATGTAGCGTCTTACACGTCAGTTAATATGTCAGAGAAAATATCACACAGCTGCCAGGAATAATGAAACGGCAAACGGGATCTCACACAAGCCCCCTACAGGGTCTATATATTATTAATACTGGACGGTAAGCCAAAAAATAAACATTGTATTTCCTCATCACTACAAATGGGGAGTGTAAACCATGATAATCCTCTTAAATATAGGAGAAATGTGGACTGGTATCATCTCAAGTTGGCAAATCTGCAGAACAATAAAAGACAGTTTTTATCTTTGGCCGAGTGGCAAACGTAATGAGAAACACAGAATTTGACACATGACTCGTGGAGATGTTCTGTCCAAGCCATTATGAGTGTCCCGCATTTTGTCGTTATACACTATCAAAAATCAATTTGAAAGTGGTTCATCCGATTTCAGTGTGGACTGACTGTAGTGAGACGTAACAGCAGATTCCAGCCCTAATGAGCCTTCTTACATGGGTTATCTGAAGTCTGGCAACCCATGTTGGTGAATTTGACCCGCACACGGAACAGAGTCCCATCTTCACACATGCAGAGCTTGTACCTCTCGTGGCCTTCGTTGAAATACAGATCTCCCGCAGAGTTTGGAATACGTGTGGCGTTGAACATAACTGACCCGTTGAGCACGATGCTGTTCTCCTGCAAAGATACATCACCATTACTTATCCATCCATGTCTCAACCAGCTTTGCTGTAAGAGATGCTCCATACTCACAGCCCTGAGCTCAATGTTTCCACCCATTTTGAACTCGATGGTCCGGCCCATGATGTTGACCCCCTCATTACCGCGAATGATAGCTGAGTCTCCTTTAATGTTCAGGTCTGATGCTGCACTGCTGGTGATCTAAAAATCAGAGACAGAGGATGAGGTTTAACCAGTGCTGTGAGGAGCGACATAAAACTGTTAACAAAGAAAAAGAAATTATGGTGTGAAAGAAAGTTTTGAAGATTGTTTCTTCCTCTGCTTATTAAATATGAAGCAGCATGGGGAAAGCCGGTCAAAGATGCAGCCCAACAATAACGGCTGTGTGCAAAAACAGCAACAATGCAATGAAGAACGACCAGACTTTCCAATATTTCCAGCATTTTTTATATTAATTCACTGTCCGCAAATATCTCCCAAAACTACTGTGTGTCTGAAAATGCAGCGTATGAACAGTTTCTGATTCATACTCTGTAAATAAACAGCACACTGTGTTGCCCGGGGCCTCGTCCAGCAAACCTAGACGAAGGGGGAACCCCCCGTTCAGCGCAGCCACACACCGGCGATCCTGCTGCGTTCAACGTAGGTTGAACATCGTCAAGTTAAAATAAACAAAGAAAGACGAATGAAATCTGTTTTTTTGCATTTTAATCTAAAAGTTTGGAAATTTTAGGAAACTTTTGGGGTATATTTGTTCATGGTTATTTAGTCTGAATCCTCAGGAAAGCACCACTGCTTGGAATCCATCTTCATCTGGAGGGTGTGCATGCTGTGACGTCTGCAGACGTTCTGATCTGCAGTACATCTGCAGTGTTAAAGGAGCCTTTCATCTATCCACACTGATGAAGCTCAGCATCTTCATGGGGACTTTTCCATGCTTTGTAAATATGTTGTTTCACTTTACCTTTATGGATCTGTAGTTAATGTTTTGCACAGGTTATAAAAAACTGACATGATTAATGAAACTACTTTGTCCGTGCACCCATCAGTCAGTTATTAGCAAATGTACACACCCTTTCTGTGGAAGCCTTTTTAACACTGAGGACTTTGACCCCTTTAGGAAGATGGAACTCGTGGTTTTCAAAGTCGGTGCTGAAGAAGGTGGTCTGTGTCCGAGGGTCTGTGAAGGATATGCCAACGTCGCTGACAATTGAGGTCTTGTCCTTTTCTACGCTCAGCTTCGTGGTGCCTTGCTGGAAGACTACCTAGAGCAGCACGTGGAATAAAAGAGGAGAGCTCTAAATGTTTGCACATAATGGGTTTTTCTTTTCTTTTCATTAATACTCAGCTTTTACTGTGCTCTGTAATACAAACTGTGCTTCTCACCGGGTTGTTGTTACCAACAATGACCAGGTCCTGGTCTTTACGGCCTCCTACTGTGCTCTTGTGCAGCGGGTGGACAATACCCATGTCTGCTTTCTGCTTGAAGCGCAGCAGGCCAGACTCATGGAACTCCATACTGTCGCAGCCGTTCGGGCCGATTCGGATGACTGTCCATATAACCAGTGTGATCTGTGAGGGGGCAGCATGCACCAAAATATACTGATCACACGGTAAAGAAAGCGACACACAGACAGATATCTTGATGTTTTAGGTACTCACAATTAGATTAATTAAGGCAAGGAGGAAGAGGAGGATGATGATGCAAATAGCCATGTTTCCCTTGCGTCCTCTTAGCCCCGTCTTATGAAGACGCTCTTCCTCTATGGGTACATAGCCTGCTTTGAAGTTACTGTTGTGCTCCTTGTTGATGCTGCGTCTTTCTATGGCCTTTTCTCTCATGGACTTTTTCACCGGCCCGTTGGAACTCTCCTAGAAGCCAGAAAACAACCTCTGAGGCATAACACTTGTAGCTTTAGCAGGTACATAAAGAATCATTTGTTAAGTTGGTTGCACTTAAGAATACCTAATACAGGTGTAACAGCCCCACATTTACCACATAATTCTTCTGAATTTAGAGGATACTTTTAAGTATCTAAAAAAAATACCTGCTGTTTTTAAATGTAGATAGTTAAAATGTAGGTACAGTAGGAAAGGGGATTAACAACTGGCAATAGAGAGGAGACACAAATGACACTGTAAGTAGTTTTTAATTAATTAGTACTTTGGGAGGTATTTTAAAAAATAGATAGCCAGTACTGCATTCATTTTTTTTAAATTAATGAACACCTTCAAGACAATGTTTCTCTTTTTACAATGTAATTACACAGTATTGTTAGGGGTCCAGGTAGTACTTTAGATGATCCATTCATAAGCCTAATTTTATAGACTTATAACACACTACACCCAGAAAGACTGACCTACTACTGAGATTTGTTTACCCAGAATCTCACATTTAATGCACAAACAGTGTTTTGTGGACTTTCTCGCTTGTTCAAGTCAATTCAACTTTCTCCTTTTGTTAAAATAGTCAAAGTTTTTAGTTCCTCCCTGTTTTCAGTGCTCTCTTTACCGGAATGCATCTGTTAAATGCCCGCGACAGCCTGTCTGTGGCAATAACTAAAAATAAACTGCATTCATTTTGGCAGCAAAATGGAAATAACCTCTGCTGTCCCAGTATTATACATATACGGTTGTACTCTCTTCATAGTAGTGTTATTAATCCGTTGAAAAACAGCAGGTCTGGTAGAAGAATAACATTTTAATTCCCATATAACATTTTCGTTACCCATAACAGGGGCCTATATAATGTTTTCTGTGACACTGATACTTCCATTCCTAAAGACAAAAGCGCAGTACGTTTATGTTAATTCATCATTCATTTATATTTTGCATTATTTTGAAACATATATCAGTGATCTGTTCACTGAATTGCAATATAAGCTGAGAAAAACGCAGGAATAACAATAAACACAGAACATAACGGACCTGTTCCGACGCCATGTTGACCCTCCCTCTTCTGCCTGCGGAGCGATCGGAGCAAACCACTTTTTACAGCTGAAGGGGAAAGCGTGATGGTTATGTTTGAGCTGCTGACTGAACGATACTTAGCTATGAATTGACAATGACAAAAAGGTCTACGTTAAGAAAAACTTGAATTATATCTATAAATGTTCAATAAATTATTAAATCCTTTAAAAAAATCAATGATGTTGAAAGATGGTCCATTCCAAACTCAACCAGCCAATCACAGAAAGATCCTAAAATAGAAGTTCATTCATATTTTCCATAGTTGCTCTGCCAACACCGGCCCCTCTTTAAAACATGGTTAATATTAAAGTCTATAATAATAATAATAATAATAATAATAATAATAATAATAATAATAATAATAATAATAATATTAATAATAATAATAATAATAATAATAATAATAATAATATCTACAAGCTAATACGGACAATAAAATATAAACACAGTAATAATATTACTACCACTACTGCTCCTGCTAATAACAATCATTAACAATTTACCCCTAACCCTATTACACAGAAAATAATAATATTACTATTAATAACATATACTGTTTTTTTTTCTGTAGTAGTCTGCTTCTAGATGTTGTTGCTATCGTGCAAAAATTGTGATACAATTGTGATCATACACTCAGAAAGACTTATTTAAGATTTCACATAGATTTACATAAATTTATTGCACTGATTGAAAAAAAAATCATCTTATTTTAAGTATTATAACGAACTGCACTTTTAATTTAGCATGTCATATTATCATATAATCCGATTTGAACCAACTCAAACGTCATCAGCACCTGACCCAAAGGGGGTTACTTAACTCCACCGGCGTCGGTTTCGTTTATCAGTATGACATTACAATCGTATTTACATCTGGGGACAGCGCAGCCTGCAGAGGCCTGACTGAGGCGAAAGTAATTTATTTAAAAACCTGCGTGGTTTCGTTGGTTCCGTCGTCTCCTCACTTGGTTGCCACCATAGATATATATACATAGATACCTCGTTGACTGGTTCGGCCCGCTGATGCGACGTAACTGTGTGTCCGCCATA
>JAVDPK010002433.1:192945-230195 GCA_034780415.1 Cichlasoma orientale
GCATCTCTCTCATGTTATGGTGGCCGCTTTTGCCCCCTCCAATATGGCGGTGACGTAGGCATACGAGTCAGCGATCATTGCGGTATCTGTGTATATATATCTATGGTCTTCTCACTTGGTTGCCACAACTAAAGGCGTCGCTTGCATCCGCGTCGCAGGTGGAGGGAACGGCCAGTCCAGGAATTTTTACTACTCTCCCCGTTAAGACGAAACCCCGTCCGGCTACTGCTGCAGTCCTCCTCCTGGGAAATTTTAAGACCTCCTGTGGTTGGTGGCCCGACATGGCTGACACTTTAAGGAGACTGACCAACACATCTTCATTCAGCGTCTTACAGGACAAGCTCGAGAGCTGGCACAAAGACTACCATGTAAGTTCATCAATAAGTCATGATTGACCTAAATCTGACCACACCACTTCATCCGTGCCCTTAGCCAGGCCTAATTCCACGATCACTAGCCTCTGAATCAATAATTTTTTATTTGTACACAGTTGAAAGTTTTAGCCAACGGTTTTCAGATGTAATATCTGCATTCTGGTCTTCAGGACATGAATAGCTTTGTTTATTCTTGTCTACTCTGATTTTTATTCTTTAAACGTGTGTTTTTCATTTTATTTTACTTTTTTCCCCTTTAGCATTATTGTTATGGATAAAACGGTTACAGGCAGATTTTGGAAAAGCTTTAAACAATTCCAAACATCACAGCAAAGGAACGCATTTGTTCAGATTACATTGATTTCCCTGCTGGTCGCCATGGCTACCGTTGGACTTCCAAAGATAATTGCCTCACGTTGAGATGATTCACTCCCCCTTACTTCCTGTAGAGGCAGCAACTTCAAATGTAGACATTACCTGCCGGTTAGCTTACTGTAAATTAACCCAGCAGCTATTTTACTTAATCTAAGTTTACTTTATTTGAACAGCTAAAAAGAAATAAAGCAGACGTGGCGAAGACTGTATAAATTATTTAATTAAACAAATGTATTTAAAAAATCAAATAACAACAACATATACATTTCAAAAAAAGAAAAAGAAAAAAAAAAAGATCTAACAAAGCTCCTAAACTTCTAAATGGTCCCACAACATCTCTTCTGTCAGTCTAAATATTGTTTAAATATGATACTACTTGCAATTTTTTTGCTGGGCTATTTCTAGCTTGGCTAAATTCTGAATAAATCATGGCTGTAGCCTTCTGTCCTGAAAGGTGAAGCCAGAGAAATGAAATCTGTGGGCGAATACTGCAACAGCATCGATGGTGGTAGAAGTATGACTTCCGCAGGAAAAAGCTTTCCTTAACGGCTTAAAATTCTAGTTTTGTGACACTTATTTCTCGGGATGTTTCAAAATAGTCGTGGAGTTGCAAGACTTATTTGCTGGTTATACATTTACTCAACTGTCTTTAGGCTACTTTGTCTTATTTGTACAGCTAAAGAGAAAGGCACAAATAGCCTACATATAAATCACATGGGTGATTTCCAAAGCCCAAGAATCTCAAGAAAATCAAACCTAAAAAATTGCTCCAAAAACTTCTTAACAGTCCATCAATCTAATAATTATTAACAATTATTAGATTATGTAACCTATTACTGTTACTGCAGTGCCTCAAACCTGCATTCATTTTAATGGCCAACAGGGGGTATTTCCTCTGGATGTAAAAAGAAATATGGCTGTATAGAGATTTACTGGTAAATGTCCTTACTCCTCACTTGATCTATGACCTCATTAAACGCTTTCCTTATTGGTATATTGTCTTAATAATTAGTTTTGTATTTTATTTATAATGGTATAATGTTCATTAAGTTAATTGTGGTTCTATTTAGAATAAAATAAACAATAAACCATAGCCTACTGTAGGGCATGGTACTAGTCAAACAGAACTTCACAAAATATTGTTACAATTCTAAACAATTTCTGTAACAACCTGTGATTGTGTTTTAGCTAGAGTAGAAAATACAGTGTCCTGTTGCTCCACAGCAAGAAGGTCCTGGATTCACATGCATTGGCTGATTTCTCTCCGTGCCTGCTGGGTAAACATATATGCTAATTTAATCATTGATTCTGAATTGGCCTTCATTTTTATTTTTTTAACCTTCACAGGTGATTTCCTGCGACCAGAATCTGAACAGATGTTGTGAGCTGATTGAACTCACTGCCAAAATCCAGGGCCAACTATTTGCCATCCTTAACCTCACAGCTGCAGAAGGTATAGACTTTATGCATTCATTTATATTTATTTTTTGAGCATGTACTCTTAAAATATCTTGTCACTAATCAGGAGGACACTATGCCGGAGTAGACACTCTGAAAACACGACTGCTGCCGTGGCTTGGAACCTGTTTCTCAATGGCGAGGCCCACAGTCAGCGACGACACCAGCCTACAGCTCATCCAGGTGACTCCATCACTCCACTAAATTTATCAGAGTGTTCAACCATTCTGTGTTTGTGTTGTATCATCATCATTTGTTACTGTTAGGATTCAGTGGAGAAGGACAGAAAGATCAGGGAGCTCTCTGCTTCCCATGAGAATGACCTGCAGAAGCTGGAGATGCAGCTGTGCTCCACTCAGCTACAGCTGGAGTCAGTCAGAGCTGAGTGAGTCTGATTCATACATAAAAACCAGCCAGAGTTTCTTACCTCAGCTTTCATGGCTCATACTTAACTACATTTTGGATAATTGAAAAAAAAACAAACCCCTCCATAAACAGAAGTATGGATCTGTTTGAACAGGCTGCTTGATGCTCAGAAGGACCTGGATGAGACAAAGAGCAAATCAGCTACGACCCTTCTGGCCACTGACGATGAAATATTCCAGCTGAGAGCTGAGTAGGTGTTTTAGATAATTTGCTTGTTTTAAAATGCAGCGTATGTGTTTTTCTGTCAACGTGAAGTGTGTCTGTGTTTCAGTTTGAGATCCGCACACGAGCAGGTAGAGATCTACAAAAGGAAGCTGGAAACTCTCGATGACTGTGAGCGGCAGATCCGCTTGTTGAGAGACGAAGTGTCGTACCTGAACACAGAGAAGGTCATGCTGCAAGAAAGGTACGCGCACACACACACATCACATGCTCACACGCTGACACCGTGTCTTAAATAATTCATGCGATTGTTTTTTTCTGCCTCTCAGGTTGGTGAGGAGTCGTTCTCCAAGCCCTTTGCCCAGGCACAGCTGCTCTTCCAGCCCCGGGAGGAGTGAGTCACCCACCAGAGCCCAGCTCACTAACTCCTCCCGCCACGCCCGCCTCATATCGCGCTTCAGTGACCTGTATGCTGTGGAGCGTCTGGATGCTCAGGCCCTGCTTCGACGCTACATTCCTGACTTGGAGATGGTCCAGAGAATTATTTTTATTGCAGTTGTGGTATGGCTGCGACTATTTTAGAGCCGCGTGTAATTTGTCCTGCTGTGAGGGGTGATTTATGCAAAGATATTTATTTTTTTTAAATCTTGTTTTCCTGTCATAGGAATCCTTCGAGGCAGCAAAACTGGCCTACCGTCAGTTCAGGCTAAGAGTCAGAAAGACACTGTCCACATCTCACTTTGGGCCAGAAAGTCTAGAAGATGCAGCCGTGGACTACATCGTCAAGAACCTGGACCTTTATGATGTTCAGGCCAGCGTCAATGTAGGATGATGTGTCTCACGGTTGCTGTGCAACATTTATGAGCAAAATGCTTCTGAGGAAAGCATGAGCACATGACTCTATTTCATCTCTGCAGGATGTCATCAATGCTATGAATGTGAACCCTCGGATCTCCTTCCCGCCAGAGGTGGACTTTGTCCTCATCAGTTCCCTGATCAGAGAGACATGCAAGGTGGCCTTTGCCATGCAGACGCTGGACCCTCCGCTGGACTTGGCCTTTGTCAGTGATGGAGAACTCTACAACACTACCAAGTCAGTGTGCAGGGATGGTTTTGTGCATCCAAAAGCCATTTAGTAATTTTTTAAGGGAGACTTTTAAGTAACCTACAGTCCAGTCTGCAAAGCATTGCAGAATATCACTCCCTGAGCTGCAGCATGCCACTGAAAGCCTCCACCAGTAGATGTCACCCACAACACTCAGATGCACACACTCCTAGCTCTTCCCTGTCTCTCTCTCTCTGACAGGTACCGGCGCAGCTATGACTCCGAGTTCACTGCTCCTCTGGTGATGTACCATGTTTGGCCAGCCTTGACGGAAAAAAACACCGTAATAGTGAAGGGCGAGGCCGTGACTAGAAGTGGCGCTCGGGTATTGGTTTTATAACGTTTAAATATATCATAATTACTGGATGTTGTTTTACAGGCTATGTCAGGACATGAAAATCCATGCAAAGCTCGTGTGCATACTGGTGGTTTTTCTGTTTTTGCAGTGGAGTCGAAGCCGCAGCAGAAGCAGGAGCATCAGCCCTGTGCGCTCTTGCTCGCTCAGCCCAACTCACAGCCTTGTAAGTCACTATGATATTAAATAGTCCAACCGCACAGAAAGGAAAGCATATCTTGGGGGGTTTTGGTCACTAAGGGGATAATTTTCTTTTCCTGGGTCTAACATTACTCAGCCACTCATGAAATTCTGATTCATTTCACTTTTTGCACCTAACGACATGCGTGCATGCCCATGGCTCTCAGGGTATGTATTTCAGGAGCTCTTTAACTTAATTGGATTTGTTTAAGCTTTAATGTACTCAAATGCTGTAAGTATAATCATCATCGTTGTCTGTTTTAGGCATTAAGGGACAGCAGAAGAAGCCTGTCTCCTGACCGTCTTAGAGCTAGCCACCTGTGACATTTGGCCCCGTGTGCTGAAAGTCTCAGGTATAGCACATGTACGGATGCTTTTATGCTTCTACCAAATAAAGCAATGAAATCCTTCATTACCTTACCAGTCAAAGGCGGTTTGCATTTCTGGAAGAGGTTTTACAGCACATATAGGGTGATACAGATGGAACAAAATTAGCTTAGTATATAAATGAACAGTTATTTTAGTAAACTGTATTTACTCTATTAATATTTGATAGATACTAACAGTATTTCAGTGATATTGAGGAACTTAAAGGAAGCACGTATTTCAGGGGCAAAGAAGGCCTGCACACTAGCACCTTATTGGTGCTAAACATTAGGAACGATTCTCACCATGCAGCCCTATCAGTCAACATTTCAGTGGCCGATTGTGTCGTGACTGAGCTGCTGTGGAGCGTACGTTACGGTGCTAGTGATCAGTGCTAATTTAACATCCTCCGCTACTTGAGTGGCAGATTTTTGTGGTCAGTGTTTTTACTGTTTCCTGGATGCTGTGTTGTTGTTGTTGTTGTTCTTTTCATATATATTTTTGTTATCTTTGGTCCGGTTGTTTCATGTGCATGTGTAATACCAGACCAACCTCTCAGTTAAGCTGGTTATGAGATGTTTCCAGTGAGAATAGTTTGTCACTGTGAACAAGAGTAGGGCCAGGAGGCAGCTGTTTGGAGCAATATCCAGATGTATTCAATGCAAAGCAATATCAGATGTCTTATCTTTATCTCTTTATCATCACTGGCTCAGATACTGCTGGACTTAATTTGCCCTCTAATGGCTTAAAGGAGAATTAAAACATGTTGATTTTACTATCATTTGGTTTGCATTGTCAGATAAATATATCCTTCAGTTGTGCCTTATATAATTTTTTAAAAAGAAATGACTGATGTGCAGTTTACTACAACTTCAAACTGTTTACTATTTTGTGGTGTATCTTTTCTTATTGATTAATCTTTTCTGTAGCCTTACTTTCAGTGTAGCGATTCATTTCCTACAGACCTTTAAAAAATAAATCAAAGTGTTTATCGATTTGTATTCTACATGTATCCATCAATATAGCATGGTAATGGTAATGCAATTAAATCAGAAGGGGCAGATTTCAACAAAACCATTTTTGTATTTATGAACGCTGCCCTGTCTCAGACTTTTCAAATGGCCCTGAATTTTTTTGCCTACTACTCTGTTTGAACAATAGAGGGCGCTGTTACTCCATCAAATTCAAGATGGCAAAAACAGTGCAAACAGTGTTCTTGGATTTGGTCCATCCAAGAACCAAAGAATCAAAACACCTACAATCATATTATGAAGTTGCATAAAGGTGCATTCATTGCTAAAAGCAAAGCCCAAAATAACGCAGAACTGAAATCCCTCCAAAAAACAGCACAGGAAGCGTGAGAAAACCAGGGGACACGGGGAGCTCAACACAGAACAAAGGGGAAAAACCTGTTTCATGTATACACGGTGTGTGAATGCACAATGAGACACAGTAAGGCGCATTGCACAGGTGAGACCATCAACAGCAGGTGAAAACAATGAGGGTGGGGCATGAGAAAAACTAATAAGCAATCAATCAAACAAATAAACCAGAATAAAATACAGGAGAGAACCAACCTTCAAAGTAAAACAGGAAATAAGCAAAAGACTGAAAGAACAAACCAAAGGTCATTTAAGGGGAACCAACACAGGAGGACAAACACCGAGACAAGACAGAGGGAAGCAGTGAGAAGAACAATAAACATCATCAACAACAACAATAACATCAGAACAGGAACCAAAATAATGTCTCAAGGACTAAAAGTCAACATTACATCACAAAAAACTGGGGCCATGACAATTTAAATGCAATGTTTACAATAACTTGTGCTCTCAATAGAAAGGCCAACCTAAACTTTATTTTGATACAGCAGCGCTCTTTTTAAAGTATGCGATTAATAGAAAGGAATTATAGTAATAACCAGAGTGCCACATTATAACATTTGGACTCATTTCTTTGGGGAGCACCAGCAGCAGCAGCACCCAAGTTGAGGCAGTTTTTTTGGGTCCTGAAATCTGATGAACTCTCCGTGTCTGCGGGCCTTCTCCCGCCAGTCAAACCAGTTCTACTGTCAGCTCATCAAACCACATCTAATATCAGAAATCAGGCGATTGCACTGCTGAGCAGAACGTGAGTGCCCACAAATAACTGCTGCACTACTTGCTACATTATTTAAATGCACTATTACTCCGAGTTTTTGATGAGAACGCCGCTTTTGTTGTTTTGTTTGGATGGAAATCACAGTCATCCACCGGTGATTACACTCAGTCGTCGTGACCAGAGCTTTGGGTCTGTGCAGTCACTGATTGAAGCTCACACGGCGGGTTTTAGCATTAGCATTCAACTTCAGAGTCAGCTGTTTGTGCGAAGAACGAAAATACAGCGAAGCTTTTATAATATCTTACGGTTTTAAGGACAGAAAAGGGAAAACTATGTATCGCGGCTTTACATTATCTCGTCTGCCATTTCTCCAGAAGCAGGCACCAAATTAAAGTTTGCCCTCACAAAATAAATAAATACAAGATATCCTTTGTTAGCCTGCCTATTAGGAATACCAAGAGACTTGGAGTATGTAATGGAAAAAATGGAAACTTCCACATATTCCTACACAATAAGTGTCTTGTCACATCTACAATGCTTCACAGAGGTCCTGGCCGCAGGGGCAGGTCCTGCTGCCATTGGGGGGGGAGGCAGTGGACTGTTTCAGCTTAGTTGTCCTGTGAGTCTGGGGGTAATTGTTTACTCAGGTGCGCTGTGGTCAAATGTGGTCCTGGACAGAGCAACTGCAGACTGTGGATAGATGGAGACGACGGAGAAGACGCCATCCTTTGCCTGTGCGTCAGACAGCACCATGCCTGCTGCTGTGGGCCTCGTGCATTTTCACTGACAGGGAGAGTAAGCCTCTATATCCAGATTTAGTTTCCTGTTTCCCTTGTGACCAGAGTGGCAAGTGTCAGTGTATTAGAGGTAAAATCTTCATACATGCGCCGTTTTAGAAAGACAGTAGTAGAAGTTGGAGCTCACCCTAAACGGACAACAGAGAGCCATAAATCCAGCTGAAGTTTCCAGTTTTGTGGCAGAGGCCTGACTCAGTGCTGCTGGAGCATGTGATGTTTCCTCTGGCTCTTCATAATGTGCTTCATACTGGCAGCAGCTGAGTTTCTAGAGCTTGAGCTCGAGGAGCACCCACCCTTATCCCACAACCAGAGGGGAAATATTAATGAGGGTGTAGATCTGAGCACATGATGACATGGTTATGGGTGACCAGACTGCAGTTTGTAAATCAAAAGCAAAACTAAAATAAGAGGATGGAAGAGATGACAGAAAATAAAGCAACAGTGACTAAATATGGACCAGTCAATCCGTGCTATGATGGAGTCGCCCTTCAACACAGCAGTCAATGAGCCACTGCAAGTCGACGAGGCTTCTGCGTCTCCAGGAGAGGCAGCGAGACCGTTGGCCCGGAGAGGCCGTTAAACACATCTGGAATGGAGCAGGATGCAGGTTTCGCTCAGGAGGACTTCACAATTTATGACAGGAAGGACAACAGAGAGGCAGCGAGAAAGACAGGAATTATAACCGTGGCTTCATGCATCGGTGTGCATGTGAGTAACTGTAAGTGGACCTCATGGATAAGCAAACCACACCCTGCTTTATCCCATTTTCAGCAGCACCGAAACACCCAAGGGCGATTTCCCTGGCACTAGGCAGCGGGTGAGGTCATAGCAACGGGCTTTCTGCAGGCATCAGCCTCACGGATGCTGGGGAGCGAATAGGCGTGACCGCTGATCTTCTTCCCAGGTCCGGTGATATCAGATGTTCAGTGGCCAAATCCACTGCCAGAGATATCACGGATAAACACTTCCTTCCTTTCTCTATGAAGGCTCTCATATCAAATAAAGAAAAATGACTGAATCTGGACTCTCTTTTTCCCAGTGCAGACATTTGTCCAGACTGCTTCCCCTTCCCGCTCTATCATCCTTTGCACATCTGGGCTATCGCAGGCAAATACGAATATTTGGAAGTCAAATTATTTTCATTGCTCTGTTTATAATAGCTTTCTGGGTTTATGTCTGTGCTGATGAACTTGTAATCAGAAGTCACTTGGGGAGGCTGAAATGTTCCAGTGACCAGGTTAAATGCAGAAACGTCCTCGTCAAATGGTTTGCGGCCAAGGCACACTAAAGCGCAAGCCAAACGTTCAAGGCCACGTCCATTCATATCTGCACAAAACAGCCTCTGAGCCATCTTCTTCATTTGCTTGTATTGCCAGACAAAGGCAACCGATATATGGCACCTGGATCGACACCTGCATTTTCTCAGTTACGCAGTTCGGCAAACTGTTTCCGTCCCTCAGGTTCAGACTGATCCAGAAGGAGGTTTCTCTAATGTTTGGTGCCTCGTTAGCTTGCTCTTTTTTCAGGTGGCAGGTCATCTGCACTGGTAGTTACTTGCGATTTGAATGAACCTTCTCCCCCTCATTTATCTCCACACTTTCAGATAGCACCACTGATGTGGCCCTCATACTTCCCACCATCAGGCAGCTGTGGAAGTGACTGGGGATTCCTTTTTTTAAAGGACTTTTTTAAGAGGAAACGAGCGCATACAAATAGAATAATAGAATAATAACGTATGATTTCTCACAAAATCCCACAGCGTGTGTGCCATTTGGGAACTATCGTCCACCTCCATTCAAACAATAAGATTTCCCTGTCTAACTGCTTTCTCTGCTCTGCCTTTGATGATTTCAAGAGAGCGGGGACCCAACAACGGGACCCGGAGCGAGGTGGTCTGGTTCATAATTTTCCACAGAACAGCTTTTAACACGTCATTAAAGCCTCGGAGGCTGACTCGACCTTTTCCCTGTTCTCGAGGATGGAAGAGATCAGCTTGATGTCAGTGGCTTGGCAAAGAGAAATCAATTTACAATCCAAATGGAAAATTTCACAGCTGCGAAGTAAAGCGGCGACTCTGTGCCGCAATTACCCGATCTGCTCTGTCGGGCCATACATGGTGGTGAACATGACCCGTTCCTTGTCCTTCAGTATGAGTGCTCTCCTGGATGCTGGAATTCTCCATGTAAAATATAAAAACACATTGGATGCTGTGATTAATGTGAATAACAGCCAACCATTTACATCACAGAGCAGCGCTGGTAGGACTCGAGCGCCGTGGCTGCAGGTGTGAGTTTTGAAGGCTATGGCTCCACTGGGGCTTGTTACACTCGATACTCGCACGGAAACACGCGATCAAACCTGGCGCCACTCTTTATTCCGACCGGCCTCCAACCTGAACACCCCCGCCCTTAACAGGGACGGAGGAACCGAAGGATGAATGAAAGAATGAGAAAGAAAGAAAATGGAAAACGTGAGAAAGAAAAAAGAAAAGAAATCTCATTATTCTGACAGCTTCACTGTCATATCTGGAAACCTTTCTTGTGACTTTGCTTTGACCTGTAGGAGTCTTAACTTTTACTGACCAGCCCGCCTTTATCGTTCATCGCGTTCTTTAACGGGAGCTGTGAGGAGCTGAACCTGTCACTGGGACAGAGCAGAATCTGTCACTGGGACAGAGCAGACAGAAATAAAATCTGTGTTAAGGTCGAGCATCAGTCATGTGAAGGACAAATGTAATAAATTTTATTTGAATGCAATCCTCGTAACTGTTGCTCTGCCTGCTAATCATTTCTGGGTTTTTCGGAGAACCCATAGATCAGCGCGTCCCTGTGAGTCACGTGTTTCTTCTGTTCACTTTTGTAAACCGCAGCCAATCAAAACGTGGGATGTCATCTCAATATGTGACACAGCAGGGACAAAGGATAAAACATACTGGTCACACTAACCCGTCACTTCCAGCAGAGGTTCTCAAAGCCTTCAGGTTTGCAAAGAAAACTGCACAAACATTTTTAGTTACTGTTTCTTTAGAGAGCTGTTGTAATATGTGTATTTCAGTCAGTATTTGGGCTGGTTTGTTTATTTTTTAACCACAAGTTTGGTAGTTCTTAGGCTACTTGATACAAACATCCATCTTCTTCCACTTATGGAGCGCTTATGCCATCGGGTGAGAGGCAGTCTACACCCTGCACAGTCCATCACAGGGCTGACACAGACAACTTTTCACACCTATGGGTAATATCACCAATTAACCCCACTAACTGCACGTCTTTGGACTATGGGAGCACCTGGAGAAAACCCACACAGAAAGGCCCTGGCCAATGTGGATTCAAACCCAGGACCTTCTTGCTGTAAGGCAGCAGAGCTAACCACTGTGCCACCGTGCTGCCCCTTGAGTGGTCAGTCCAGGGGTGGTCAATCTTAGGAAGATTTAACTATCTATGAAACCTAGGAGAGAAGAAAAGGGTCTGACCAAAAGTGCTGCCATTATTCTTCGATCCACATTTTGAGACCCCTTGGCTTACAGTAATATGTCCAGTAATAAAGATTGTACCTGCTGTGTTAGAGTCCACCACGAGATGGCAGTTAGACACTATAAAAACACTGACCGTTAAATTCTCAGTGGTGGGAGAAGTATTTGGATCCTATGGTAAAGTGAAAGAACCACTAAAAATTTTATAAGTAAAATTCAAAGTTTTACACTGAGCCATACTTAAAGAATCAAAAATACTTTAAAAGAAATTCAGAATACTTGCAAAGTGGCGGCCTTGTGTAATACACACACTGCTGTTTAAGCATGACCATTGCTGCGCTGTAGATAGTTGAATTGCAGCTGTATATGGCACTTTGCAATTAACCTCTTAATGTGTTAATGTGTCGGCTCACAGTTAGAAGCAGTGAAGGAAAAGTACAACATCTGCCTCTGAATTCATTAAAGTAGTACTTCACTGCAGTACAAGAGCAGGGGACTTACCTTCTTTCCACTGCATTCAATGCTGCGCGTGAATGACAAATAATCTTCTTACTCGCAGGACACCTCTCGGTTAATATGAGCTTCCTGGTTGCACCAGGGGGGCAAACATGTTCCAGCTCACCTCCTCTGATGTATGCATTCCTGTCTGCCTGGGACCCCTGAATTAACACAAGCCTGTGTGGTGTCCAGGACCTCGTCACCCCCATGTTCCCTACTGCGTTCCCCACAGTCGCTCACAGAGAAGGAGCAGGAAGGCAAATCGGGACAAAGATGGAAAAATAGAAGAGGCACAAATACTAATATTTGTTTAGCTACAAACACAATCCCCTCTTTGCACCAGTCTGCTAGCAACATCTGCCTGTCCTAGATTTAACCCGTGAAAAATACTTTCAGACAATGCGACAATGTGACAGTATGTAATGTGAAATGCTTCTATTTGTGTCCTTGTGCATCTGAACCTGAAAATTCTGCTTCATTTTTTGTTGTGCGCTTTATATTTGAGGCCTCATTTCTGCTAAATTATCTTAATGGCCTTGAACGGTCTGCAGCTATATTTGAGCTCTCCTGGCAGTACTTCAATGGAAAAAGATTCATAACTGAAAGGGTTTGAGGCCCTCTGCTGTGAAAATATTGGAATGAAAATTATTCACATTTTAACAGTCTGTCATCCTTGAAATGCTTTTCTCGTTATTAACAAGCACTCACTCGTCATGTGTCTGTGTATAAAAAAAAAAGACACGTGCTGCCCGTCGGGACAAAAATGCAACAATATATGGCAATGGGACAGTAACACAGAAATGCAATTTACAAGATAGATTTGATGTTTTTTTTCTCTCACTTTACATTTCTATCTGAAGCCATTCTCTGCAGTATTTCTATGTGGCACATGCAGCAAATCTGACATGTTAAAAATGAATCCTTGTAGTTTTGCCTCAGTTCACCACCGCACTGGATTTGAAATCAAATAATCAAGATGTGACTGAAGTGCAGACATTCAGCTTTGCACCGGCCTTCAGTCTTCAGTAACAAGCGTGCTCTTATGGGTGGAGTACGAATGAAGACCAGAGCAATGCATCACAATCTCTTTTCTCAGCCATGCATCAACAAACATACGCACCAATGCGCTTGGCTCAAGACTTTTCTTTTTACTCAAAAGCAAAATAGACTCGTTTCTAAAATAAAATGCAAGTCTAACTTTTTTTTTCCCCAGCAGCTCTGTGATTTGACATCACAGACATTTGTCCTCTTCACACTGAACAACAATGAAAAGCGGTGCAATCTCTATTAAAACAGACCTTGGCACATAGCAGTAAATAAAGGTGTGGTCTGCATGAAAGTGACACAAACAATAAGGACTGTGAGCAGTGGAGGCAATAAAAGGAAATAAAAGGTCCTTTGAAAAGTTCAACAGAGAATCTAATTTTTATTCCCCCTTTTTCCTTCACAGCAGTGCATTAGTGTGCCATATCTGCAGTGCGTATTAGCTCTGGCAGCACAGCCACTGTGACCTGTGACCCTGGCCTGACGCACAATGACACTGAAGAGTCTATTATTCAAAAGACAAATGTAATAAGTTACCAGTGGAAAAACACATCTAGTTATATTAAGTGAATGAATCTGCTCCCAGGCTGCCTTTCCTCTTCCTCTTATACCACACTTGGCAAATTCCCTCAGGCATTTGGCCATAAAAGGAGACCGAAAGGGTCTGGAGTGGACTGGCAGCTACTGGGTCTGGAGGAATGGTGTGTGACAAACCAATCAATCTAATACAAATAGAAAAATGGTAAAAATTTCTATCAGGGATTCCTTAGAATTTAATCTGGCATAAACACACCAGGGTTACAAACATGGCGTGTTGTGTGTTTAGGTCCTGGAGCCTCCATGTGACAAATGTATTCAAATAAACAGAAGAAGAAGTGGAACCACAGGGGAGTGAGTTTTTAATGAGCTCTGCTGCTGTACCCTTCCGTGCCCTCATTTACACACAGAGACACACGAAGAACAACATAATAATAATTAGGGGATATTTGGGTCCGAGAATGATTCATGCGCTGTTTTGTATTTAAGTAGTGTGTCAACGCACCTACAACTTCTTTCCTATAAATCAGCTGATACTTGTGATGCTTAACTAGGCCCACATGAACCATTTATAGTCTGCTCAGCATTATTTGCAGATTCTCATCTCTTGCTTGCGTTTCTAAAAATGACCCAAAGAGCATATTTTCCATGAGTTATTGCTTGTTTTTGTAAGAGCTATTTTGCCCTTCTCTTGATTTTCCATCAAAAGCAGTCCACCACATTTCCTGAAAGTCGGACTTGGTAGCATCACGTCCTGTCACATGACCGGAGTTCTAAGGAAGAACTTGTGCGTTTACACGAACTGCTTCAGAATTCTTAAAATAGAGACATTGTTTATTGATCTTTCAGATGCTCTTGTAGTAGTTTGTGGAGTATCTTGATGGAAAACCAGATTTCTTTGGTATCAGATGACGGTTTGCTAGAAATAAAGGTCTGTGTTATTCCACTCAGATGTCTGGAGTTTAACCAGGCGGGTCTTCTTTTCTCACACACTGCACGATGAGCATTTTGAATACAAGCAAGTTTAACCATAGGAAACAACCTAAAAATATTATGTAAAATTATGACTTTTTCTGCTCTTGTACTCTTTTGGCACACACTATATGGACAAAAGTACTGGGAAATGTTACACCTACAGGAGCTGCTTGGCCACGGAAACCCGTGCCATGAAGCTCCCCACACACAGGATTTGTGTTAATAGCAGAGGAGGTTTGGAACCCTGCGTTTACGGGCAACTTTTCTGCACTACACACCTCAGCAGCCACAGTAATACCACCTGCAGTCCACTGTGGGATATCTCGGAGGGAAGAAATTTCCCCGACTGACGTGCTGCAGTGGTGGCATCCTATTATAATACTACACTCAAAGTTAGTGAACTTTTTAGAGCGATCCATTCTTTAGGACTAAAACCACCTGAATTCAGCGATTAAGAGGTGTGTCCCAATACAATGCCTATATATTGTATTTATGCCTTTAATTTACTTCCCCCTGTGGGTTATATATTATGCCACAGATGTTAGGAGATTGTTACCCATGATTGGTAGTTAATTAAGACTGATTATGTGTTTGTCTGGCTCTGGTGAATACCTCTGGTTTCTATACTTACATTTGCAACACTTACTATCTTGCAAGATTTGGTGGATTTTGTACACTTTGTGTAATATACGCTCTTGATTGTCACCACTTAGTTTTTAGAGTTGTACCGATAAGAAGAGAAGTCAGATCTCAGTTTGCTGATGATACTCTTATATCTGCACGCATTTATCGAGGTGCTGGTTAGAGATGATCTAATCCGGAACCATTCAGTAACTATGATGCTATATGCTCACACTGCTGGCTGACCTTCTGGGATGCACTGAGCATTTCTCCTCTATTCAGCTCTTTTCACTCATATTATTTGTTCTCTGCAGTATTTTCTTCCATGTCCTGTTTATTGTCTCTTTATGTCTTTTCTTTCACCTCACTGCTAATTAGTAACAGCAGACGGCTGCCCCTCACTAAAGTGGCATTTATGCTTCTGATCTACGCCGTAGGTACACTGCAATCTAACATGCACCTCCCTAGAAATGTAACAACACATCATGCGGATGCAGCCCACAGCCACTGTGATTGGCAGGTCGGTAGTACCATTTTCTCCTGAGAATGCTTCCTTTCTATCGCCCCCCGAGTGGTTGCTAATATTGTGGTTCTCTTTATAAGACCGTAGCGCCTTTAACGTACAATCTAAAGCACTGTGAGATGGCTCTTGTGGTGAACTGCTGCTATATAAAGAAAACCAAACTGAGAGTGAGTTCAGAACTAGGTCAGGGGACAACAGAGGCAAATGTTTATTATGGGTGAATGACGAAGTCAGTGTGTGTTGATTAGAGCAGCATCTGGCAGTCATTACAAGTTTGTGTACAAATGAGTCACCGCTACAAAAGTTACACTTACACAGTCGTGAAGAGGGGAAAGTTTAAAATGAGCATTTCATATCACTATTGTTATACATCAGTTCTGCTAATGCTGTTTGAACTATTTCAGCTTAACATACTGATGAATTTTAATGTAAATATTCAGTCTTTAATGTCTTCTGTGGAACGTGTGAGGGAACGCGGGCAGAAAAGGGCTCATAGTGACGCCGGTACAAGCTGTACAAGTTGTTTAGTTGTCAGATTGAAGGCCAGAAGGGCTGGAACTGGAAGTTACTGAGGCCTTTTTCTTTTTTTGGGGGGATTTAGAAAAGGAATTTCATCAAACATCTATTTTTAGAGCACTGCTACAACAATAAGGGCGGTTATTTTGGGTCTTTTCTGAAACAGCTGTTACCTAAAATAGCTGTGACTAAGGACTTGTGATTGTGCTGCATGGCTGCTCTCCAGTGAAGAGTAAATAAGGGTGTATACTGTTATTTTTCTTTTTTGGCATTTAAGGGAAGTTGTGAGATTCATAAGAAAGACAAGAAGAAGGAGTGAAAGTGAAAGAATATCAGTGTAAAAGCAAGTTTTAAAACTGGAAATGAACACAAAATAACACATGGTGATGTAAACAACACTGAATGCTGAACAAAAGACTTCATGAATCTCATAAAACACTGAAGTTCACGTCACGTGAAAACAGAAATAAATAAACCCGGGTAACATTTTACAATAAGGCCGTAAATACCCTGTAAGTAAATTTAAGTGCTGCATAATTTTCGGGTAATTTAGCTGAAAGTCCATCAATGTTTCCCCGTCTTGCATCATAACCACCTTGTAAGTAAACCTTCATTTACAAAATTGCAAACTCTCACTGTTGTTCACAGAAGGTTTGCAGGCGTCTGTTGCTTCCGGCACACTCGTTTGTTCCGTTTCTGGGAAGAAGGTGCTCATAATGTGCTCATAATCAAGACGCTGTTATGGTTTTTTTTGTGTGCGTGTCCATGTGGGTGTATGCATCCTTTTGTTCATCTCTCTCTGGGAGGTGAAGTGTTTCCCAGAAGTGCCCAGCATCCTTTCATAGAATCAGAGTGAGAGGTATCGTGTCTGAGACCACCTGCGGGGCTTCGCTGCATCTTCACTTCTGAATCTTACATCGAGTTACAGGAAAACACAAACACCCTCAGTCACCCCTATTTTTGTTTTGCCTTACACAAAACAACCGGTGGTTTCATAACCAGAAAGCAGAGCGGCAGGCTGTAAGATCAACACTATAGTTTCCTTACTTATAATATTACAATGATTGTCACCGATGCCACAAGGTCTGCAGTATTTGTTAGGTACGGTGTGCCACAGGGGTCAATTTGGGAGCCATTCCATTTTCCTTATACATGCCCGTTAAATCATCTGATCCTGGTATGCTGAGTTGTCTTATTGACAGGTTTGTGAAGTCCAAAAGTAGGTATCAAATAGTTTTCTATAACCAAACTCAGAAAAAACACACCCATCAAAGATTAAACAGATTCTGCCATCAGGTGGTTCCCTGCTAAATAACATCAGGACTTCTGCTTCTAAAGTCTAATGATAAAAACTGAGCTTATTTCAAACTGTCCCTAAAAATCACTCCTAAAAAGAGAAGTCATATTTCTCCCATACTAGCTTCTCTTTATTTAAGTCATGACTCGAATTTAAAATTATTTTCCTCACATACAAGTGTGTGTGTGTGTGTCTGTGAGTGTGTGTTTCCTTGGTGAGATCTACAGCACATTGCAAATACCAAAATACTACTGTAGGGTAGGAGCCTACAGTATATGGACCGAACATATTAATATACGTTTCCCAAATTTACAAATAACATGGTGTTAAAATGAAATATATTTGTACAACATGTGCATGTGTTATTATTATTTTAGGCTTGTCAGAGTGAATGTAATCGTGTGTGGTACAGGAAGGGATCACTTCCCTCTACAAATTACATCTTGCTACGTGCTCTCGACATGTGACCGCTGTTATGTAATATGGATTATGGACGCGTGGCTGTGCACAAGCAAAATCATCTATCATTTTCCCCAGATGATTAGTTCATGTAATTCATCTGTTAATCTGACATACAATAGGCTTTTCCTATGTCCATATTATGTAATTATGCATATTTAAAATAATTTGTGGTTCACTGGTGTCCTTCTGTGCAAAGGAGAAATGATGATACGGCACAGAGCAAAAGTTGAAAGGAGCAGTGATCGGCTTTAGCGGGTCTTAGCGTGTAAAATAAATATTCGATTTTTTTGTTTGTTTGTCAGTGCAGATGTTCTTTGTTTTTGATATTTTTACACAGTTTCAAACATTTGTGGGTGACAGCAGATTGATGGTCAAAGATGATCATTCGGTGCATGGGAGCCACACAAGATTGTTCCATAAAACATCGACTTTCAGTCTTTTTTAACATTTAAAACACAAGATTTAATAAAATACTCTCACTGACCCCTTTGTTTAGTACTTCTGTGTAACTGTTCCAATCAGTATCCAATCAGCCACTCATAGCAAATCAGCACATTTAGGCATGCAGACATGATCGAGATGACCTGCTGAAGTTTAAAGTGAGCATCACAATGGGGGAGGAAAGGTGATGGTTCGGCATGGTTCCTGGCGCCAGACGGGCCGGACTGAGTATTTCAGAAGCTGCTGATCTGCTGGGATTTTCCCACACAACCATCTCTAGGGTTTACAGAGAACGGCAGGAAACTGAAGCTACAATTCACGCACACCAGAACTGGAGATCAGAAGATTGGAAAAGTGTCGCCTGGGCTGATGAATCTCAATTTCTGCTGCAACATTTGGACGTAAGGTCTGAACCTGTTAAGCATGAATCCATCCTGCCTTGTAATAGTTCAGCTGCTGCTGCTGGTGTGATGGTGCGGGGGACTTTTGGCCTCCTCTTAATACCAGCTGAGCATCAATGGGACATCAAGTAAGTAGACGGCAAATATACGTGATGGAAAAATCAATTCTTTAACAGTAATCATGTAGAAATGTGAAAGAAATAATAATATATTAGATAAATAAATGGGTTAGTCACTGATGAGTCCAGAAATGAGGTATATTGTCTAATAGAACAAACTGCTCTCCAAGTCAGCGTCCATCACTGAGCGTTAATAGCTGTTAGAGAAGGCAGAATCTAACTTTTCCCTGTGTTTCTGCAGCTCTCCTCCTCCTGCTGCTGCTGCGACTGTCAGGTTTGTTTAACACATTTGTTGAGAGCCGTGACAACAGAGCAAACACCGCCGAAGCCGGGGCGGATTCTGAACACCATCTGCGAGAGAACACCCTGCAGGTGTTGATAGTAGAACTGCAATCTCTCCCAAAGTGTGCAGTTTGACTTTCACTGTTTACTGCGCTTTTACCTGCCGGAGCACGCTGTTAAGCAACACATGCGCCTAAACACACAAAGAGAGATGGTGGCAGAAACTGCCATTAGTTTCTTACAGTCTTTTTTTGTTCTTAATGTGTTTCTTTTATGGCCAGTACATGATAGTTTGTCAGCAAATAACTTCTATTAGACAATAAAAACAGAAGGCGTCAGTACCAAGACGGGAGCGGGTCCTTTTTTGGTTCGTGCCACTGCTTTGGAGCGATTTGAAGTGTTTCAGCACCGATACGGTTTGTGTTTGCTGTGACTGCTCTGCCGCAGGCCACACAGTAGGAAAGACACTGCAGAGGTATTTGTGCGGCTTCTCGGCCGCCTCATAGAGTCACGCAGTCATTTTGATACAAATATGAACCACTTTCTGAGAAGGCGTGCTAATTTGCTTCATGCCTCATTTTAAAGTCATTTACCCTCTTTGGTCCAAGTGCCTTCTGCACCCAGGCTGTATTTGTTATAAAAACACAACTGCACCATTGTTCGAGGGTTGCCAGCACGTTCTGGAGAGGCCGCCTGCCGCGCGTGCGGCTAAAATGGATGCAGGATTTGATGAGCTTCATTTCCGCTGACTGAAATTTGGTAGAGCTGACATGGAGAAGTTTTAGAAAAGGTTCAGAGTCACTGACTCATCGTTTACTCTTATTAACTCTCACTTTTAGAGTTTTGAATAGGGGGCGAGTAAAATTGCGAGTATTTGACGGAGCTTTTCAAATCACCTACTGCACTGATTATGAACTTGGACCTATGGTATTTCAAATTTCAAATAAGTGTCTCTTATTCATAGAGCTCAAGGTTGTTCGTTTATTATATCATAGCTTTGCAGCTGTTACTGATTAAATCTCATTTTTTCATGGAGAAATTTCAATAGCCAAGATCTTAAGGGCTCAATATAGAGCCTAGGAAGGTGTGTCAGAGTGTGTGACGCACACTATCACCATCCTGCACAGAAGAATGTGAACAACCAGCAGCCATGAATTTGTTTTTTAATTAAAACATTTAATAAATGGTTTCTTTTTTTTGAGTGCAAATTATGCACATAAATAAATCAATAAATAATTTTAAAAACTGTCTTGAGACCAATTGGGCAAAAAAAGCTTCTGCATCAAGTCACCATAAAATAATCATTTAGAGCCCAAATGTCACACCAAGGCAGGATAATCTCTGGAAAATAAGATAAACTTTATTAATCCCACTGGGAGAAATTTGCACGGTCGGATAAATTCTTGTAGAGAGAGAAGTTATTTCTACATGTAAAACAAACACTTGGACTTTAATGGGTATGTGCCAGTGGGACATGACAAGGAGAGGTATGAGGAAAGCCCATTAAACTAATTAACAGCAACAGAATGTGGCAAGTGGACACAGATTAAAACCATTATTGTCATGTAGTCAGGACTGTGACACAACTACCTCCGGAACTGCACCCCAAGTATTAGGAAATACACAAGCTCAAAAAGAGGTTAAGGGGATTTATCATTTCTAGCTTTGCATGATTCACAGTTCAAAAATAATAATCCTTATTTCTCTTATACTGAGCAATGGTGCAGCCACTTAGTTAATCTTTTACCTCCCTTCAGTTTAAGCCAACTTGTATCGATTGCCCGCCCTTCACGGTTAGACTTGAACAGCAGGTGGGCGGGGCTGCTGTGTGCATGAGATTATATATATCGCCTCTCTTTGGCATCGTGCAGATCAAAGAGTTTAAAAAAAAAAAAAACACCAAAAACTGAGCTCTGTCTAAAAATGTCTGAGTCTGCACCAATACAGTGAAGGTGACGAGTGATCTACCCAATTAATTTTTTTTTTTTGTAACAAGATTAAAGGTACATCCCAGTTTCTCACTACGTTATAATTGGCAGCAGATTGAGAGTGAAGCATTTTCCGACTGCAACGCTAAAAATAAACGACCCTGTCCTGCTGCTGGCTGCTCTTCTTATCCCTGTGAAAATAAAATAAATTGTGGATAATGGCGAAATGGATTTGTAAACACCGAAAAACACAGTCATTACGATGCTGCCTGCAGCCAACGGCTCTGAGTGGCCGCAGGATTTTGTTTTCACCCCTTCTGTAGAAATAAGAGTCTGAATTTTTTTTGCACATTTGTGCACCCTCTGACATCCGCTTGCTGAAATGTGGAACCATGTCTTCAATGCAAAATTCATTCAGGTCCAAGAGGTTTGCAGCTGTTCTTGCATATGCTGCCAGTTTCCACAGCATTTCAGTCAGAGTCAAACGCTCCATTTATTCTTTCTCAGGTCTTTTTTTGTAGATTTACATCTGTGCCCAGAATCACGAGCTTGCTGAAAGGTTCGCTGCACATCGACTCTTACTTCTGTGAAACAACTTTGATTCGCCCATTCAGAGCACAGTAATCCAGAAGACGTGGCCTTTGCAAACAACACTTCTGCTGATGTTTCAGATGGCAAAGGCTTTTTTCTGGCATGGCTCTCATCCTTTTTTTTGTTGTTGTTGCAAACTGGTTCTGATTGTAGGTGGATGAATTCATTACCTGCAGATCCTGCAACAACATTTGTATTTTTTCCTGAGACTTTCTTTTTGCATCAAATTCTGAACTTTATTTGCCAGAAAAGCCAGTCTTTTGACATTCATGTCACTTGTAACATATTACTGTAATACTGTAAAATCATTTAAAACAATTTAAACATTTCTTTGGAAATAGACCCATCCTGATGTATTATTTTGCTATTAAAAATCTTATATAAATCTTAAACCTGCTCCTGACAGACCTTAAACAATATAAACTAAAGTGAAATAAGCAAATTCAGTCTGGAAATTCAAGCAAGCTTACTGGAAAACATTAAAAATGAAATAAAAACTAATGAGAACTCTGGTCCTGCTCTAGATCGACGAGACTGATCAGCTGACATCAAGGACGCACGGTGACAGGTCGATGGAAGGAGAGACCGCCACAGGAATAAAACCCAACACGTCAGCAAGATAGCTGATAATCATTTTTATTGAACAGAAGAAAATCTCTCAAAGTGAGTGTGTTAGACTGTGGTTCATCATGTTAAAGCATTGAAGCTCATCACTAATAAAGTGCACTTTCAGTTAACTGCCAAATGGAGACGCGTCTCCTTCCCTTACACAAGTTCAGTCAGGTCCCACACGGTGCAGGACTCTCTGCACATCAGCTCTTCTCGGTAGAACACCATCACAGTCAGACACATGAGACCAAGTGCAACGACTGAAAAATCTTAGTAAGGGCAAGTGCATAAGTGTTAATGGAAGATCAGCGCGTGACAGAGCCTCTCTCATCGCACCAGGGTCTGAAATTTCTACTCTTCCTGCCACTCGTTTCTACCCTGGCTCAGTTGAACCCGGTCATCACCACAAAGCGGCAGACGGTGGCTTCTGTTCAGTCCTCCGATTATGCGACTGTGATTGTAAAACGGCACAGTATTTCTTCATTACTGGCTAACCTCATGCTAAAATCTCTGGACATGAGCGTCTTTACATTTTAAGATCTCGACTTTAAAAAAATATTTAGCTATTTCCAGAAGTGTTTTTCTACTTAATATTTATGTACAGCTGCATCTTTAGAAAGAAAATAATGTTCTGTTAAAGACTGCTGCAAGGTCAGACTCCAGTTTGGCACGTATTCGTCATGACTTCACTCAGAAACGGACCACATGGATGAGACAGCGGAAAGTGCATTCAGCACGCCTCCCGTGCACAGACACAGACACTAACCTAACAGATAAATCTTATTCCTATTTCTTATTTATAATGAGATGTGTTTGGAACGGTAATTTGCTCAGCTGTGCAGCAAATAGGAATGTTGTTCACATGAAAACAAGGTGTCTGATGTTGCACTATTCTACAGGACGAGGCCAAAAAACAAACAAAAAACAAAATACGGGGAAATCATTTACACTAAATTTCAAGGGATTTTAGGATTGCCAGGTGCTACATACCACACACAATTTATGTAATCGACGTCAGACACGAACCAAGGGAAAACCTCAAAGTCATAATTCGACACGGGAGTGGAAAAGAAAGTACGACGCAATGTACGGTCGCAAAGAGACGGATGAAAGAGGATCCCAGCAGGTGCATTACTCTGATATCACAAACACACAGCACTGGGGGGGGGGGACAACAACAAAACAAACAAACCAGCACATGTACTCAGAATTAAATGGGCTGTGTTCTAATCTCAAAGGGAAACACCACACTGGATACATGCACCTCTGGACAGCTGCACCATTTTATCTCTTGCAGTCAGAAAGATTAGGCAGTAACAGACTGGGTCGTGTCTCTCTGGCATCATGTTAATCTCTTATTCCACATGTGAAATACAAAATTAAACCTACTTTTTTTTTTTTAGCCGTCCTATCAAATTGTGCATTACGTACACTATGTCCTTAACGCCGAGAGCTTAAACGTACAGTATAAGCTCTCAAAAAAAACAAGCATTTCACATCATTACATTACACCTTCATTACCAGCATTACATATAAAAGTAATAAATATGTCGAGTTCAATAAATAGGGGCATTCCGTGTGACTGAAATATAAAGAGTCGGCGGATTTGAGTGAAAACAGCAGGATTTCTTTTCAGCGAGTGGTGTTGGGTGCATGTGGCTCAGCTGGGTAGTGTTTCAGTACCGATTGCCTCTGGTCAGACTGACGTGACGACATAAAATCTGCTGTCAACAGCCGACAGCTTTATGTTTAGGTAGTTTAAAGCTTGCGAGTTCTCTGTAATTAGTGTTCAGATATTGCTTGAAAAACATCAGAAATGCATGAATGCGTGTTACGCAGCGTTCGTCTCCGGCTTCATTCACTGCTCACGCTCCCACTAAAGACGCAGATACACCAAAGATCAGTTAAGGAAGGGGATTAGCCCTAATGGAAGGAAGTATGATCGGGTGGCACATCATGGAAGTAGACACCTTATATACATAAAAATGATATAGTACAATTTCTGACAACTGTCTCTGTGTGCACCATAACCTTCCTGGTAGAGAGCATCCGAGCGTCTGCTTGGTGCAACGCCTTCGTCCCGCCGTCATGCTGTTGAGCATTTTTGCTCTTTGTTTTAAAGTGCAGTCCAAATGCAGGTGGCTAAAAGACAAGACTCAAACTAAAGAGAGAGAGACAGAGAGAGATAAAGAGGTAAAACCCAGAGGGTGAGACTGGGACAGAGGATTGGCACATACGTCTGAGAGGTCTGACTTGGAGGAGCGGGATGGGATGGGATGGAGATGAGGAGTCTGTGAGGCTGCCGGTAAAAAAAGAAAAGGTTCATTCCTGTTTCTCCAGTGTCACTCCCTGGACTGGTAGAAGAGGATGTATCCCGACTCAGAGTTCTTTGAGATGTCTGAGGTAAGACCGTAAAACTCCTCGATAGCCTGGGCATCAATTTTCTGCACAACAGAGGTAAGATGAGGTTTACTGGTAATGCAAACAAATAGATGAGTGAAGGAACACTGAACAAAAAGGCCAACGCTCAAGAGTGACGCACCTCCACAATGTCATCATCAAACAGCAGCCAGAAGCCATGACTCTTCACTATAGTGATGTAATGACCTCTATTTGGGCCACTGAGGAGACAAAACACAAACAGTGACTCCGCTGCCGCTGCGACCTTTAAACTTCCTGCAAAATTAATCCACAATCAGCCACACGTGTGCTCACTGCCATCACACACACACACACACACACACACACACGAGAACCTGACGGGCTACCGTGACCTGGATGACTGAGAATCTACACAGAATGATGGGTTATAATGCTCATTCGGGGAAACACAAGGACTTCAGACACTCCCATCCACACACAGAGGTCCGAAGGATCTTCCAGGAACGGTGACGCTATTTTCCAGAGACACGATTGGTCAGTAGGCGGTGATTGATCTCAAACCTGGAACCTATCCTGGTGCGGGTTAGGTTCGCCGCATCAGTTACCATGGTGATGCTACCCGGTAAGAAGTGAACCACCTTTGTAGCACAGAAAACCCCGGGTCAGCCCTGACGTTACCCGGATAAGATTACTTACTACAAAACAGGATTCGGGGTTTAGTTAAATAACTTCAGGTTTGACCCTGTTTTTTCACTAAGGTGGTTCACTTCTTACAGGGGTACATTTCTGAAGCAGGTTGTGCTGGAGATCACAGACCCATAGGTGTGAAATCACCACGTACTGACCAACTGATTCTCCAGAAAAGAACGTCGTGATTCCTGGATGATCCCTCAGACCTCTGTGCGTGAACATTAGGAGGGTCTGCAGTTTTTAGCAGTGTCTGTGTCTTTCCCTGATGAGCAGATTGGGAAACCCTGAGTTGACGTATGGAGCTGTTTAACCACCTTTGACTAACTGCTTAGCCTGATTCCTGATGTTAAGTTGGGTGAAGCCAGTTAAGGAAAATATATCCTGGGTGTGTTGAACTCGCTTCATAAAACAGGTTTCTGGTTCCATCGTGCTTTTACTAAATGGACGGTAATCAGTATATCGTACCTTCCACAGTGCACCACCACGGCTACCAGATCATACATGCGGTCCAGGTTGACTGCATCCCCAGACGTGTTAAAGAGGCGGAGTTCTAGTGGGAAAACCACCCGATAGGACAGCTTGGTGTAGCGGTGCAACTGCTCCATGTACTTAAACCTCTTGAGGTGTAGCGCCAGGATCATGGGAAGTTTCTTCACACGCATCCTGCAGTGAAGAACACACGCTTAGGAAGGCGCCTTTCTACACGAGGAAACATCACACGCCGACACCAAATTCGGTGCTTTACCGACCGTTTCTGCGCTTCCTGCTTGCTGCAGCATGTCTCACAGTAGTATTTGTATTCACTGCACAAAGTCTCTGTGTTACTGAAGTCCCTGGACGAAAGAGCAGACCACAGGAGGCTCGATTATTCAGTCTCGCCCAAACCAAAGGGACTGTGTCAGCTCTGTCTGAATGTACACTAAATCAATACTACCTGAGACAGTGTGTTATTGATGTGTTCTGCTCCACATCCACGGAAAGATCCAGAAAATCCTCGTCTTTGCTGCTCACCTGTCAGACAGCGAGAGAGAGACACAGCGATGTAACTCATCTGCCGTTACTTTGACAGAGTCAGTAAGGATAAGCCTGCTGCGCTGTGACAGAACAACCACCGGCCCACACCTACGCACCCTCAGCCACTCTTTGAAATGCTGATTTGAGTGAATGGCTTTTGTCTCTACACAGTGCAGTGCCTTGGTGCTTGCAGGGGTTGTTCTGGGCAACCTGTCCCACTCCTTGCGCTCAAAAAAGTGAGGACAAAGCCTCGGATGGCCCTGACGTAAACTGGGTGGTCAGAGCTCGTTCAGTGACTTTTTTTTTTTGCGTCTCTCAGCACCTTTGCTAAGAGCTAATCCTCTTTTCAGACTTATTCAGATGAGCTCTCTTACGCAGGAACTAGCAGATCTATTACGAGATGAAACTACTTCTCTACAGAAAACCAGGCGCACACACCGTTTCACAGTTGAGGCAGCGCGTCTCATTGGTCAGTGTGCCTTGGAAGATGTCGTGAACCCACGTGGGCTCCGTCTTGTTCTCCGTCTCAGCCTCCGTGGTGACAGCGGTGCCGTTGTTCTTGAGACGCCCGTTCTGCTTTTCCTGCTTCTTCTCCTCTTGCAAGATATCGGCCACCGTGTTCAGCAGGTAGTTGAGGAACTCGTGGGCATCTTGTTGCATGTAGTTGTCAAACAGATCTGGAGGGAAATACCGAGAGAATGGAAGACAACTCAAAGAGGTGAACAGACTAGGATACCCCAGAAAGAGCGTTTCGTGTGTTTAATACAGAATATATTTGCAGCAGGCTGCTACTCAAACCTATGCAACAATTTAAATGCAGCCGAGAGCTTTGAAATTGTAACAGATCAGTGCCGGGACCACAGCTTTCCACTGAAGCCAAAGAAAGGCCAACGAGGCTGCAGCTGCTAATCTCAGTTTAGGTTAACAGAAAGACTGCAAATTGGTGGAAGCGGATAGCTGGGATCTGCATATATTAGCAAAATCTGCCTCAAGGCACCTCTAAAGCTATTAGCAAATTAAATCCTTTTTGTACAGAATAAAGTCAAAAATAAAGGTAAAGCTTTGAAGGATAATAAATGCACCGTGGTAGGCCAGCATCGACAGATAATATTAGCCACTCACCTCTGACCTGGCTCTTCTATTAGGGGATGAAAGAACTGACAAACCTTTTCTCACTGATAACATTCTGACAATTACAGGTGTGATCAATAACTTTAATGACCGCCGGTTCACTGGCACCAAACAGAAAACAGTCATCATTACTGTAAACCGCCTCGACATAAGGTTTGTTTATACTGTAAGCATCCACGCGCACTCTTTGTTTTGACACATCTGTATACAAGAGGGAAAAAATGAGCAGGGAAGAGTGGGAGTGTGGAAGGAGAAAAAAAAAAGAAGTGCAGAGATAAGGCAGCTGACCGAAGCTGGGTCCAAACAGAGATTGCATTGTTCGTGCACATAAAGAGCTTCCTCAATATGGACGCAGTGAACAGTCGGCCTTTCTGTCAGCTCTACTCCCAGTGACCTTACCACCAACACGCACCTGCCCTTCACTTCAAATATTCAGACTGTAATATAGCTCAAGCAGTTACCGTCACACAGAACAAAGCCACAGCTTTCAGCTACCCGTGTGTGGGGAAAGGATGCACATGATGGACTGTTCTTCCAGTAACCCAGCACAGTACTAGAACTCAGGAACTGGGGCACCGAAGGTCAGAATATGAAAACTTTTTCTACTATGTTTTACTTTGGGGAGGGGGCAAATTAATGATTAAATATTTGCAAGGTGCTCCTCTGCAAATACTTCAACAGCCAAGTGACTAAAAATATGTTGAGCTGCCTCTCCAGTGAGGTTTTCACCCCCAGGGGCAAACTCCACGGTAGTCCTTGTTCTGACAGGAAGAATCGGGGGGGATGTAAGTGCACTTTGAGCGTGAGTGCTTTCATCATGATCCATGCTCACCGTTCTCTTTCCGTAGGCGGGAGATGAATTTCTTGGGCGGTATGACACCAACTTTTTTCTTCTGCGTGGCGATGGAGTGGAAGAGGTCAGCCAGGCACGTGAGCAGGTTCTCCTTCTTCTTCTGCTGGGCTTTGTAGGCCAGCACGTTCTCCCGGAAAGGCCGGCAGAAGTAGAGAGCCTGGAGGACTGAGTTGCAGTAACATGTGTTTCCAAACTGAGGGAGGAAGCCACAGGGACACAACGCAAAGCATTATGAGAACGGGGGGGGGAAGCTGTTTAAAACAACGACTCAAATATTTCTTTTAGATTATCTGTTGTGAGTTGGTGGAAAAATGCCAGTGTGTTCTATTGTTTTTATCCATTGGGCAGACACACTGTCTGGAGTGTTGAGAAACTTGTGTGTTTATGTAAATGTCTCATTAAGGGAACAGAACATCCCTATTTTGGCCAGGAGTCTCACAAACAACGCTGCTGCATGACTCATTGCAGTCCCGTGGCATTTTATTTTGAAAAATGACACCAGTGTTGTTTGGCAATAGCTTCTGTTAATGCATGCGAGGATTTAATGATACTCACATTGACCAATCCAAAGTAGTGTTCATTGATCGGGAATTGCTCCGGGCCAATGTCTTTCTCCAGAGCAGAGGCATTGGTGCCCTGAGAGGACAAAACAGGAGACACCGTCATCGCAGTCATCTCATATAACATTTTAATCACTCGTCTTTATGTGGAATTAGACGGCAGCCTTATTTGTTTAGTCTGGCGTGTGTTTATATACAGGCAAATGAATATGGAAACGAAGCATGGGCAAAGGGCAGCAAGAAGCTTTAAAGCTGCAGCTACAGGGTATAAAAAAAGAAAAGAGACTAAAACAATACAATTGATAAAATTATCCTTTATAATATGTTTGTTATCCACAGAAGGCACTGCAATAAAACACAATAAAAAAAAAAATTCCTGACAACTAGGGCTGGGCCATATCATGTGATATGCTAATTTCATGGCGTAAATACGTCACCCCACCACAGCGGATTATGTTCACGTGGGTCATGCAGTGTTGCCAGCTTAGTGACTTTGTTGCTAGATGGGTTTTTTTTTTGCAAAAAGCGACTAGCGACAAATGTAGCTAGTTTTTCCAGTGACGTCAGAGAGTTCTGGAACCCTGAAATCCTCCGCTCTCGCCGTGTTTTGTGTCTTCGTGCTGCGTCCGTTCTTACGCTTTGGCGTCACCCGGACCACCGAGAGTACCTGGCTGTTGGGTTGTACCGTAAGTCACATGACCTTAATAATGGAAGTGAGTCTTTTTCATGTGTTCGTGCATCCGGCAGACACCGCATTGAACCCGTTGCTGTGATACGTCAGTGCATATGTCTGTGGATTTACTGAGCTAGCGAGAAGCTTTCTGACTGAAGGATGGAATTTTGTTCATTGAGTCTGTTTACATGTTTTATTATTTGCACAGAGTACTGGCTGTACAGGAGTACACACAGGAGGAAGTACTTCGGTGATTTCACTGCAGACTGGTTTTTAAAGTCAGCCTTTTGCTGTTTTTGCTCAGTATCTTTTCTGTTTACATTTTAATAGCAGAGCTGCGAGTGTGACTCAGAAGTGCCTTTATAAAAATACATCGTATATATATCATATATCACCATTCATCTAAAAAATATTGTGATATTATTTTTGGTCCATAACGGACATGGTCTGAACAGGTAGACCCATGTCAAAAGTCAGGAGTCTTGCTGCACCCAATTGCTGAGACAGAGCACTTATCTCCTGTCAGGGCCTTCTCACTTGTCAGAGCTCAAAGCTTTTTCAAATGAATCACAGCTTTGTTGGGCGAACACAGAAGACAATTTAGGTCGGGGAAGCCTTTGGCTTCTAATAACTGTCATTTCTCATCTGTCAAAGCAGACAATGAATACCTGCCTGTCTGATTTACCACTTCCAGTCTAGGATGTTTTGGGAGATATGCAGGTCCCAGGAGACACAAACAATCAAGGAGAATCTATTGAAAACATATCCTAAGTGAACCCAAGAATCCATCACATTTTGAAATTTGAGCTCCTCCTCATAAATACTAAGTGGGCAGTGCTATTGTTAATTTAGAAAGGAATAAATTCTTCAAGGGTGACCTATTATGATCCTCTCTTCATATTATTTTTGCTTACAATGCACAGCTTGAAACAAACGTTAGTCGTCTAACACTGAGGGTGCACTATCGCCTCACAGCAAGAAGGTTCCTGATTTGAATTTGCTGGCCTGTATGTGCACAGTCTGAATGCTCTCCCCATCCCTGCACAGGTTTCCTCCACGTTAGTCAGTTATATTAAAAAAAAAAAAGTTATTACTGCTGCAATTTCAATCTCAGCACCCAGCGAGCCAGACTATTTTCCCAGCTGAGACACAGTGACATCTAATAAGTAGAGATGCACCGATCTGATATTTCGATCAGCTTGTGGTCAGGTGAGTTGACGGGATTGAAAAAGAGAGATGTTTTTTTTCCCCTGGCAAGTTCTTGCTCTATGTTTGGCGTAACACTTGCTTGGAGGCTTCGTAAAGTCAATTAATATTATTTCTCAGTTCCTCTCCACACACATACATGTGAGACAGTACGGAAAGGAGAAGGCAGTGGCACTTGTGTCTTTCACACTCAGCTTAAAAGACACCAGTTCAAATACATTAGGTGAGCAATAAAAATACAGCTGATCAATGGGTACACTGTTAGTGGAAGCCAGGGCATCAGTATTGTATCTGAACTTCAAAAAGTTCAATGCATCCCTACTAATGACAACCGGTGTCCACTCAAACTGTGTGGCATTTGTTTAGAAGGCCCACTGTCATCTATGTGTTTGTAAAAAGCACAATATCCTGCTGAGATATGAAATAATATATCGGTGTGTAACAGTGTATGAACTCCAGCAGCTCTCAGATGAGACTGACTGCAGGCTTTTCATATTAGTCTAAATAAAGCAAAGGGCACCGGCATTAGGCAGAGCCGTTTAAGTCTGTTCTTACCCACTCTTCACTGCCCCTGAACACACCAGGAGCACAGATTAGTGCAGATTCCTGCTCTGTGCTACCAGGATGTAACCGGCCCTCTGCTGCAGCACCACATTATGCAATCACACCAAGCTGTCAAAGGCAACAAGCTGTCTCATCCCTCCTGTCAATCACCGGTGACAGCTATACAAATTGCACATTGTTTTGTCTCGCCAGGATGCAGCACACACTGTCAAAGCTCCCGGGAAGCTGCAGCGTGCAGAGGTGCACAAAAGGGGCCCTGTCTGACCAGCAGCACTGAGAAGTAGGGGCCACGATTTAAATTACTGTGCAGTCATTATAAAATAGCCTGCAGTGTGCACATTGTCTGGGTGCAGGTGGGAGGCGACTCATCACACACACACCGGGTTCAGCACAGTGCCTGCAGGCAGATCGATATCAACACGGAAAAGCAGCGAGTTACTCACCATATTACAAATGGAGGCGATGTTTCTGACAGTCATTTAGTTTACAGTGTCCTCCTCACCGCCATCTTTATAAAATAAACAGAGCAGGGCGATACTGAGAAATGAAGTTAATTCGCAGCCGCGGCTGGAGGCCAGACTGCAACCCCAAGCGTCAGAAAGCAGGCAGAGAGACACGGAGCACCATGCAGCCGGCACGGAGCTGAGGGTCGGACTGCGCTCACTGCGGACACGGCTGCATCCTCGCACACATATCCAACACGCCTCGGCTGGAAACTGTCCGTGCACAACGGGACAGGCGAAAGTTGCAGGCAGCAGGTTGTTAGCAACGTTTAGGAAACAAGCCTGCTGTGTGAGGAAGCTTTGCAGCCCCACCCACCAGAGGAAACCCCCAGAGCTGATTGGTCCGGATTTAGCCGAATTGATTGACATGTTTGAAGAGCCACACACAGACCTGCACGGTGGAGTTTGAGTGAGCTCCATCCAATCATCATCAGTAGTTTAGAACAGGGGTTTTGGGGAGTTGTAGTTAATTTATGTGACGCATACAAATGTTGACATAAAATATGTTTTGCTCTATAACAGAGAAGTAATTTCCCTCCTATAGAAAGAAGAAAATATTAATCACAAGTGATGATCCAAAAAAAAATCTGTTTTCAAAGATCTAACAATGCAAACAGCACAATCTTAAACCAGAATCCTCTTTTTTCCCTTTGTTTTATTTTTGCTATATAATTCCTTTTGTTGTTGTCAACACATATGTTCATAAGACTAGTGGCTGTGGCTCAGGAGGTAGTGCATCTACCAACTGCAAAGTCAGCAGTTCTTCTAGTCTGCATGTTCAAGTGTCATTAGGCGAGAGAGTGAACCCTGAGTTGCCCTTAATGCTTCCATTGGTGAGTGAGTGTGTGAATGTTAGGTTAAAGGCACTCGGGCATAGAAAAAAAACACTTGTATGAATGTGTGAATGAGGCTTGTAGTAATAAATTCAATTTCAATTCAATTTTATTTATACAGCACCAATTCACACAACAGTTGCTTCAAGGCACTTTAAGTCAAAGACCCTACAATATTAAAAAGAAACCCCAACAATCACACAACCCCCTATAAGCAAGCATTTTAAAAAACCTCTGGCAGAACCAGACTCGGAGGGGCAGCCATCTGCAGCGATCAGCTGGTGGTGAGGGGAAAGAGAAGTGAGCAAAGAGAGTCGGGACAAAAGACACCATGGGAAAGAGAGAGACAGAGTTGAAATATAATTACTGATGATTAAATGCAGAGTGGTGTATAAACACACAGAGATTGAGAAGAGGTGAGTAAAGAAGAAACACTCAGCGCATCATGGGAAGCCCCCCAGAAGTCTAAACCTATTGCAGCATAACTAAGGGATGGTTCAGGGTCACCTGATCCAGCCCTAACTATAAGTTTTATTAAGATGGGAAGTTTTAAGCCTAATCTTAAAAGTAGAGAGAGTGTCTGTCTCCCAAATCCAAACTGGGAGCTGGTTCCACAGGAGAAGGACCTGAAAGCTGAAGGCTCTTCCTCCCATGCTTTTTAGGGAATTTTTTAGGATAACCTGATGATAATGAATAACAATAGTCCAGCCTAGAAGTAATGAATGCATGAACTCGTTTTTCAGCATCACTCTGACACAGGATGTGTCTAGTTTTAGAAATATTGCACAAATGAATGTAAGCAGTCCTACATATTTGTTTGATATGCTCACTGAAGGACATATCCTGGTCAAAAATCATTCCTCACACTGTTACTGGAGGCCAAGGTAATGCCATCCAGGGTAAGTATCTGGTTACACACCGTGTTTCTAAGATTTCAGTAAGAGTGCAATAACCTTAGTTTTGTCCGAATTGTTGTCCAAGTCTTTATGTCTTTAAGACATTCCTGCAGTTTAACTAATTGATTTGTATAATCTGGCTTCATGGATAAACAGAACTAAGGGTATCATCTGCATAGCAATGGAATTGTATGCACTGTTTTCTAATAATACTGCCTAAGAGAAGAATGTATAGCGTAAATAGAAGTGGTCCTAGCATGGAACCCTGTGGAACTCCATAATTAACCTTAGCGTATGAAGAAGACTCCCCATTTACCTGAACAAACTGGAGTTTATTAGATAAATATGATTCACACCACTGCAACGCAGTACTTTTAATACCAATGGTGTATTCTAATCTCTGTAATAAAATGTTATGGTCAACAGTATCAAAAGCTGCACTGAGGTCCAACAGGACAAGCACAGAGATGAGTCCACTGTCAGAGGCTGTAAGATCATTGTAATTGTCACTAGTGCAGTTTCTGTGCTACGATGAATTCTAAATCCTGATTGAAACTCTTCAAATAAACTGTTCCTGCACAAATGATTAGTTAACTGTTTGACAACTACTCTTTCAAAAATCTTTCAAATAAAAGGAAGGTTAGGAATTGGTCTATAATTAAGACAGTTGGATCAGATAAGGGGTTTTTAAGTAATGGCTTAATTACCACCAGCTTAGAAGCCTGTGATATGTAGGCTGTTGATCATATTTAAAATTGATTAATTAATGCTGAAACATCTTTGATCTTGTAGGAATAAGATCTAAAAGGCACCTTGATGGTTTAGAGGAAGATAATATTGAAGTTGACTGCTGATATTTACTTAGACTCTATTGAAGAGTCTAAGAGTACCTAATGACATACCTGTGGGATGGCTGTGAATATTTTATTCTCTGATGGTTAAACTTTTATTCTTTTATTTGTTCTTATTTTCTGCAATCAGCAATAAATTGTAGGATGTCCCAGCTTCACAGAGGGCTTTAAAAAAAATAGACTAACAAACTATTTTTTCGGGCTAAATGAAAATCTAAACTAGTGAGACGCCATTTCCTCTCCAGCTTACGAGTTATCTGCTTTAAAGTGCGCATTTGAGAGTTATATCATGGAGACATGCATCTCTGATTTGTTGCCTTGTTTTTCAGAGAAGCCACAGTATGCAGAGTCATACACAATGAGGATGTAACAATATTAACAACATGATCGACCACTGTGGGAGTAGCGTTTGGGTGGCTGCTCTGCACTATTTTCACTGCAGCCCCGAACATTGCTCCACATTCCCTGGCAGAGTTACACGTGGGAATCAAATTGTCTGACTCACTCAGATTGGACAGTAAATGGTCTTTAACCTGCCAGCGCTCTGTGCCATAACATTTGTGTGATATCCAATTGAGCCCATGTGTGAACAAAGCAGATGATTGTCTTGTAAATTTACAGTAAATGAGTGGCCGTCATATATACTCAACTCAAACCAGGTGAAATATTTACAGTAGTGAGAATGCATATGACGCAATGTGCTTCTCCAGCTGTCTGCCGCATGTGAGAAAGTCCAGCTGGAATCTTCTGACATTATTCTCTTGGCACTAACAAGTTGAAAACAGCAAAAAGTTGAATACAAGTAAAATCAGCCCAGGTGAATGTGGTCATATCTGAAGAACTTCTGTCAAACAGATATTGTGTTCATGTGAATGAGATGGACAAGCTGAAAACAAACAAAAACCAATTAATACAATAAACATATCATTCCAGTACCATGAACATATGGCATTCACAGGGCAGTCAGTTTCTCTTAAGATTAAGAATCTCTTTTGCAGGATTCCTTGGTGGGCCAAGATAGGTATGGTTAGCTTAGGTTAGCTTGTTTTTTTGCAGAAGAAAGCCCACACATGCAGAGAACATGCAAACTCTATTTTTTTTCTATTTTTTCTATTTATTTATTTATTTCGGACATATAAAACAACATGCCGACATTAACACATCACATACATTTACACCCAGATATCCATATATATATATATATACATATATACACATACACCCATACCCAGTGATATGTGCAGGAAAAATTAAATAAAATATCGATGTCCAAAAAGGAGTAGGGAGAAGTATATACATACTTATTAATCCCTCCCCATGTTTAACACTTCATTACTGTTGATGTTAATGTGCTAAGTTCACCTTCACATCACACCCCTTCAATCGATTTATAAACTAATGCCACAAAGCTATATAAGAAAAAAGAAAAAATGATAATAATAATAAGGAGAACATTATAAATATAGATAATTAATTTCAATATATACATAGTTGTCAGCAATCAAATTTATACTCTTCCAACAACGTGATTCGATAGTAGTTTTTAGATTGAATAATGCTTGAACATTGCTGTGAGCCCGTTGGGAAGTTGCTCCATAATTTGACCATAATGGAGTGAAGTTTTATATGTATTGCCCCAGACTCCACACAGAAGGGCCCTGCCCGCGCTTGATCAAGAACCCTCTTACTGTGAGGGATCAGTGCTGACCAAATTCACTTGTGCAAAATCAATTCGGCGAAGGTAACATAATGTTCCCATGATGCATCTCCTTGGGATCTTTCCTGAGACGCTCCTTGCCTGCAAAACCTCTGCTTCTTTTAAATTTCAAGTGGCCTCTTTGTAATGCAGGCATTCTGTTTAAAAATGTAATCCTCAAGCCCTGATAACATCATAAAGACATTTCTTTCTGAAGCCAGCAGGGCTCAGAGACACTCCTTCACACTCTGGAAACTTCTGTTATGTACTGGCCATCGTTCTTTTGTAAGGTGACATTCTGTAAATGTATTTTATTATTATTTAATTTGCAGTTATTTGGCTCTCTAACTGCCAATTAGCTGACCACGAGGAAGAGGGCGGGCATTATGAGGTAAGAGCTCTGCAGGGGGCCTGGGCCCCCGGGATGCTCTCATTTACCGACGGCTTTGTGTGAGCTTTCAAAACATTCCCTCAGCAATTATCTCCTTAGCATTTCAATACGAACAAAAACAAAGGCAACAACAAATAATTATGATAGAAGTACTTCAAAAGGAACGGGAAAAGGAGAAAGGAATAAAAGTATTCACAGAAAAACAAATAAGAGAATAATAGGGGTGGCAGTTTGAGCTGAGGAGGATGGGAGGGCCTCATTGTTGATCAGATGTTTTGTATGCAGTAATTCAGAAACTTGCTGACTGATGTGCTCTCATGGTTTATCTGTGAAAACTTTTGATGGATGGGGGAAACAATTACATGTGTTTAAAGCTCTTGGCTCATGACACAAAACATTCCCAGACTTGCTTTCTATTTCGGTCCAGTCAGTATTAATAGGACCGAGAGGCGCAGTGGATGCGGATGCCGTGACTCACACTCCTTTTACTGTCATTATTCCTGCTCTTTAGGTGCTCAGCGAGAAGCACAAGGGTATGAAAAATATGCTCAGTGTAAAAGCATTCACAGCGAAGGCCAAATAGGCACGAAAACAAGTCCTGCTCTGTGCATCTGATGATCTATTCCCAGCCTTGCTGATGAGATCAAATCTGTTGTATCTCCCATCTCTTTAGGCTTTGCAGGACAGCTCATGTATCGACACAGGGCCTCAGGTGAACCGAAGAGATGGGTCAATCAGTCTGCACTTATCTGGAGGTTTAATCTCTCTCATCTAGTGTTTTCCTCTTCATGTTCAGATGGAGCTGACAGGATGTCTGTATTCACAACATGTGATAATGAACCTCAAAGGACCTTCTCTGCTCGCCCCATTTGAGACCAGAAGTGGGGCGAAAATGTTTGGGCAGACGAACGCACACGCGCACACACACACACACACACACACACACACACACACACACACACACACACACACTCACACACACACACACACACACAC
>JAVDPK010002433.1:233486-279055 GCA_034780415.1 Cichlasoma orientale
CCTGTAGTCCCCCCCCCCCCCCCCATCTCTCTTAGCAGCTCCAGATTCCTGAGCTGCCTTCCTTCTCATATGGAAGGAGCATCTTGTCCTGATCATGGTCAATAACAAAAGATCTGTTTGTATAAGTGGATGTCTGCAGTGAGCTGAGAATGCTGCAGAAAGCACTGGAGCTTGACCCACTTTCCACTCCTGTGAACCGCATTAACTCATTCTGCCAGGTGCTCTGGAGGCTGGAGGTCTGTTTAGTGAAAGTACAGTAGCCTTCTTCTTCTTCGTCTTCTTTTTTTACTCCTTAAGCACAACGCGAGCTTCGATTTCGATGAAACGGGGCAAAATAATGCGAATGTGTTTACACATTTCGACTGGAACTGTATACAGATGTTTTACAGTATGCGCATGTATTAGATGCTCTCTGACGCTTTCATGTATTCGCTCTCTTGGTTGTTTTGTGATTTGATTTCTTTGTGAGTAGAAATCATTTCCCTACAGTGCCAACATCAACAGCGACAGACTCCCAGCAACACAGACTAAATATCACAAAGAAAACTCCACAAAAACTGATCTGGCTTCAGATAACATTTTGACAGCTACACCATTAGTGGGAAAGTAAGCTATGGTGAGCCAGCTAGCTATATTATATTTAGCTGAGTGAGCAATACATATACAGGGGCCAGCTTTGTTATCGGTGGCTTTCACACACAGGACGCAACATGTGCTGCGTTCAGCACGCTGTACGAGGGGAAAAACGAGGCAAAAATGGTGAGTTTTCTAAACTTCCAGTGGGACGTCAGTTTTCTAAATATCGCAAAAGCTTTCATAGATCTGTGGAGCTACTGGGCCTCAATACCAAAAGTATTTCAAACCTTAGATTCTATTGATGCTCCAACATTCAGCTGTGATGAGACGGAAATGAGGGAAATTTTGTGGCCCTTGAAAATTTGGAGCGCACCTTCCTTCCGTACACATTCCTTCTCTGAGGTTTGCGGGCTGCAAATGCCACCTAATTCTAGCGATTCAATGTCAGCGTGCAGGAATCTCCTTTTCCACAGCGTGCTGATCACCTCTCTGATGCAGCTGCAGAAAAGTTATTGTTTTTTTTTTCATGCGTTGGAATGAAAAGTTTCCTTAGAGAGAAATCACCTTGATTTTCTCTCCTGCGTCAAACCAGAAGAAGCTCCGCCACAGAAAACGAGCTGAGCTGAAAATTGTCATACATCCACTACGCATCAATCTGCGACATATCAAACAAATTAATGTTCAAACGTGTTTTATTCCTACAGGAAGGTGCAGCTTTCTGTGCATGAAGGCTGATTCAGTGGTTTAATAATGGGACATAATGCTGTAGTACTCCTTCCTTCAGGAAGTATCTGACGCACACCTTTTTCTTTTTTTTCAATGGGCTTAGTGCCAATTTTCACGCTGAGTACAGTGTGTACCCTTCAAGAACACTGACACGTATCCTCCATTATTGCCCAGGGCTGTTTGGTCTAACTGTTTTCCTCTTCTCCTTCTCTGGCATCCTAATGGCCCAGCTACACCACTCCTCCTATCTGAAGCAGACACAATGTGTTTCAGGCTGGGGGAAGACAGTGCGTACTAAACCAGCATCCGTGCACGGTCAGTGGTGAGGGATGAGAGGCATGGGACTCGAGGAACCTTCACGATTAGCTGCTTAGTAAAGAAAAAAATGGACATGCAGCATCCTGATGCTGAAAGTTAAAGGATGCTTGAAAAGGTGTGCAGGATTTAGTGAAAACGAAGCACAATGGTAGTTTAAATAATCATGTTTTTTTTTCTGACGCTGTATGATGACAGCAAGAGAGGATATCTGAATATGGTCATCTCTAGATGTGAGCGGAACAGCTCACCCAGCAAGCGTTCTGTTTACGAGGGGCAGGAGCTCAGAAGACAATTGTCTCAAAAGGAAGGTGGTCTTAAAGGGAAAGGAGCTAAAAAGCCCTGTTTCAGACAGTGATTGAACCGAGGGGCTGTACCGAGGCCCGACATGAGATAAACAAGGATTATGGTGAACTGTAAATCGTGCAAAGCAACCCAAGAACAAAATATAGGGGTGGAAAGAAGCACGCTGGATCGCCTTTAAAATATACATGTGAACAAACAGTTATGAAAAAGCCTTTAAACGCTTTGCATCTCAGCCATTTACTGCAGACATGTGAGCCGACAAAACGTGGAGCGATTCGCATCCTCCCAAACATCGTTACACGTCTGCTGACACACACACGCTGAAAACACCAGCAGCTTTTGTTTTGCATGCACTCTCACTGCGACGTGCCCACACAGACGAGAGACGCTTCACACAGAGGGACCTTGAGAATCCGGGAGAGCCATCTCCGCCGGCCAAACCGCATCACACACACACATATTCAGTTGGAAACGTTTTATCTTTTTTGTGTATGACATCTGTGAGCGGGCTGCATAATTCCCGAGGATACGCCAAAGCGTGGGTCTGTGTGGGTGTGTTTCTGCATGTGAATGAAAGCGGGGCATTGAGTCATGAATGTATATTGTATGAGTGAGCGTGCTGGAAGATCTGTCAGCTGTTCCTGCGTCTGACTGCATGTGCACGGGCCGAAGGGGTTTTCTTGTGGACAGTGAAGGAAAGAAGATCATCTCATCTTGCAAACTGCACCATGAGCAGACGCCACGACCTGAGCACAAATATCAAGCTGATGCATAAACAGCAGCTAAGCCATAAAAAGTGGGGCTGCTTTGCCGCTTAAGGGCTTGGACGACTTGCCATAACTGATGGAACCGTGAATTCTGCTCTCTGCCAGAAAATCCTGAAGGAGAATGTCCGGTTATCAGTTTGTGCCCCGAAGCTCAGGCTCACTTGGGTTATGCAACAGGGCAGTGACCCCAACACACCAGCAAGCTCAAAAAAACCAAAACAAACAAACCAAAATGCAGGGTTTGGAGCGGCCCAGTCAAAATCCGGACTTAAATCAAACTGAGATGTTTTTGGCATGACCTTAAACAGACCGTTCATGCTCCAAATCCTCTAGTGTGGCTGAATTAGAACAATTCTTCAAAGACGAGTGAGACAAAATTCCTCCACAGTGATGTGAAGCGCTCATTGCCAGCTAGTGCAGAGACCTGATTGCAGTTCTTGCTGCCAAGGATGGCACAACCAGTCATTTGGTTTAGGGGACAATTCCTTTTTCACACAGGGCCAGATTGGTTTGGATAACTTTGTACCGTTAATATATTTAATCATCATTTAATAACTGCATTTTGTATTTACTCAGGTTACCTTTGGCTAACATAAAATTTTTTTTGATGGTCTGAAACATCTAAATGTGAAAAGTATGCAAAAAAACTAAGAAATCAGGACGGGGGGCTAGTGTCATAGTAACAAGGTAATTAATGTTGTCACTATTGAGTACTGATGCTGATAGAAGTTGGACAGAGCTCTGTGTGATTGAGAACATCATCAGAATAAATAATAAATATCAAAATCCAAAAAGTGTTTCTCTCTCGTCCATGTTTACCGTCATATAATCTACACCTGAATCAGGCTGCATGTGGGTGCGCCATCTTTTTTTTTTTTTTTAACCCCTATTCATCTCTGAGTTCTTGTTACCTGCAGGCTGATGAGCTGCACAGGTCACTGTGTCCCACTGAGAGGACGAGAGAAGAGCTGTGATAACAATCGCATCAGAGAAGGGAGTGTTTAGAGCCAGGATCACACCTGAAAGACATATTTCAGTTTCTTTTTTTTGCTGCACAAAAACACACACAAAAACCGGTCCACATCTGATACATTATGGCACAGTACACGCAGTACTATGCATGGACTTCTCATACTGATTGTGTAATTGCCAGTATGTGAAGGAGGACTTGGCATATTGGAGTTCCAGGCTTGGCCCTGAATCAGCCCTAAAAGAAGCTGCTTGTCTTTATTAAGCCACCACAGAGACCGGTCCCTGCTGTGCCTCTAGCATGAGCCACTCCAGTAAACCAGGCTAGACTGAGAAACAAGCCCCAGGGGGGCGAGTCTGAACGGAAGCTCCAAACCATAAATCTCTACTAGTGAACGCTGTGTCCCAACATGATCTGTCCAAAGCGGTGTGTCCCCATCCCGCTGTACCTGTGTCATACTCCTGACGATGACCGCTCCATCTGTGGAGTGCAGCCGGGTTCTCAGTTTAAATGAGTATTTGTTGCCATGAACACTAATGATTCATGAAAAAGAGGCTAATAAATCAACCCACCTTCTATTGATCTACAAATGTGGTCTGATTACACCATTACGTTCTGTACACAGAGAGGAGAGGATGCATTTAATCTAACAACAGTTGTAGAAAAGGTTGTTTTATGGGTCTATAACTCACAGGTTTCATTCTATTTTGACACATGAAGGTGTTTATTTTCTGTACGGCTCATATTTAAGATAATTCATGACTTGGATCTACTGTCTTTAAAACAAAACACCTCATTAAGCCATACACAGATGAAAGAGTAGCTGACACTTTACTCCATTAGAAACTGCATCTTAATCTTTCACATAAAAGTACCAAACGGGCAACACTAGAGTGTATTTTTACACAACTTCTAAATCAGGAAAAGCAGGATAATCCCTCAGTTTAAAGTCTTACCTTGTGTACCAATATCTATGGTCACATACACATCAGACAAAAACACTCCTATCCTCTGCTATTACTACAGCACCTAATGTTTCCCCCCCTCTTTTCTGCATTGCCTCACACACACACACACACACACACACACAGCAAAACATGTTGGCACGCACGCCCCATTTGGGGGCCGACAGAACCGGTTAAAGCCAGACATGAGCTGCAGCATGAATGAGAGATGGCCACTCCAGATCTAAATATTTCACATTGTGCTTCCTAAGAGGCCAAACTGCTAACTTCTACGACTGAAAGCTGTCACTCCTCGAGGAGGAGGAGGTCTCATGTGCGTGTGCCTTGGTAGCATGGTGGTGGTGGGGGACTATTGTAATTCAGAGCCAGTGCCATCGCAAACACAACTGCAAAACCACCACTGTCGTCACCCTACCGCTGCTAACCATTCAGAGGTATGCAAATACTGAAACTCGTTGGAAGGTTTACATTTCAATGAGAAAAAACAACCTTTCTTCCACTGAACAGCTCAGAGCTGCTCGTGTCGGCAGGCCATTTCAATTTCCATGCGCCAGCCGAAATGCAAATGTGTCGCAGATGAACTGGAGAAGTCAGTGAAAAGAGGTTTGAATGGGTCTGAATGGGTCTGCTTTAAGAGACAGCCCTGTCTCAGAGCTGCTGATGGAGTCTAAGGCAAGCACGTTTTTTTGAAAGCGGGGGCACTGGGACATGCGCACTATGGTTGCATCTCTACAGGGTTTTTTTGTATCACACAGCTTCAAAGATATTAGCGTAAATATCTTTGAATCTTTAAATGTCTTTATAATTATTATTTATGGCCTTTATTGCTGCTGGTAAAAGGTCCACAACACAAAATCCACGAATCCAAAAAGAGCTCAAAACAACAAACATCCTTAAAAGACAAAGGAGCAAAAACAGAGGAGGAACACAGTAAATACTCTCACTGCTGTTTATAAAAACAGGCCTCACAAACGACCCGACCGCCATCTTTGATATCCAGTCTGTGCTTCGGCTCCTGCAGCCTCTCCGTCTCCTCCGTCCGCTCCTCCACGGTACTGTGGTCTGTGTGGATCCTTTTGGGGCTCCTGAGTTGACTGTGGGTGATTAGTGTAAAATATAAGAGCAGGCTCAGTGTAAAATAATCACATCACTACTAAATACAGTGATTAAAGGCACTGATGAAAACGACAGGCAGATATCATTATACTGACACACTATAGTACAGTAACACTATATGAATCAAGTCTGCGGCAAAAGCCAATCATGTGAGAGCCACATGTTAAAAAAAAAGAGCTACTTTGTGTCATCTCTACACGCAGTTGTTTGTCAGTGTTAACAGCTATTCATCATTTTCCTAAAATAGGTCCGAACAAGAGGAACAAAAAGTCTTGCACAGAACTTTCTAAAATATATTTGCAACATCTGGTACTGGCAGACCACTGGACAGTTTGGCTGATAAACATTTATATTTTTTCCAGGTTAGACAGCAAGTGGGAGTCAGTTTGCAACACTTCTGGCACTGCAAAGCCCCACTTGTATTTTTTTAAACTTATTTTTATTGAGTATCATTGTAGTGCATACATCATGAGGTATTTTTACTCATTCGTTACATTACAGCCAGAATGCTAACTGAAGCATTTCCCCTGTTTTTAGTGCTGCAGCTGGCAGCACCTTTAGGTGTGGTCAGTGTGCTTAGAATTCACTCAGCTGCGATGATGATGATGATGTTTTTAACAGGTTTTACTGTGTGATTTGTGCGTAATCATATGCAGATGATGCCTGATGATCATTAAGTTGGTCTAAGTCTTTTCCCAGCTGTGCTATAACTGTCTTTCCTCCTTTTCTTATAATTTTAGTAAATGTTCTTAATGGGAAACCTGTTATAGCAGACAGTCCATCTTTGAGCCGTTTTATGCAGCCTTTAAACACCTAAAAAACTGCTTGCTCTACTTTTTATTTTAATACATCCGGTTTCACCTCTTCAACTCTACCCATCACAGAGCTTCACAACACTGATCAACACACACCATGTGCTGTCTGCCTCACTAATTTTTCAAAAACTATCAAGCAACACAAAGCTGAAAGTTGCCAGAATAAACCACCATCCTCTGAACAAACACTACTTTTTTTTAATATGATGCATTTTTCCTGTGCAGCCTTCGGTCATAAGCCAGCTCCCTGAATTGTCACCCATTTATTAAGAATTTGCGAACGCCAGTCTTAGACGCCGTGTCGCAGTTCACTGATATTAAAAAATGACGGCGTCTTTATAAGCTCTCACCCCTGGAAAGCCTTTTAACGTGGCCTGTGTTTCTCTGAAATCCCAAATTACCGCCGCGTGCAAAGTGAAGGCTGCTTCTTCTCAGCTTTACTGCAAAAGGTGAGGCCACCTTGGGAAATCAGTCCTCGCTTCTGTGTCAACGGGGACATCCTTCTGTGAACACCACCCTCCTCCCTCTCCAGATTTCGATAGCCCCCCCCCCCCCCCAAATTAACTCCACATTCCTCTGTATGCACTCAATACCCCAAATTGTCTCTAACAATTGCCCACACCGCAACTAAAGGATTAGCCCCATTCTACCCTCTCTAACCATCTCTTGTCACCTCTGTGTGAGTGACACCCTGATCCCTAAAACAGGCCCTGCTCTGCTGCAGCTATAATTTTCTTCACTTAATGGCATTAATTTACCTCAAAGAAAGTGACGGCAACAGCAGCAGAAAGGAATGACTGCACAGTGAGTGCACTTTATTGTGCTTCTGTGTGTGGATAAATACTTTCTATACAGACTGAGTTGTGCTGCAATGCATCATTCGGATAACAGTTTAAAGTCATTATGTTAACAACCTGCTTTGCCTACTGATGTGAGTCAGTCACCATTTCTGGGTGTGTCAAAAGAGTGAATCCTGGCCCTCCATTAGGCTGACAAATGGAAAACACCCCCACAAGCATTCTCCGTTTAGTATCTGTCATCTTCTGCCTTCTATCCTGATGTCGAGGGGAGAGCAACCGTGATGCCTTTTATTGTTCTATGTTTCTATGCTCCGGTGTGTGGGCTGAAATTGCACCTCACTCAAATCGTTCCGTTAAAAAGGCAAAACCTTGAGCTTGATGTTTAAATAAAACACTCTGAGCTGAGCTGTGGGTGAACCCCAGAAAACCCAGTTTATGTGCCATCAAATGCAATTGCAGTATGTAATCACTATTAGCAAGAAAACAGGCACTGGTATCACTGCCAGGGTGGAGCTCACCACATCGGGAGTGATGTGGTCAGAGGGACAGCTGCGTATGGGTGCACACTCGTACACACCCAGCAACGGTGTCTGCTCGTGAATCCTGGGCACTAATTTCATATTTCAGCGCAGCTGCCTGTCATCAGCACTCTTATCAAAAATACATACCAGACCGTAATCACAGTGCAGGAGAACTGGATGCCAAAATACCTCAGAGCACATGAGCATAAATGAAAGATGGGAGAAGGAGGAAGGGAGGGGTGTGTGACAGGAGGCAAAAGAAAATGGGACAAAGGGATGAAATGGATTAAATCACAACGGAAAGCAGCTTCAAAGTGGACTTTTCATGTAAAATATATACAAATATGTACTTTTATTGCACAGTTGGCACTGAAAGCTGAGATGCACGACATATGTGCTTGCATGAGTTCTTGTAAGGTATGCGTGAATGTGTGTAATGTGTGGGAGGGGGTGCATTGGTGCAACATCAACAGCCATTAACCCCCTGTGTGGACAGGTTTAGGGGCATGTCTGAACAGGTCACCAGCTGCAATACTAAACAACACGGGCTGGGAAGCTGCGCAGGAACCGTTTGCATTCAAAATAACAGGAAATAAATTACGACACAAAAATGGTTTAAGACACAATAAATATCCAATGTAGGAATTAAAAAAGTCGGAAAAGTGGTTGGTTGAATTTCAAGGATTTATGGTAATGATGGCTGCCGTATATTTGTTTATTTAGGGAAAAGCTATCACGATATTTCACCACATAATTATAGCTTCGTTTATTTCTTTCCTTCTTTATCCCGAATCTGTGTAATTCACGGTGAAATAACTGCAGAGGAGAAACAACCTTTCCCCGCTTCAAAAAAGACAAAGCCTGTTTTATCAGGACACCCAGATAGAGGTCTCACCTGTTGCAGCTTTCTCTCCTGGAGGATAACTCGCACATCCACGTGTAGGCGGGGACGCACGAGTTCAGGAGGGAGGCGGGGGGCGATCACCAGCAGCCAATCAGATTCGCCTGCCTCTCAAGCGCTATAAAAGCTGCGTGCGCCGCTCAGCAGCAGCATAAACGTAGAGCTTCAGAGCCGCAGAGTTTTTCAGTCTTTAGAAAACAATAGAATAAAGAAAAATAACCACTGATCCGCGTTGGGAGCGATAAGGGATTTACTTCACTCGCTTTATTTGAGAGCTTTCTGCAGAAGAGCTGAAAGACTCCAAAATCATTTTTGTCTGTTCGTTATTATTATTATTATTATTATTTTTTGGACGAACAAAAACAATGCGCCTCATCCAGAACATGACGACCATAGCGGAGTATCCAGCGTCTGAATACTCGGCCCCCAACCGGGCCATTAAAATAGCCGTTGTAGGAGGCAGCGGTGTGGGGAAAACAGGTAAGAAGAGGGGGGAAAAATACGAGTGCTGCAGGTAAATTATAACCTCACGTATGATATGTGTTTAATACTGTTTTGTCGCTTGTCTTCAGCGCTCGTGGTGAGATTCCTAACAAAGCGCTTCATCGGAGACTATGAGCGAAATGCTGGTAAGTTAACGATCTGCATTTTTAAGAATGAAAAACAATAAATTATGTGTTGTTTTTTTTTTAACTAAAGGTTTTGTTTCTTCCGTGTCTGTGTGCAGGTAATCTCTACTCCAGAGAAGTCCAGGTAGATGGAGAGCAAGTGACCATCCAAGTGCAGGACACCCCTGGTGCAGAGGTAAGAACCTCCCTCAGAAAGAGACCTATTACAGTGAAATATGTCTGGGCTTGATTGTAGGGTAACCGAGTGGACAGCTGGGATATTGTAATCAAAATCACCGTCTGGTTTTAAAGAATATCTAAGCGTCTGCAGGCACTGCTCCAAAACCGAACATGTGTGTTTTCCTCCTAAAGTAGAGCCCTTTGTTTTGGCTGTCTAATCTTCCATTTAAGCTAATGGATGTCTGGGGCCAGAGTAAATGATACCCTGATCCACATCCAGACTTCTCAATCACCCACACCTCTCTGTTCTGGAGGAGTAATCCTATAGCTTTTTGTCTGCCTCGGCTGGCATTCCAGTCATTACAAAAGCTCAGTCGCATCTAGTGAGGAACATTTAATCGTCCCAGAATTCTGATTGATTTTGTGGATCAGAACAAGAATGCTGAAAATGTTTCCCTGAGGAAGCTGTGCATTAATCATTTTCTCGTTTCTTTGGTTCCCAGATGACAGATAATGGCATCAGTCTACCTGACCATGTGACCTGCTCCATCCAGTGGGCTGATGCTGTGGTGCTGGTGTACTCTGTGACCGACCGTAGCAGCTTTGATCTGATCGATCAGTTGCACCAGCTGGTTGTTCGTAGCAGCGGTCCCAATATGCCCCCGGTAATCCTGCTGGCCAATAAGGCAGACCTGTTGCACCTGAGGCGTGTCGACTCCCAGCAGGGTCCCATTCTGGCAGGAAACCTGGGCTGCTCCTTCTATGAAGTATCTGCTAGCGAGGATTACAGCCAGGTACACGGGGCCTTCCACAGGCTGTGCTGCCAGCTAGCCAAGCAGCCACCCCCCGTCTCCAGCTCCCCACCCACCTCTGCCAGCGGTGTCACAGAGAAGAGGCGCTCCCTGCTCATCCCCAGGCCAAAGTCTCCCAACATGCAGGATCTGAAGAGGCGTTTCAAGCAGGCGCTGTCTGCTAAAGTCCGGACTGTCACTTCAGTGTGAGGAGAGCTACAAGAGGAAAGTGGTCAAATGGCCATGGGAAGAAAGTGTTAAACATTGGAAAAGAGTACAGAGAAGATTCATGCTTCTTCACTTGAGTCCTGCACCAGTCCGGCTGGTGTGAGATGAACAGTATAGCAGGAGGCAGATGAATCTTCACAGAGATAATAATGATGTCTTGGTGAGCAGGAGTCTGTCAGATGACGTGAAACGCAGCAGTGAGGAAGTTCAGGATCTGTTCAGGAGGAGACGATTCCCCCTGAGGACGCAGAAGCAGCCGACTGAAGCTGAGAGAACCAAAAGCTGCATAAATTAAAAAAAAAAAATTAACTGTACATAAAGCCCTCCTGGCAACAACAGCTCTGAAGGACTGCTTATATTTAGCTGTGCTGTGTCTATTGTGGCTGCTCTTTATTCAGACTGCCACTTCATCAAGGCTAAAAGCTGGTATTATTATACCAGCCACTTAAGCTGGGTCTCTGTGCAGCTCTGTGTGTGTGTGTGTGTGTGTGTTCACTCTTTTATTTCAGTATCTGCAGTTTATTTTTTGAAACTTGCAAAATCATCATTGTACACGATTGAGAGAGGGGAGGGTGGGGGTTGAAGTATCCTTGTGGGGTAGCAGCCAGTATGTAGCATGTGTTGGTGATTATCACTGATGCACTTTATTGAAGAGTCCAAAGGGCCTATTATTATTTATTTGTTACAAGTTCTTTTTTTCAGAATAAAATGATAATGAATTTAAAAGGAAACGTCTCTGCAACTTCATTTTGCACGTGTGCATTTCATTGCAAAAACAGTTCAATTTCATATGTTTTCTTTATCTGCACAAAGTTTACAAACAGATTATAGAACTCATGAGTCACTGATGTCCTTGGGACTGGAAGGCTGATAAAGCTCATTCATGCTGTGAGCAGATGACGCACACAGAAAAAAGGTAGTCTGACCCATGAATGCAGCGATTCTTAAAAAGGCTTTGATATCAGAGTAGTGATGAATGCCGTGGACACAATGGAAGCATGACTGCGCAGCCCCTTCTCAGATCTTGTCATCTGTTTAAAACTAAAAGCCTGGCGCAGTCCTTGACCTCCCAAAAAGCAATCTGACTAAAAAAAAAAAAGAAGCCGCTCACGTAACTGCGGCCGAATCCCTGTGGGAGAGTTTGCTTTCTCAGAGCTGACCTTGTTTTTATTAGAGACCCAAGAACTGCGAGGAGCCGGAGCTCTTGTTTTTCGGCAACTCGGAATCTAATCAGGGAATCCTGAATATCCCGTTCAAACCTGCCAGATGAGGATTCACCGAGTCACCAGTTTGTGTTTGACAAAATGAGGGAGACTCAGTGTTGTAACAGGTGCGGGTGGATGTCTGAGCTCTATCTGCGGTGATTCACGTTGCAGAAAACAAAGACAGAGGGGAGAGTGGGAGGGACGGAAGATGGAGGTGAGCTTTAAGCGTGAGCAATGTATCGGCCTTGGCAGACAGTGTGAAATGTTTTGTTAATTATCCTGGTTTTATTTGTCACCATATGATGTTGCGAGGTGATGATGCTAACAGAGAGTGCGCATTCTTCCAGCCACAACAGCAGGCCTCCCATTGTTCACACTTGTAATGAGTTCACACACAGTCCCTGCTTTAAATGGCTAACGGCAGAACCTCATGTCCTGTGCACGTATGTGAATAAAAAGAAATCATCACACACGGGTGTCTTTATTGTTTTATATTAACATCTGATGCAAACAGCACCTGAAAGATGCTGATGGAATTTTACACATCATGCTTAGAGAGGTGGCTTTTTACAGGACAGGAATGTTGCTTCATTTGCATATCGTCTGCTAACACAATCTTACATTTTTCGATCCTGCTACACACTCAGGTGTTTAGACATTTGCGCCGCATGTGTTCATCCACGTGTTAATGCCCGTTTCTCCGCGTGGCGGCCTTTCAGACACCGATATCAGGCACCAGTCTCTGGGTACTGAAGAGCAGCTCGGGGATATCCGTCGGTCTTAGTAACCTGGTGGAGAGAACCAGCACCTGGAGCAGGGAGCAACACACTCATCAGGGTCAAAGTATGTCGACATGTGTAAGCTGGAGAAAAATGTGCAAAGTGAAAATCAAAAGGCTGCATGAATCATGAGTGAGTACTTCTGTTCAGTAGGCTGTGGTTTGGACCCTGTTTTCTTCTTTAAAAATTTAAGAGAGACTTACTTTTCGGGAGGTCACTTCGAGAGTAGGTGACTCAAAGCGCCACGTGACACGAGCGACAGTAGTTCTCCATTTATTTAATTTGGGGGGTAAATATGACTGGAATAATACAGCAAGCTGGATGTTTAGTCATTTAAAAACGTTTTCACACGATAAGGTGCATTTCTGAAAAAGACTTTAAAAAATCATTGCAGCCACCTGGAAGTCAAGCTGTGCACGGTTTTTATATGCAAAGAATAGAAGCACAGAAAGAAAGGCGACGGCTGGATGAACAAGTGATCCAGAGTCATTTTTTATTTATTTATTTTTTATGCTAACAACAGCAACAACCGGTATGACTGCGCTTTCTGAGCCTGTGTGCTCTGTGATATCCTGCAGTACATCTCTGATAAACAAATTCAGGTGATATGAGGTGCGTGACGTGACTGTGTTGACTGCTGTTGCGGCCGGGCAGCTGTTCTGCAGCAGCCGGACCATGAAACACAGTCTTCTCCTGCCTCCTCCCAAAAAGCTGATGTTGCTCCTTGCGCTCTGGAAAGCATTAATGTGCCATTGATGCATAATCTGGGGTGCCATTAATTTTTGAGGCTGATAACTAATAAACACAGCATCTCGGCCTTCTTCCCGGGGGGTGTTTCTCGTAATAACCGCTTGAAATTTTAAAGTTGAACTAACCTTCGTATCTTGAAGTTCAGTCAGAGAACTCAGGTTTTAAACGACTGACAGCAGAACAGCTGAATACAGTTAGAGTTTGGTGCTCTGAGCTCCTTGCAAATATGACACACACAGATGTATACAGGAGCATACAGGCGGATGCTGGTGTGGTGGAGGGACTGAAATAGGAAGCAGCAACGCAGGGCAGCAGAAGCACTGACACGTCAAAGGGAGAGGTGGGAAATTTCGCAGCTTGAGGCTCGTTGTTAAATAGAATCCATTCTGGGTGAGAACCCCATGAAGTTATTGCAATATAAGGCATTTTATGGACTCTCTTTTTGCTTACTGCACTAACCCACGTATGCTTTTTCAGAAATTTTATGTTGCGATTGTCCAAATTTTTGTCTGGTAGTGTAACGGATGTTGGATCAAAGTTTCTCCGATGCAGGTCTGGATTCAGATGCAGATTGCGAAAATGCTCCTTTAAAATGACAGAAGTACACATCTGAACAGCTTTAGCTGAAGTATGCACTCCCACAGTCCATCCATCTCCTCTGATGTTGTATAACAGAGAAGCCCTGTGTCTTTGCAGCAGTGTTGCCTTAACTCCGGGTCAGTGCCTAAAACTGGCAGTGGGGCTGTTTGTGGTGGCAGAGCGAGTGTATTTCAGAGGAATTATATCCAAGCGTAAGAGCACAGCTTGGTTTATTTTCAGTGGAAATGCTCGTGTACTTCTGGTCCGCAGACGTTCGACAAAGTGTAATACACATCTATGTGTTAGAGTAGGAATGTGTGTGGCCCTGCAGGTTATTATATAAGCTGGTCTTTATTCCGTTCTTCTGATTACAGATGGGAGGCTTTGATCTTTGCCAAGCCTTTCATTGCCTCTGGCCTCCTTTTCGAAGCCTTTTATTAAGACAAGCCCAGCCTCATGTCCCTCACGTCTTCCCTGCGCTCCTCTCACCCAGAGGAAATGCATTCATCTGCATGTTTTGTGTGTCAGTGCTGACTGCATGTGTAATAAGCACTCAAACCACCCAAACGCAGAGAGACAGCTTCAACATCTTGTGTGCGCAGTTACTGCGTTAAAAGGTGTAAAGATCAGATGACATGCTCACCTTTATGCCTGATCTGAGCCACCTGTTTATGTAGGTCACATTCTTTGCCAGGAACAACCTGAAATCTGTCTTAAGGCAGTCAGTTTGTAAAAGTGCCTTCGATTGGCTCACCTGAAAGAGCCACATGAGTCTCTCCTAAATTCTAATCTAATCAGTCAGTTACATGGCAGTAACTCAATGCGTTTAGGCCAAAAGTTCAAACCAAGCATCAGAATGAGGAAGACAGGTGTCTCTGGGTATGGCATGGTTGCTAGCGCCAAGCAGACTGGTCTGGTCTTTCAGATGCTGATGATCTACTGCTATGAAAAAGAAAAAATATCCAGTGAGCAGCAGCTTTCTGGATGAAAATACCCTGCTGATGCCATCCTGCCTGGTATCAACGTTTCAGGTTGTTGTTGGTGTAATAGGGGAAATGTTCTTGCCACGCTTTGGGTCCATTAGTACCAGTTGAGCATCATTTAAATGCCACAGCCTACCTGAGTATTGCTGCCGATTTTGTCCATCCCTTTATACCACAGTGTACCCATTTTCTGATGGCTACTTCCAGCAGGATAACGCGCCATATCACAAAGTTAAAATCATCTCAAACTGGTTTCTTGGACAAGACAAATGGCCTCCACGGTCAGCAGATCTTAATCTAATAGAGCACCTTGGGGATGATGCTACCATGTCAACATGGACCAAAATCTTGGGAACGTTTCGAGCACCTTTGTTGAGTCTGAATCACAAAGAATTAAAAAAGTTCTGAAGGCAAAAAGGGATTGAACTCGGTACTCGCAAGGGGTACCTAATAAAGTGTCCGTTGACTGATATCATAATCACCGTGCAACATAAAGCAAAACAGAGCTCAGGCGTTAGGATTCTGACTTAAATTAAACTACAAGTTTAATCATGCTATTGTTTGTATGGCATCACTTACACTGATCAAGCGGATCTGTTGCTAACATTGTGGTGGAGATACCACAGCACACCTTCAGGGGTCTAGTGGAGTAACACAATATTAGGCTGTGGTCATAATATTAAGCATGATTAGTGTCTATGACTGCATTAAACAATAGCAAAGAGTAAAAGTTAATTGTGGTGCTCATTCATGAGATTACTGCATGCTGGTAAACTTTGGCAGTGTGGATTTTAAACCATCACCTGTGAAGCTGTTCATAGTTTGAACAAATCTTTCCCCCCATTATTGAACAATAATGGCTACATCCGTTCAACGCCACTGAAATCAAGAGCATAAAAGTAACTGGGAAAGAGCAGCGACACCCACGTCGATGTGGAAATGAACATCTCTTAGTCACCTTAGAGAGACTACAGACTCACCTGGGTCCCTGGTTTGTGTGTGGCAACAATCTCTTTGATGAGACGAAGCTCTGAGGGTGTGACTCCACCAACCAAGAAGAGGAAGAGCAGAGGGTTGTCGCCGGGATGCGGACGGCTCACCTGGAGTTAAGACGAGATATTTTGATTGGTGTTTTTAAGCCACTGGAGTTGTTAATGCTCCTTCCTTCCTTCCTGTGATAATCACATCTTTTTGTCCAGGTAACACTGTCAATACACCTTTCTATATATCACCTGAGCTATCTCTTATGTATTGTTGCTTAGTCACCTCTCAGCTGGATACCTGTGATATTGTGGCGCTGCTCATGACAGCGCACCTGCTAACAAAGCTCAGAGGGAGATGTCTCCTCACACTGGTGTCATGATGGCTAACACGTGGACCTGAAAGCCCTACACACACACACACACTTACACAACACATAAAAGTCTCACATCACCTGTGTCAAGGCGCACCTCGCAGACTGAGATAAAAAAAGTGGTGGGAGTACATTATTAACTGTCATTTAAAATGCAGTTTTAACAGCAGGTATGGTCTAGTGCTTATAGTGGGGAATAATGGCTTTGTGCTATTGGTCACCGGGCAGCAGTCGGGATGAGCCTGTGAATGCTAACCAAGCAATCAGAGCTGCAGGGGGTGGACCTCAGGAGAGAGTGGCTATCCATGTGAAGCAGCAGCTGGCTGGGATGAAGCATGTCAGGGATGATTTAACATGTGTTCATCGGGCATTTTGTGAACTAATGCCTTGTGGTGTGCTCTGCTCACGCTATATGTTGTACATCTAACCCGATCTGATCGATCTTCAAACACAATATACACGCCAACTCCACGTGTGCGAGTAAATTCCCACTAGTGTGCTCCCTGCATCACTGGCTGAAGCATGTGTGCTGCCATGAGGTGGTGAGGGAGGGGCTGTGAGCTGAATGTGCAGCGGAGTGAAAAAAAAACATCCCATCAATTTGTAGACTTTTTCAAAAATGCACTCAAATCTCTTTGATGTGAATTCTTATAAAAAGCAAAACATTATCCATTTTTTGCTGGATACCAGCTATATTCAATTAAATTAAATTCAGTTTAGTGCAATTCAAAGCAACCCATAAAGACGCATATTATTATTTATTTCATTCAATTATCAAGTGAATGAAATAAAAGAAAATCTATAAATCTATATAAATTCACTAAATAAAATAACTATATCAGTTATTCCCAAATACTCAGAAACAGGACTACAGATGGGATGGTTACAGATGGAGAGGTATAGGACAGGAGTTACACTGTGTCTTTGTGGAGCTACAGAAAACATATGATGAGGTCTCCAAGAGAGGAACTATGGTACAGCAGGAATGGCCAAGAAGTATGTGAGGGTGGTGCAGGACATCTATGAGGACAGCAAGTGGGGAGGTGCGCAGTAGGAGAGAAAAGGGTGGAACTACATAAGGGATTGGCCGTGAGCTCCTTTTTTTTTTTGCGATGGTAATGGACAAATTAACAGAAGAGGTCAGGGAGGAGTCTCCGTGGACTATGAAGTTTGCAGATGACGTCGTGACCTGCAGTGAGAGTAGGCAGCGGGTGGAAGGGACCCTGGAGAGGTGGAGGTATACACGGAAGAGAAGAGGAACATGCAAAATAGAACACATGTGGGTGAGTGGGAAGGTTTACAAGATGGTAGTGAGACCTGCTATGATGCTTGGTTTGGAGATGGAGATGATGACACTCATAAAAAGCCCGGAGGCTGAGCTGGAGTCGACAGAGTTGACGTTGTAAAGATTTTGATTGGGAGTGAGCAGGATGGACGGGATTAGAAACGAGTATATCAGAGGAACAGTTCAGGTTGAACAACATTAGAGAGACAAGGTACAGATAATTTGGACATGTGCAGATGAGGGACAGAGGATATAAACTCATTTCAGGTTTGCAAGTCCCACAACTACTTGGCTAGTAATTTGTTGTGGTCAAGTCGCCGTCTTCCAAACAAACTACGAGTGACTGCAGCAATCTGCTAGCAACCGAGAAATCACGAGGATGTTTTGGGTGAAGCACCCCCTTTGCGACTGATTTCACCCAGCGACAATCCGCAACCTCCAGCAACCACTCGCCAGCTGGTCGGAGAACACACTTTTTTTTTTTTATAGAGACCAGAGGTTGCCGGGTGGTTGCAACCACTCTCTAGGCCTTCGTGACTGAGGCCTTTTCTTGACTCGTCCTGCTTAAACTAACCTCATGCTCAATTAGTGTGGAGGGACCCTCGGGGCCGAGATTTCCCCTTTGACATCTGGTAACCTTTCACAGGTAAACCAAAACAAAATGCAATCTGATAATTTCCATCTGAACATTCTGCCTGAAGCTTTTTGATGTGCAGAAACAGTGGTAACAATTTAGCAATGTAGTTTAAAAAAATGTCATAAAAACAAACGTTTGTAGCAACTAATGCAACAGTTGAAACTGTTTTCAGTCAAAGTTTTATTCCAGTCCGGAATTTTACTGCAGAAAATCTGGAAAATCGGGTTGTTGTTAATGTATATTTGGTATAGCCACACTCAAGTGACATGCTTTCCTAATGTTATCTAATGCATAGCTAATAAAATATATAGAAACACATTCTGATCAGGCTCCATCAGTTCTGATCGTTTTATTAGAATGCTCCTAATAAAAGAAAAAAATAGTTTCCCTACAGGGATCAATAAATAATCCTAAATTATCCTTGTCACAAAAACTGCTCAGAGTTCTGATAAAATGCAGCTGCAGGGCGATCACGGGCAGCAAAGTGAAGATGTAAAGTCTTCAGCAACACTTGCAGTACACAGAACAACTTTACAGTTTGACCGACACGACAGGGTCATCGGGGTTATCAGATGATGACCACGATGAAGGCTGCAAGCAGAGACGCGTCAGCCAAGTGTTGTTGTTTTGACCTCCTCAGACTCCTCCACGCACTTCGGAAGCAGGTGAAGCTGCACCACACACCTCTACTCTGTATCCGCACAATGTAACAGCTACCACAAAATCAACCGATTCATTTTTGCTCTTTGAACAAAAACACATCCCTAAGACCCACTGAGACCCACACAGGCACATAAACGCCTCTGTGGTGAGAGAGCTGCTTTTTTTAAGATTACAGTTGATTTTCAGGTTATTACTTTCATGGAGTAAAAAGGTCAGAGAGTCCTGAACTCCCAATACTGAACCTCAGAACCACTGTCAAACATTCTGTCATTGCTCATGACACATAAATAGAGCTAGTGCACTATTTCTATTTGCAAATTGTGCTTCATAAATCATCTGTTCTCTGAGATTTGCTGGTGTTAGTTATAGAGAAGGCTATGGCTGCATTAACTCAAAGGGGGAGGGGCAAGATCTCTTGTACAACTGGGACTCTGCTTAAACAAAGACTAAATACGGTACCCCAGACACAAATAATTTGGTTACAGACAGTTTAAGATGACAGTTTGAAACAACACTGCACCGGCTGTCAGCGGGTCGTAGTCCAGACAGCAGGGTCCACTGTGTTTTAATAATATAAACTGTGTTCACGGTAAGCTCTGTGGCTAAAAATAGAAGTTTTATAGGAGGTGTTTTATGGCATAAAGGGTGTGCACTGGGCTCCTATAGACTCCAAGGTCAGCTTTATATGTTCAGGCTGTCTGAGTTGGTGGTTCTTGAGCCAAGTTTCTTAAATTTGTGCGAAACCAGGCCACGGTTACACAACTGTTTAATTCCTTCCACTGGTTAATCATCAGTTTAAGCAGGCCCAGATGTGGGATAATCAGACTGTGGATAGTGATCTGCTCTGCGGCGAACGTACATTATTAACAGTAAATCTATGTGTTAGCTAACCAAATAAAGGTTCCCATTAGGACCTTGCTCTTCAAGAACCTGGATCACATACCGTGCTGGTGTCATCTGAGGATTATTTTCTGCCTTAAAATAAATGTGATTCTTTGAAGCAGTGACCCGGCATGGCTTCTACTGTGAGCTGGATATCTGTTTGGAGGCTTTATTACCAGATCCAGGCCAAAACCCCGGGGTACAGCAGACTTCAGTTATTAGATGTGTTTATACTGAAATTACACATTCATTGCTTATGAGACATATGCAATAAGATATTATAGGCTTGGAGCAAGTATTTCAAAACAATTATTTAATGCATATTTGGCAATGGGGGAAAATGGACAATTTTGACCCCCCCCCCTTTTTTTTTTTTACAGTATATAGAATAAATTTAATAATTTATATAACATATTTAGTATAATAGCACGACTTCTCATGTGACAGGTTTGTTAAGTGAATGAGCATTACTTAGTATTGTTTTCTCACATTACCGATTATTGTAATCACATCACATGTATTTGGTTTACCCCTGACAGCTGGGTGTATATATAAATATATACAGTCATAACTCAAATCAGGTCATGTTCACGCACCGAAAAAGGCATTTCTTCTGCCAGCAGCAGGTGGTTGATGGACGGAGATTACGCTATTGCATACTAATGTTTGTGAGCAATGTCTAACCTTCATGAACATGCTGAAGCCGGTCTTCAACAGGTCTGTGAGACCTCCAGACATGTGCTCGATGTCAGGGCATTCGTGCCGGTCGGGGTGAAAGACCTCCTCCAGGATCTGACGCAGGAAAGGTCGATAGGTGGCCTGTAAAGCATAAACATCAAACAATACATATAAGCATGCTTTTCTTTATAACAGCCCGTATACAAATATACAGGCTGCTACATGTGTTTAAATTGATGGTTGAAGAAATGCTGGTGTTTTCGTGGGGTCCATATCGTGTCCTGTTTTTAGCCTCTGCAGGGTTGTGTGTCTGGCCGTGGGTGTGAGACAGGAGTTATAAACAGCTCCGTTCGAGCACACAGGCTGCTGACTTATGAGTCAGTTCAGGAAGAAGAGCTTTTTAAACAGTGTGGTAAAGAACCCCACACGGTTCCATGTGGCTAAAAACGGCACGTTGGCCGACGATGTGGGTGATAAATAGAATAAATCAAATCAACGATGTTATTTTCCATTATCATGATTCCCAGAAATTCTAAGATAATTCTGACAAATATTGTTTCAGTTCACACTCACTGGTTTAACTACTCTATGCCCAGTCTGAATTATTATCTAATAAAGGTTATGAAATGCCTCCAAATTATTGGATGGGCCAATGTGAAATTTGGTGAACACTTTACTTCCTCCTCTCTCTTTGGACAGCTTGGTGTGTGTACGTGCTGATAAAAAAAAATCAATTTCCCATGAACACAGACACATTTATAGTGTCAGATGATGTAACATGCTTCTTCAAAGTAGACACCTGGCCCACTTTTCCAAAGTTTCAGCAGCCTTGCTTTTATAATCGCAACGATTTGTGTTTTGTCCCACTTGACAGAGAAAAGAAGGCGTTTCAATAATCGTGCCCTTGAAGGAGCTGAACTGCAGAATCGCAACTAAAGCAACATAAATGTCTTCGACTATTTCCAGTGTGATCCATGGAGATAGAAGAAAAAAAAAAAAACGGGGGGAAAAAACTCTAACAGAGGACTTTTTCTGCCCGGCGACCCAGGACAAAACGCACCATTTATAGCCCTCAACGCTAGCAGATCAAGAATTCAAGGCAGATTTTTTTCCATGGGACTGAAGCTTGCTGTCTCTCAGAACAATAAAGACCCAGATAAGACTTGCAAGGCTTTATTTGAGTCCTGTGAATAGCAGAAATGTCTAAATGTAAACATGTTGATATGTTCTGAAATACTGAAATACTTCATTTTACATGAGGTTTACTGTTGTGAAGGGCCGCACCAATAAGCCTTTAAAGAGATGAAATTAAATTGAGCAGAAATGAGTTCAGCTCAGTGGTCCACAGCAGGCCCAGTTTCTCCTGTGGCCTCTTGGGAAAATTAATTGCCCACCCCTGATTTCGATATTTTGAAGAAGTCTCTGGGGATGCAGTTGGGACCACATCTACACAACTGATCCTCTCAATATGCATCATTCTTAACAGACACTTCAGAGCCTCCCACTCCTCTACCACCTGCAGGAGAATCCAAATTGGGCTTGGGGAAATCCTGCTGTCCAAATTATATAAACTAACCTATAACTCCCCCCGCAGATGACTCTGCTGCATGGGTCACTCTGCACAAACCGACCTTGGTGTAAACACAGTAATGATTCACCTCTGCCTGAATAACATGCTCGTGAATGCACATACACAACATCATCGCAGGCGTAAACAAATCCAACCCGCAGTCACGCATTCTCCATTTTCATCTGAATTTCAGCAACCGAAAACTAATTCCATTCAATCACCACCCACATGACAAAAACAATAGTAGAATTAGTCATATGATAATGTCAGTGCTTAAATATTCCCCTGCAAACACAAACATTTGAAGGCACACACACACCCTCACAAACGCGAGTATCGGGTTTCCACACGGATTTTATTGGCTTTGAGGTGGATGAACTAATTAATGTTCCAAAACAACAGGTGATAAAATGAAAAACACAAATGGAGCATGAAAAACAACAGTCCGGCATGTCTTTGGAAGCAACCCATGTCAAAAACATGTTGAAGTTGTACTACTCCTGTAAACCCCTAAAAAACAGGGTGTTTCATTTTAACTAGCCTCTGGGCTGCCATACTAAACCCTCCAAGTTTGTAATGGGACAGACTATCCGCAGGAGAAAGTAGCTCTGAGAAAAACTGATGCAGTATACTGTAACTATGAGCATTTTTGAGGCCCTCTACTTACATCAGTATATTGACTAAAATCCATAACCTTGCTCAGCAGTACCTCTCTGGACTTCTGCACGTCAACACACCCCTTCACACTCTCAGACGTTCTTCTTTCCATCTCACCCCATTTGGCTACCATGGGGTCGAGAGCCTTCAGCTGCTCTGCTCCTCACCTCTGGAATTCCCTCCCACCAAACATCTGTAACACTGACTCTCTCCCCACTTTCAAATCCCGTCTCAAAGTGCACCTCTTTAAACTGGCATACGCACTCTGATTGTCTGTCACATTAATCCTCTGTTCTCGCTGATCTTACATATTGTAAACTTGTTTTATTGACTTGACAGGTATTTTTTGGTTTATTACCTTCGCCAGTGTTGGCGTACGCATCATTCTGTCTATAAACATGATAGCTCATAAAGTTTTAATGAATTCTGATAAAGCTTTGTAAGGGTGTAGAGTGGGGTCATGTTAACAATCCATTCAAATTTGCCTTACATCCACCGAGGAGGTCAACTTAATGATTTATTGGTCAAAAACTGACAAAAAGCCTTATAACTTAGAAACTAGTGTGGTGTGTATTGTCAACATATAGAAAGAAAGAAGTCGCTTCTCCTTCAAGGTCAACAGACTGATCTGAAGGTCAAAGTGATAACGTACAGAGACACCAAAAAATGTGCTTCTTACTGCCAGTGTTTGCACTGACAACATATAGGCTTATAGGGAATGATATATGGGGATTCTAAATATCCCATGATAGTTTGCATCCAAACAGGTCATAAATATCAGACCGAAAAACATAATCTGCATCCTCATGTGTTAGCAACTTCAGCCAGTTACTAAATAATACCAACACACACAAAATAGAACCATAATTTCCAACATTAACATTGTTTTGTATTAAATAAGACTTTTAATTAACACTTCGGACCACAGACCCAATAAGAAAATTTAAGAAAGTTAACCAAGCTCATAAATCGAGAGAAATTGTCATTTTCTCATAGACTTAAAAAAAATTCACTCAATTTTTTGCCCCCTGCTAGCCAGTAGAAAGAATTCTGGTTTCGAGCACTTACCTTTCAGACCAGGAGGCCACGTCCATCTTTTATATGGCAAAATGTCCACAGAATCTCTGGCCAAAACAAAATATGGGGAACTATCTATTCAAAATATATAATTAAGATGCCTGAATTCTTTTGTATTTTGGGTGTAGCACTGCTTTAGTTTGCTTGCTACCCTGTTAATGTAATCATTGGGTGAAGGCCTGTGTTCACCTACGCAAGAGGGAGGACAGTGTGTCTAGTCACAGGTGTGTATGCTCACCCATGTGTCACAATCGGCTGAATGCAGACTCAAATGAATCACTTTCTCGTTACTATGGTGTTTGCTTTGTTACGCGGCTCTCCCACCTTGAATTTCTGGTAATATCTTAAAGCTTTTCATAATGATGCAAACGCTTGCTACAAAGAACATTTTCCAGACAACATCGGGAAAGCAATCAGATTTGTTGGCTTTGTCGAACTAAAACCCAGTTTTTAGACTCCAGCTGTTACAAGCTTGGGCGCTCACAGCTCACTGGTGTTTTCTTCTGGGAATTTCAATAGTGCTCAGTTACTCACACCATGACTTCTGCTTGGAAATGTGCAATTTTTATGCAACAAGGAAACATATGATCAGTGAAGGTGGTAAGTGGTGCTGTCTGCTGGTCAGAATAATTATGGCTGGAACAAACAAAGCCTGACAGGAGCCAGCGGAAGAGCTGCAGTGTTCATATTCATGAATACAAACACTGCATATTTTTTGTTGAGCCCCACCCCAAAACACCACTACTTTAGTTACTACCTAATCAAATTGCACTTGTTCACCTCTTAGATGAGCCCACAACACTCGATTACTAATGGCACACAATACTCATACACTCACATTAAAACATACGGTTTCCCTGAGCCTCATCACAGTTTGTGACACAGAGTCAGAGCAAGAGATTCTGAACAATGTCAAGACACAATTATGTCTCTCCAGATATTCTTTTGTTAAGGAAGGGTTATATAACATCGTAGGACTGGCAGTGTGACGCGAATGACCATGAGCGGCAAGGCCTTAATCATTGCAGGCAGAGGCTTCATTTACTACAGCCCACATCTGGTCATTTTATTTAAATTTCCTGCACTCCTACACACTCAAAATACACAAAAAAATGTATTTAAGGGCTAAAAAAGAAGATTTTGCCTGATATGTCCCCTTTAATTTTGACATTTTTCTATGAATTCTATAACAACTACTTATCGCTGATGAGCACCAGAGCTTCATCTTTAAGGTTTTGTACATCATGGCTGTGATTGGATAAATGATTTATGTAAGATATGAGAATCACACAAGAAATACACCAAGGTGGATAAAATGAAGAGACACAGACAATAAAAAGACTAAATGAGAAGGACATAGAATATTATTGTTAAGCGTTTGCTCAACTTTTATCCAAGTTCCTAGAATACGTCTTTCACTTGACCAACCTTAAAGCTCGTCGCCTATAATTCTCTGCCAAACTACCCAATCAGAGAGAAGGACAGCAGCTCTAGAATGTCACTGCCTATACCAAAAGGCAGGAGCCTTTCACGGGGACAACGCTTTCAGATGCACCGAGAGGACCGTTGGAGTTACATAAGCTCCAAGACGAGTGATGAGGCTCTCACAGTGAAGTCCCCTGTACTTGTATGCCTATGTGGCGCAAGTGGCAGAGGAACAAAAGCAGGAGAGGTCAGAGGTCTTCTGGTAAATCTGTGCCAGTGCTAGAACCACAACAAGAGGGGAAAATATATAGGGTAGCTGAATGAAACATGAAGTAAAAAGTTATCCGTGTATGTGACAATTGTGACAAACAAAAACTGTGTGAGTTCTGAGGTTGGCAGTCAATGTTTGTGCGCCTCCCACCTGGTGAACTCCATCGCTGGCAGTGTAGATGGAGCGTAACAGTTTGAGGTGGTTTCTGGTGCCGCTCAAACCTCGGAGGGTCTTGAACATCTTTTCCACTGCAGAATGAACCTGCTTTGTGGTCAGCTCCTCAGGATTTGTACAGCCTGATAAAAAACAGACACAGGTATGAACACACTTGTACACATGCTCATTAGCAGAACATCAAAACCTCGGATTCACCTAAATTAAACACATTACATGTTGCTTCAAAACTGGCCAGAGAGGGAAGCTAAACAGGCAAAAAAAAAAACAAACAACAAAAAAAGATTTGATTCTGCAGAAACAATTGGCCATAAGATGTGGCATGTTCATTTTTGTGGGTAATTTTCTCAGCTGGGTGTGTACTGAAACCAATTATCAAGGTAAATGCAAGCGAGCAAGAGGACAAGAGCTCCTTTATTCCAGCGGAAAGCACTGCAGTCTAATCAAAATCTAATGTTCCCCTCTTTCTAAAGAAGTGCCCAGGGAAGCAAAGACTCTCTGTGAAATAAACCCGAAATGACAGCGTTTAAGAAGAAAGAGAAATGGCAGTGACAAAAAAAGAGAGCGGAGCTTAAAAATATCAAAGAGAAGTAAACCGAGTGAGAGGACAGCGAAGACGGGTAGACGACGGCAGCCAAGACGCCCGTTTGGAGAGCTTTTGGCAAAGCAGGCTGCGTGGCACCTGCAGGTCCCCGGCACACAGCTCAGGGATTTGGCTGCCTTTAATTAACAGAGCACGGACCCGAAAACCGAATCAGCACAACAGACTCTGAGAGGCTCGTAACAACGCGAACACTGATGACTCCATCGTTATAAAAGCGGTTTTCACACGGGAATAATTGCACAGCAGATTTTCCTTAAGCTACAGCTTCGTCCCAGTCAGGAGCCGGCAGGTGTGTTAAAAGTATAAACTTAATTTCTGCCAGTTATCAGTTATCTTCCTCGTGGATATGTTGGTCCACTCAGTGATAAAAAATACACAGTGTTGGGAAAGTAATGTTTAAGCTGAGTCTAACGTTTCCTTGAAAGATACTTTAGAATAGAGCTTTATAATTTAGATCAGATTGGCACTCAGTATCAGCACATACCAAAGCCCACACGTCAGTATCAGAGCTGAAAAGGTTCGGCCCCCTGCCAACTACCTTTCGGTAGCCCATGAAAATCTACATTTCAGTTGTTAAGTGGTTGCTGGAAGTCGCAAAAATTTTGGGCTGCCAGGGGGTTGTCTCTAGGCCTGTGCGGCTGGGGGACCGAATGCAGGGTGATTCGGGTTAACCCTAACCCCACCTCTCGCCCAGTTGACCGCTTGGATAGGCTCCAGCACCCCTCTAGCACTCCTGAATAGGATAAGCAGTTCAGAAAATGGACTGATGGATCTGTGCATCCCTAGCTAGGTAAAAACAACAATAATGCAACAAGACTAGTCCACAGTTATTCTGTTGGCTCAGTACGACTTCGCCACAGTGATGCTTTAAGGGCAAAGTCATTGTTCCTACATCTCCCTGCTTTCAAGTGTGCATTCGATAAATATTTTGTTATCTGAAGTGTGCCAGGATCCACGTAGAGACGTTCTTTGTAAATGCAAGTACTGTATTTCTCATCCTCACCCTCATCTTCTTAAAATTAAAACTTTTCTTTTCAGACTTTCTCACGCCAAACAAACAACAAACGGGGAGCTGCCATTCCTGCTGGTATTTTCTAGCCCACATTTGTGGTCTGTGGCAGCATCTGATTGTATTATGTAAACAGTCCACATATGTTAACCACACTTTCATCCTGAAATATGATAAAGGTTAAACATGCTCTCATAATAACAATGGAAACTTCTGATGTTTAGCAGGTCCACTCGGGTAATGCTACCAGCATGGCTGAACAGTAATTCATACCTCCCTACCTACCTACCATCCATCCCTGTAGTGGATCATAATAATCAGTTACAATGTATTTCTGTATTTGTCAGTCATAGTTATTGTGTGTTACTTGTAAGCGAAATCTGCTTGTTTTGATAGCCATCAGTAATGGAACGATTCAGTTAGTGTGTTTTTAGTTACCTGAAGTTTACACAAAGTTCAACACTTACACTTTCTTAGCTCCATTTTTGGTATCTCCCGACTGCTGAGGGACAGAACTGTGTATGTCTGCTATTTTGTTCTACACAGGAAGTCTACAATGAAACGAAACAAATGAAAACAGATGCCTGCTACAGACAAAAATATTCTTCAGAGCCATGTGAGCGAATCAAAACAATTAAGTTGCATAGTGGATACAGTAACACCGAGCCGGAATTATGAGGGTTTATAAAGCTGAGGGACTTTCTGACATTGTTCTGATGTGGACATTGCCAAACGATACACTGTTATTACAAAGGAATTGATTATGGCTGCATTATTGGGACAGTTTACATATTTTTCCTGGCCTGCAGTACTACATGTATTTATCAATCGAGAGTACTCTTGCATGAGTTACCCAGCTCTGGACAGATCAGCCGTAGAAGCAGCTGCTTTCTCGTGAAGAGTGTCAGCCATGTCTCTAGGCACAATTTACAGGTATCCGCTAAGCACGTCACATTCAGGCAAAAGAGGGCAGCATTCAGGATACGCCCACTGAATAAGCGTGTGCCTGTGCACAATGGACAGATGGTGGGTTGCAACTTTATCAAAACCACCAAGGAAATAAAAAAACAAAACAAAAAAAAACATGACGAGCTGTTTTTGTGAGAAGACTTCTTGATTGAGTTTTGGGTCATCAGAGTGATGAAGTCTTTGTAAATTAGACCTTTTTGGGGTTGAAGTAGATTTAAATTATGGACTAATTTGTGGTGGTTAAACTTAGGGGTAAGAGGCTTGGGAATGCCAGTGAATGTCCTCATAAAGCTAGCCAAACAAACACACAGAGCGGAGTAGGAAACCAAAGGCAATAAAAACATTGGGAACACTTTTAGCCGGAATACAAGAACCGCTCATCCAAAGTGATCAAAAGTTCCCCAGCAACACACCCACCAAGCGTGAAGTGGTTTTCAATTTTGTAAATTTGTTGACAGTTGTCAATACGGGCAAAAACAGACAGAAAAAGAGACACACAGCATGTACATTTGAACAGCAAACCTATATTTCTCTGAAACACCTAATACTGCTTTGCCCGGCTCTCAGTTAAACCAGACACCCGTCTAATTAAGCAGACTCAAAGGGCTATGCATGACTTCTACCACCACAGGGTAACCATTGAATCCTGGAAACTCGCTGAAAGCTCTTACTTAAACATTACATAATAACCCATGAGCTCATATCTCACACGGACCTACTTTTGGAATGAAAGCAAAGCCAGATGTATACATTGTTTGTTTAGTAATACGCCATTTTTGAAGATTAGAGCTAACATTTGCAGAACATGTGGTAAAAATCTTCCTTTATGCACAGTTATCTACTCTGTGCAGCACATTCTAAACTGATGGAATGTGAGGGCAGCTGTGTCACCTCAAACTCTTATATCCTCAAGAGGATTTTCACAAGGCTAAAAGCAGACCTGCAAAAACAGTTTGCTTTATTTTATCTGGCATGTTATATATGTTGAGGAATACATCACTGTCAGCAGTTAGATAATGCAGAGTGACTAGCTTTACTTTTTAAAGTCTTAGTCTGTGTTTTTTGTTCTCTATTAGTTCCTTTCCCATATAGATGATATCAAATTTAGCAAGGAGAGTCTTTGTTTTGAGTTGCTGTCTTCAGGAATGCAAAGTGTCTGGTCCACTGGGTTTGCTCTCCCGCGTTGCCCAGGCTGAGCAGTAAACTCTTATGAAAAACAGCGGGTCTATTCAACTGAGCTAAGCGTGAAGACTCAGACAGATGTGGGACTTATCTCTCCAGACACCCGCAGAGGCGAAAAGCATCCTAAAAAAACAACCTCTAATAAATGTTTGTCAGTGAGCATTTAAAACAAAACAAAAAAAAAAGGGCAATGGAACATGCAAACATGCAGTTTTGATTTGACAGAAACAATCGACCAAAAATACTACCTATGCATAGTGGGTGTGCTAGTGGTGGGAGTCCACTCGGATAGGAACGGGCTAAATATAAGGGTTAGGCAGGAGGAGACGCGGAAATCTATTTGAGTGCTTGCGTGTCTGCCATGAAAGAGCCGGTTGACTTGTTGCCAAAGCATACAGTACAAGCCCAGAGGTAGGAGTTGGATGCAGGTCCCATTCCGGGCAATCTGTGGTTTTGATTTTGATCGTGGCACTGCAGATCCTGAGCGGGACCAGGTGCTGAGCTGGGAACATCCAGTTTGGCTGTGAGGCCGAACACCTGCGTCTGAATTCATCTCACGCGGCACCGTCCTGCCAACCACCGTATCGGCACCACAGCACGAGGCGCACATGCAAATATACAAGCTGAATTTTTTTTAATTAAGTGAGCAACGTGATTGTTTTTGGAACAGCCATCTGACTGTGCTCTGGCATATTTCCTTGCCTTTATATGATTACAGCTTTTTATGAATACGAGGCATGTGATGGGAAATGATGCACACTCCTGACTGCAGCTGCCATTTCCATTTATGCATTTGCTCCCAGAAACAACCTCGCTTAAGAGACACCAACTTGTTTAGTAGATTAGAAAAAATATTATGCAAGTCTGACTCATCACTACAACACACTGCTTAGAGAAAAAGAGATTAGGTAAAGAGAAAGTGTAGTTTGGTATGATACCAGTAATGGGCCATTAAGCATCCAGGCAGGAAACGGCTGATTGAGTGTTTCCTTAATTAAATCTAACAGAGCCGGAGGTAAGCAATCATTACTAAGAGAGGTGCGAACATAACCTGTGACGCTCACAAGGTGGAAAGAACCAAGCAGAGCAGTACATAGGAATGTTAGGTAATGTGCTGGACTGGGATTGAAAACTGGAGGAAAAAAAAAAAGCAAAAGGAATGAATTCAAAAATGATGTTGAAGACTTAATGTTGTCATTTAAAGACCTGTGAACATTAAAATGTTCATTCTTGAAGTAAGTCTACCATCTGGTTGAAAGGACAGGATTAGATGATTTCTCATAAAAGTAGGTCGAACCTCCGCGTGCTCTTCCTTTTTTCTTTTCTTTTCTTTTTTTTGAATGCATCGACTCAGATAACAAGCTTTGGATGATTCAGATAACAGGCTTTTATACCACAGCTGTGTGGGATTGGAGATAGAGAAAAGGCAGGTGTCATTTTAAACTTTCATTACTGTTAAGAAACTCCATGAAAAACTTCGAGCGGCAGCCTCAGAGGCTGAAATCCAAAGAAACTGGCACAGTGCCAAATACTGAGTACTTGAGTTCCCTTACAATGCCCAACTAGCTGTATGATGAGGTTTTACATTAGCAGATGAGCTGGACCGCTTGACCATGTTGGTGGTTTGTTGTGAAGCATCTAATCCAAGAGATCCTTCAGCACCATTTATTACAAATGTTTAAGTGAGCATATATATATCTGAGCCTGTGTGGATACTTTTGACCCGGTGTGGATTAGAGAAAATCCAAAATACATTCAAGCGTGTGCACCCAATTCTTGTATGCTTTTACAATCATTCCACCCCAGGAAAAGTTCAAAGAAATCATTAAAAGCCCAAAATTACCACAACATTCATACCCATGACGAGTGTGTACACTTCTGACCATACAGTGGCTTCTTGTCACCTTACAACCACAAACTTAAACATATTTTATTGAGATTTTAAGTGAGACCAACACAAAGTAGCACATAATTGTTTAGTGGAACAAAAATGATAGAGGGTTTTCAAATTTTTAATCAAATAAAAATCTGAAACGTGTGACATGCAAAAGTATTCAGCCCCCTGTGCTCTGACACCCCTAATTAAAATCCATCCATCCATCCGTCCTCTTCCACTTATCCGGGGCAGGGTCACGGGGGCAGCAGCCTAAGCAGAGAAGCCCAGACCTCCCTCTTCCCAGCCACCTCCACCAGCTCATCCGGGGGGATCCCAGGCCAGCCGAGATATAATCTCTCCAGCGTGTCCTGGGTCTACCCCGGGGTCTCCTCCCAGTAAGACCTGCCCGGAACACCTCACCCAAGAGGCGCCCAGGAGGCATCCTAGTCAGATGCCCGAACCACCTCAACTGGCTCCTTTCGATGATCCAGTGCAATCAACTGCCTTCAGAAGTCACTTAATTAGTTAATAGAGTCCAGCTGTGTGTAATTTAGTCTCTGCTCTGTGAAGGCCTCAGTGGTTTGTTAGAGAACACTAGTGAACAAACAGCATCATGAAGACCAGGGAACTCACCAGAGAGGGCAGAGATAAAGTTGTGGAGAAGCGTAAAGCAGGGTTAGGTTATAAAAACATTTCCCAAGCTTTGAGCATCCCAGAGAGCACTGTTAAATCCATCATCCAAAAATGGAAAAAGTATTCTACAACTGCAAACCTGACATGGCTGTCCACCCAAACTGACAGATCAAACAAGGAGAGCACTGGTCAGAGAAGCAGCCAAGAGGCCCATGGTCACTCTGAAGGAGCTGCAGAAACCCACAGCTCAGGCGGGAGAATCTGTCCACAGGACAACTATAAGTCATGCACTCCACAAATCTGGCCTTTAGGGAAGAGTGGCAAGAAGAAAACATAAGATAGACATAAGAAGTGCCGTTTGCAGTTTGCCAGAAGCCATGTAGTGGACACAGCTAACATGTGGAAGATGCTCTGGTCAGATGAGACCAAAGTTGAACCTTCTGGCCTAAATGCAAAGCGCTACGTTTGGCGGAAACGTCACACTGCTCATCACCTTCCAGCAAGACAATGACCCAAAACATACAGCCAGAGCTACAGTGGAATGTTTAGATCAAAGAAGTTCTGCAAAGTATTGATGTAGGGGGGCTGGATACTTTTGCACGTCACACTTTTCAGATTTTTATTTGCCTAAAATTTTGAAAACCATGTATCATTTTCATTCCACTTCCCACTTATGTGTTACTTTGTGTTGGTCTATCACTTAAAATCTCAATAAAATACATTTATGTTTGTGGTTGTAGGGGTACGAATACTTTTGCATGCCACTGTACCTGTACCTGTATGTAGTAGAGGCTATGAATACACAGTCTCAGAAGTTTCTACTGGTGAGAAGACGAAAGGCAAAATAAAAACAAACATTTAATTTCAGTAAAAACATTTTTTGTCCATTAAAACACCACCAACTGTAACACAAAGTCACTCACTGAAGGTACATCAAGGCAATTTAGTATTGGTGTGGACTGGAGGAACCGCGGTTTAAACACATCCATCTACAAAGGCTAAATCGTTTCCTATCAGTTTCATACTACTTTTAGATCAACCATTACTGAAACAGGGGGTGCATTTTATGGGGACGATTTCAGCCATCGTTTACTCTCTGGTGAGTTATTATGGCAACAGCAGCGTGTGTGCAGGACTGGGTCAAAATACAGGAGAGTGGCAATTCTCATGCTACCATGTCACACAGTGCGATGACAGAGCAACAGGAACATATCAGATATATAATCAGGCTTTGGTTATACAGAAAGTAATTGTTACAGGGATCAGTGCAGTAATTATTGAGGTCTTTTTGCGAGTTTTCCCCACATTATGAAAAATAACAAATGCACAGTTATAACTGAGGGTCAAGAAAAACACAGAACAGCAATCAAGTAAAAAAAAAAAATCATCAAAGAAGAGGAAGTAAGAAATGTGGAAACATTTGTGTTCATTACCATCGCCACACTGTTCATCTCACAAGAAATACGCTCTCTGCTAAAGAACACAGGGAACATTAAATTAGAATAACACATTCTGTTTCCTGAACAACCCTCAAAACACTGAGACTGCACTGCAACAGCTCACCGTCTATGCCTGACCCCACAATCAAACTAATCGCTCTGTACTTATCAGTGGAATGTAGACAACCCGACTACTTATAAATATCACGGCTTATTTTGAAACGTAATCAAAAATTCTATTCTGGTCTGAGAAAAGAATGAGAGTACGTGATTTTCAGCGAGAGGGTGGAGAATTCATGCTGCAGAGCACAGATTTCTAAAAAAGAGTTTACATCAGACGTGGTAATCCCGTGTGGAATGCTGAGGAAGAAAGTCTTTCCTACTGAATGTCAGGATGAAAAAGGAGAGACGGAAGCATTGGGCTTTCTGAGCTACACGCTTACCTTACACGATGATGCTGCCACCAAAAAAGGTAATGGAAAAGGAAAAACAAACATCCTATGCTGCAATGTCAAATTTAATCTCAGATGTTGCTGGAGATTAAAATGAACCATGAAACCTCAAATCACTGAAGTGGAACTTTTGGTAAACTGTGATTTGCGTGATCTGCATGTGCTCCTAAAAGGCTTCTCTGCCCCATATCACAATTATAAATATAGAAAAATTATAGTGGATTTTTGCTGCTCATTATTTGCATAAGTTATGCTCAAGTGGAAGAACTGCGATGCAAGCGTGCGCATACTGATAAAATCTGAAAATTACATCCATTGTCAAGCAGATTTTCAAATGTTTATAATGCATTTTCCCCCTAAGGTATCCACATTTCCTCTTGAGGTCAACCGCAGCACCTGCAGACTAAAGACCAACACCAATGAAAGAGCCCACTGAGGGGGAGATGCATGTAGCATTTCTCAACGGATATACAAAAAAATACATCATACAGACGAAGTGGACCACGCCTCTTAGAGCTCCAAAATTCCTCTGGTATTAACATCAGCACAAAAACGGTGCCCTGGGAGCTTCACTGCACTGCTTTCCAGTGCTGAGCAGCTCCTGTAGGTGGATTGTGTAGGTGGGTCCAGTACTTTGTCCATACAGTGCACGTGTGACTTTTTGGCTGAGAGCAATTTGCCACCCATAAACAACATAAAACAACCAACCGCCCAACAGAACAATACATCAGCTTCTGCATTGCTGTGTCAGCACCCAAGAAGTTGCTAGAAACTGGGCACATACTTGTGTGAATTCCAGTGTGAGAGCTTAATCCTTCTCGGAGTGGCCCACTTGAGAGAAAACACAAGACCTGTTAATCTGAACTGCTTCATTGACTCTTTAGGAAGTACAGAACAATGCTTCATACACACACACGCACGCGCGCGCGCGCGCACACACACACACACACACACACACACACACACACCTTAGGCCACTAATATGAGACCTTGCTAAACACAAGGCTTAGTGTGGATCTGTGTTTATTTAGGGAATGTCGACAAGAAGAAACACAAAGAAAAGAACACACAGACACACAACATGTCAGCGTCTGAAGCTTCAGACCTCTGCTGCACGAGTCAGTGTGAGATGATGTGATTAATCACATGCTGAGGATGGTGTGGTCTCCACTCTGCCACTTGTGGAGAAAACTACCATGGTTAAAGTAGCCCGCAGGCGGCATAACTGTGGACAGCAGAAGGATGTGCATCTATAACACCGAGTACTTTCATGTCAGCCTGGTGGCTATGTTAGTGGACAGGAATGTGGGCTGCGCAGCGGCGTGGCAACCCTCAGATGTTACGCTGTTTGCTAACAGGTGCGATCAAACAGCGAGCACACAGGACTCAACCTCTGATGGGGAAAACACCCTGTCACCACCACAGGCAGTTTCTGCTTGTGTGCAAGGATATAATAAATGACTAGCGAGACTAAGGGTGCATGTGTCTAATGCTATCTCAGAGCTCCATGTTTGAGATCAATGTGGGGACCGCAGTTTAAATCACAGGGTGATATTTCTATCTGCTCATTTAGAGAATGGCAGCCCCTAATTCCCCCATCTAACTTGAGGTCTTTAAAAACAGATTAGCTGGTAGGTGTGCACGCACACGCACGCACACACACTTTCACTGTGTGAACAAAGCTGCACACAGACCAAATCAAACTGTGCAGATCTTGACAATTTGCCAATGACACAAGCTCCCAGCTTTAACCCACTTTGTGAAATGACACATTATGTCTTTTCATATTAAAGTCATTACTCACATTTTTCCCCTTTTTTATTTTAAATCCTTTGATTGTGCCAGACATCATCTGACTCATGACTGCCGCGTTAAATAGGACATAAAAACTTTGATCACTGTAAAAGAGAAAACAAGTGTTAAAACTGCATCTCTCTTTGATATTGCTCCTTACGAGCTGCTGTCACGTACTATTAGCTGAGCTGTCAGGCATGCAAAATTTGACTTTGATCCTTTGTAATTACAATGCTGTGTGTGTGTTTGTAAGTGTGTCTAAATGGCAGAGTGTGCTATTATCGCAGCAGTTACAGTGTTTCAAGGTTTTGGGGTAGAAATATTAGAAATCTAGAGAGGTACACAGAATTACACCGATTCCAGACAAAGTCAAAATTACAACTCTGCACGCAATGCAACACGAGCCCCCTCCTTCATGCGGGGTGACGAGGGAGAGCGGGGCAAGGGTGTGTGTGTGTTGTGGTGGTGGCGTTGAATCAGTTTGACTGCGGCTGTCTGGCTGAATGCATATGCAGCATGTTAGCTCGTCTGTCTTATGAATTTCTCGGTAGTTACATAACGACATCTCAGCGACGCTTAAGCACTTGCAAAATATTCTTCTCGGAAAGACTTAATTCATTTACACAAGTCTGCTGAGTAAGTGCTGAATATTTCATGAGTTTTGTAATCAGATCAAATATGTATTACGCAGTCGTTTTTGCCAAAGCTACATTTATCATTATTCACTGTAATGCGGTCCAGTCAGGGCGACTGAAGCCTGTCAGCTGTTCCAGCAGGAAAAATGAGCTGCACGTCTTTATTTTATAACACGCAACAAAATGTAAAGAACAAGTTTTGCAATTAAATCTTCCGAGCTGTAAACACAAATTGGACATTTTATAATATTTTAGAAATGTGAACTTTTTGCTACTATATCTGAACATCCGCTTGTTTTCACTAATATTTTTTTAAACTATACAACATGCAGCACATCAAATGCACATCAAACTACATGGAACAAATGCTGTGTAGTTAAGGAGCAAACATACTGGGAAGTAGAGTCGCTTAAACGATGCTCTGAAAACTGTAGGCACTCTTAGTTAGGGTGTCTGAGTTCATAAAGGGTGTCACAAGGTGCTTATCGGGCCAGTTTGCAGGTATGAGGGAAGGTGACATAAGCAGCCCTTCAGAAACACTCTAAAGGCTGCTTGCAATGAATAGCACAGCACCGCTCATAAAAGCTCAGGATCTTTTGTGCATTTGTGTGCACTAAAGCGTGCAAGTATATGGGGTACCTGGGCACATACAAACATGCATGTGCGCACGAGAACGGCTTCTTTCGCCGTTTGAAACAACTGCACGTTAATTAACCGTGAACATGAGGGATTTGATTACAGGAGCCAAAGGTACTGCTTCGCGCAGCTGGCTGGCCAGGAAAGCGTTATGTAACAAAGCAAAAAAAAAAAAACCAAAGACTTAACAGCTCATCATACAGAAACTCCTAAATATGAAATCTGGTTTTGACTGTAAAAAGTGAAATTTTAGAATCTGTAACGTTACAGTCACAAAGTCACAGTGTGGTGAGACTTTTAGGAAAAACATGCAGCAGGTCAGGCACTGAACCCGACTGAACCTGCTGTGCAGTCATACCTGTATGTGTGCGAAAGAATGTCATTAGCACTGTGATGACTGAGTGTGTGCATGTGCCAAACCAGGACAGAGTTTTTTTCTTTAATTTATTAAAATATGTTCTGGTTGTGTGCACGTGCTTGGATAAGCACAGTGCACACTTCAGCAAGAAGTGTGAATGTGTGTGTGGCTGTGTGTGTGTCCTAGATGGTAAGGTGCAGTTTTCATCACTCCTCAATTCCAGATCATTCTTGAGGCCGGGCGTCAGCGGCTGCAGACATAAGGCCATTCCGCAGAAGAAGTGCTCACAGCTTTTCTAATCTCTCAGCAGAAGCTGGCGACTTGTGAACTCCTCCAAACTGCTGACAAAGACTTTGAGTGCGGGATGGGCCGGGAGATTACACGTCTCATTTAAGAAAGTTACTGTATGCAGACGCACCATGACACACCAGCTCCCTCTGCCACAGACAGCATATAAAGACACTCTGGCAAACTTAAGGCACACTGTAAGCAAAAGCTGCGTTGGTCTGCCCCCTAGAGGACAGCCGCAGCAGTGCAGAGACTGAATTACATGCAGGTATAATAAATTGTAGCTTGTTTTGGAGCCAGAAAAGAAAAAAAAAGCTGAACGAAACAGTGTCTATAGGGCTGCAGGGCTGAAGGTCCTTCAGTAGTCTAAACAGTGTAAAAATTTATGATGCTGCATTTGTAATAGGAAAGACGTTGTCAAAGGCAACATAAAAACTGTCTAAGGTGCAACTGTCAAAGTCATTAAACTGTAGATTAGACTTCACAGCCATTAACCATAAGGGCAAACTATAAAATATGGCTAAAGATGCTTTTAGAAAACAGGCTCTGCCTAATTCTTATAGTGCAGAGTCAACTATTGAAGCACACCTAAGTTTCCTTAAACCTGAAAAAGATTTATTTTTTGCTACTTAGGGGCAGCAGAGCGCAACAAGCAACTACTGTTAGCAAACAGTTGCTCACTTACAGATCCAGCAGTTAGGGAGCAATATTGCTATTAAACTTGGTGTAAAGTTTCTGGGCACCTGGCCTGACCTGAATGTATGTCTAAAATTTGCTCTTTTTTTAGTAATGTTTTTGGTCTCCCCAAAACTCCCCAGGGAAACATTTGGCAGTTTAGCTGCTACATGTTACTGTTTTTAGATATTTTTCTCAGAAAGCGGCTGCCTGCTGCAGCCAAAAACAATGCTAGCATTGAATACTGAGAGTGAACCAGATGACCTTATTGCCAAAGTCACTATAAAGGAACTGATTGTGGACTTCAGCAGGAAGCAGCAGAGGGACTACCATTCACTTCTCATCAGTGGTGCTGAGGTGGAAAGAGAGGACACTTAAATACCCAGGAGTGACCGTCACACGGGACCTGTCCTGGACTCATCACCTTAACAACACAGCCAGACAGCGTCTCTGCCTCCTCAGGCAGCTCAGAGACTTCAAGCTCCCGCTTAAGGTGCTCAGGAGCTTGCACCCTCGAGAGCATCTTGCGTGGGAGCATCACCACCTGGATGGGAAACTGCACCAAACAGGACTTCATGGCACTTAAAAGAGTGGTTCGTTCAGCTGAACGGACCATCAGAACCACCCTCCCCGTCCTGCAGGACATTTGCACCAAACAGTGCAGGTTAAGGTCTATGAAGGTCCTTAAACAGCCCAACCACCCCGGCCACTCTCTCTTCTCCCTGCTCCCATCAGGCCGACGTTACCGCTGGCTGAGACTGAAGAAGCTCTGAGCCCTAAACTGGACCGTAATACACAAAGTAAAATATTCTGTTCTGTTTGACTTGCACTTTACCATGTCATGCACTTACTGACACAGATGCAATAGCATATGAGAAGAATTTAATATTTTTACCCTAGATACTTATATTGATATATTTTTATCTTGTGTGCCATGACATGTGAATTACTTGTTTTTACTCTTATTTATATATTTTTACAACTTACTATCAGCTGCAGGTACAAAATACATTTCACTGTGCATTGAACTGTGTATAAGTGTGCATGTGACAAATAAACCACATCATAAAGCTCCATCAAAACAGGAGGAGCTACAGAGTAAAGTAATAAGAAAACATATACTAGTTAACATTCTCAAATTATTTTCACATTTTATACAGCGTCATTAGATAAATATTTATTAGGAATGCTTTAAATATAATTTTTTTTTTTGTTACTACCAGAAAACAACTGTTACAAGTTTGAGATGGTGATATTGATAAAAACAAAGTTGCCCAGTTATACTTAGGGCTAAAATAAATGATAATAAAGTCGGGTCCATAAAGGTGACATAATTTTGACTTTAAAAACTTTATTTTGTTTATTGCAGCCAGTACACGATGATATTTTGAGACAGAAGTGCAGAACTGAGCTAACAGCATTGTAGAACATCGTTTCTACATCAGTGAGATTTGAATCCCTGCTAGCCTATGACTTATATAGATGTTAGGTAATCTTTAAAAAAAATGCTGCTGAAACACCTGCGCTGATGTCATCATTTTGTGTTTCTGTGTTAGCCCGTGACTACAATGAATCTGTGGTTTTGGTTTATGACACGTAAATAACATTCTTGTTTCTGGATCACTGAGTGTATAATATCAAAGTCCACCAGTTGAGAATCATTACCATTTAGTGGAGAAGTCTGACTTCAACAGCAGAATGTCTGCGGGGTCAGAATGCCTAAAGAAAATAAGGGGGGGTGGGGGTGGGGGTGTCAGAAACAAGGTTAAATATGAGTAAACAAGGACTTCCTCCCCAAGGGTAAAATCTGCACCTGGACTTCTCATTACTGCTGTGCTCTGAGTCTCTGAGCACATGTGGCTCAGAGGAAACAAGCTCATAGCACCGCAGGTCTCCAGCACTGCACCGAACACAAACACAGACAGCGAGTTCTGGCAACACATGCTGACCAATAAGGGTTCAATGGACCACCTCCCCAGTCACGATGAGCAGCCACAGCGGCATTGCGTTCACTTACTCACAAAGCAATGAGAGCATTAGCGTTTGCACATGCAGCCACAGAGGTTCGAGCGCGCTTCCTGACGCTCGCAGGGCTGCCTCACAGAATCACTGTAATGCAACAGCCTGCATATGTACCCACAGGCAGGGACCAGGATTTATTTATGACTCGCTGACACTTTGATCCTCTTCAATTTCACAGCTCACACAGCTTGTTTTCTTCTTTCCCCTGTGCTCTGACTTTATCACACTCACCTCCTACTATCAGCACCGGCACAAACAGTGTTTCTTTTCAGTAATAGTATATCCTTCCATTTCTTGACTCATGATCATCTGTGCAAGAGTGATGCATGTGTCAGGTTAAAACAACCCATGACGTCGTCTTTATAAAGCTGACTGGCCTGCAACATCCAAAAAAGAAAACAGCCAGCTCCGTTTCTCATGTTTTTCCCTTCTTTTCCTCCATCCCTGTCTCCCCGAGGTCCCCCACCTGGGGCCCTGTAAGGCCCCGGTGGAGCGTTGCCATACGCTGTGGGGAGCGAGACATCAATCAAATATGGAGCAGAAAGAGGAAGGCAGAAGGAGGAGAGGGCGCCCTGCTCTCCCACCATGATTTCTCCAGTCCCCTCCCCAGACTTTAAATCTCTCTGTCTGAACCATCATCACCTTCAAAGCCTCTCCCCCGTGTGCCACGAGATCAGCGTGTGGTCCAGAAGCACGTACAAACAAATATATATAAAATTCTAATGTAAAGGAAACTTATACCTAAACATAAGATCTCCATATACAGGACAGAACGAGTAATGAACTCCTTATGAATAAGAGAGTCTCTGTTTCAGGAGAAATCCAAAGGGGGGGGGGGGCAGCTCTTATTTTGACAGTCACTCTGTCCAGGGAGAAAATGGCCTCTGTGTTTGTTTTCCAAGGAGAAACATCTGAACATCTGTGGTGTTCCTCTGTGCAACATGCTGGGCTAGAGTTACAAGCTGCACTGGTGGACAAGAACGCATAAACACATGTGCACTGTTGGACACATTACGATGCACACACACACACACACACACATATACACTGGAGAGAAACACACACACACACACACACACACACACACTGGAGAGAAACACACACAAATATGAGGGCATTTTGAACATGACGGACTTGATCTCTATTGTAGTATAATAATTATTATTACTACAGTGAAGTAATGTAAAATTTACATCTTTTTAATTAGATGAAATATAAATGCCACAGACTTCAAAGGCAGGCTGAGGAATGCAGCCTCGGTGTCCTGGCTGTTGGGGCACTGTGAACGTGTGAACGTGGCAGATCGGAGCTCGTCTCCAGTGAAAGCTGGACCGACAGCTTGATTGTCTTCTGGCTGCGCCTGAAGTTTTTATTATATTACTACATATTGAACCAAGAAATCCAAGGCTTAAAAACAGCCCTTAAGCAAACATTGTGTAAGCACTAACATATTTCACTTGGCAAGAGTATCTGGCCTTTGCGACAGGCCTCCCCTTTTTCAATAAAAAGGTTATGTCTCCAGGCCCATTTTACTCTGGGAATGCTGCAGAGCTGATGTGCTCTAAAGAATTTAGCATAAACCACTGAAACAAATGTGATCTTAAAACAATACTTTGTTTTTAGTCTTTCCAGTTTCTCACAATCTCTTAATGACGCAGTTCCCCAACGTGGTCAATAGAGTGCACTATTACACCACCGAACTCTGAACACACGCACACACACGCGCGCACACACACGCACGTGTCAGCCCCCACTTTTAAACAGGCTGCTGCCACGAATGAACTGTTTTCTCTCGTTCTCCTGGGGGAGATCAATGTCATTTTTTTCAAACTCAAACTTCTCAGATAATACAGTCAAGTTGTGGCCCAGATGTGGGGCACCAACTTCAAACCTGCAAAAAAAACACACACACACACACACAGCCACTTTCCCTCCTTCTCCGCTCTGTGTGTTTCTGGCCGCTCTCCTCTGCTGTCTTTTGAAGCTAATTGCACACTGCTAGAACCACAAAAACAGAAATTTAATTTTTGCTTCTGTGGTTTCTGCTGAGCAAAGATTTCAAAAATATACATGATGTGGAAGAGCGGAAACATACAAAAAAATACAATTCAGAAAGTTCAAAAGTTAACGGTTTTAACAGTAGATTTGCTAATCACATGAATCCACTGACACAAGTCTTTACGTCACAGCACGTGTTTGACTTTGTTGTGTCCCGGAGCAGCCAATAACAAGAAAAAATGGTGACACTCACACTGGACTACAAATGCATACAGCTGCATACACAGCCATACCTGACTTTTCTTCTAAACCACAACCCTCAGGGACCCTAAGCAGCTCCAGTATTTGGGCGTGACATGCAGGATGGCTACTGCACATTTCTCAAACCACATCTGGGCGGCGCAGAGCCTCACACAGAAATTGTGACCTGTAACATGGTAATGATGGTTAAAATAGAGGTTTGATCTGCTTTCAAATAGCATAAACGGCAGTAATACACTATCATAATGGACACAGTTTGGCATTTCACAGAGACACTGAGGGGAAACAGCAGTGCCCGGCCCTTTGAAAATAAGACAAGGTAAATGAATTCTTAGAAAAGCAACCCCATGCCAGGCTGTCATACAGATTCAAACCCAGTATTTAGGTAAAAAAAGAAGAAAACCCTAGCAACAAGCCTCCGTCAGAACAACTCAGTAAAGAAAATGGGCTCTGCAGTAGAGCAGGGACCAATGAGTGGCTGGTGATGAGTACTGAACTGCCACTGAGCTAAAATTGGGCGAGATAAAGATGCTTCATCTCACACTTTCACCACCATGAGCTCTGGGGGGTAAATGTTTTTAAGAATTAATACCCTGTTTGGTTCTGCATACTGCTGTTGTGAAAAAATGTTTAATGATAAAGGAAATTAAATCAATAAACAACAAAATCTTCTCAAAAGTCTCAAAAATAGACACATTTTGCACCAATAGGAGGTTAGATGGGACAGTCTCATTTCTGTAGTGGCTCAAGGCAGCAGCTCAGTTTTGCATCAAGACAGGAGATAGGTGGAAACTGCTGGCATAGCTGCCAGTTTTTAATATGCCAGCGGAAACTAAAGAAAGTTACTGAATCGCTCCCAAAAAATAGTCCTATACAGAATCCCGCCTAAACCACTTTGTTTTTGCAAGAATTAAATTACACAAATATAGCGTGCGAGTTGGTAAGCTATAAAGATGCAGGTAGGTGGATTTTGTAAACCTTGAAAGAACCAGGATAACCACTTGGTGCAGCGTTTTCGCTAAACTAAACTAAGCTGTCAGATGTAGCAAGCAAATTTTCCAAAATGAGTGTGTTAAGAGACTTCGCATTTGGAAGTGAACCCCCCCAATCTGATCCAATTCTTTTTAACGCACAAATCATCTGGAGACACAATTAAATCCTTGCTGCAAAAATCTAAAAAAAAATCTGACATATGGTTGAGCCAGAGGAGCTGTTGCTATGGTAGAGAAAAGCACACTGCATCAGCTCTAGCAGAGGAAATTAGCAGCCATCCACAGGAGAGCAGGACTGGTAGCACCCTCCAGGAGAAGCAAATGAGGGAAAACAGAATTATTAAGTTCTACATCTAACTTTTGTCTAACTTTGTTGTCACACTGGAGGTAGTTACATAAGCATTAGCTCATAAGGGCCTGTTACTGTGGTAACACCTAAAAGAGACAATCAAGTAACTCAGCAGATGTTAAAAGTTTACAGGGTTAAGATTATAAAACAATCTTTATATAGTACAGCATACATTTAAGCCTGAAGCATGTTGTTTGCTGATAAATGTATTTATTTGATTAGATCTGCTATTTTAAACACTACGCATGTTTCAGCGCGCAGCAGAAAGAGCATCATACTTTATATAAAACGGAGCAGAGTCAGAGACGTGCATGGTGCTTGATTTAAAAATAATCTACATAAATTTACATGTAGGTCGCAAAGACATCAAAAACTCCACAAGTGTGTGGTGAATCAGCGGGTAAAAGAGCTTAGAAGCCTTATGGCAAATGTTCAATCCCACACACTAGGAAGCATGATAATGTGATAATATGCATGGCAGCCTAGATTGCCCTGAGTGCAGCCTGGCTGCTGCGAAGCTCAAGCCCACAGCACCATGCTAATGAAGAGCCGGAGGAGAGGGACGGCTTGTGGCCAACCTCACTGATGGGGTTATCATTAATGAACTGTGGAGCAAGGGTGCCGTAATTCATGGCAGAATATCATCTGCTCTTCCAAGGCTGCTTGATTTCCCAATGAAAGTCATCCAGATGCAGTGAGAAAGCACCGTAAAACAAATAATAGCGGACGGAGTGCAATGTGATTTATATATGAAATATTAAAGGGAGATTACACAGCAAAGTCTGCTTCCTACAGCCAAAGAGAGAACTGTAATTACAAAAAGTAAGAAAGCAATGGGTTCTAATAATGAACGCAAACCACTTTGGTCAAATTCACACAGCACTAGGCGGAAACTGTTAGCATACCAGGCTTCGGATTCTGAACGCCTTCCCAGATAATGAACAATTTATTTTCTATTTACTTTACAGGCACGCTGCCTTAAGTGTTGATGTTGAAACACACTCACAGAAGAATATTTCTAAATACCAGAGAAAATTGTGAAGTTAAAAATTATGGCCATGAGAAAAACTTAGAAAAACAACACAAAATCCGCTGGCCAAACTCATATTCATGCACGTATTTAAGAGTTCTCAAGGTCCACTGCTAATGGTGCTGGATCGAGCCATTTTCAACTAGAAGAAACCGGTCCCTCTAAACTGCACGTATAAAACCTGAATACTTTATCTTTGAGCCCCTGACCCATCTTCAAAAACTTTAGGGTGCAGTGGAGGGGTTTCTGTAAATGTACACCTCCTGAATGAGTACTCACTTCCTGCTTTAGCCAGGACTGGGGTTCACACAGGGGGGGCTAAGACTCTAAAGTACCCCACACTCTCTCTCTCTGATTTTCTTTTAAATACTGAAACAGTTTACAGAACTTTCAGTTCACTTGCAGACGCCTAAACACGCACTTTAAATCTCACATACTTATCAAATTATAGAACGGCTTTGTTATAGCCTTTATTGGAGCATACATCACATTAACAGCCAATTTTACAACTACAACAGAAACACCAGGTTTCCAATAAGTCATTTAATGCAAACAGAGAGTTGCAGTTTCATAGGAGAAAAAACATCCAGGAGATGGAGGAAGAGGAGAACAATGGAGGAGGACGGGACTGTTTATTTACTGTATGGGAGAAAAAAAGCCTTTCCAAAATGTCGCCTAGTGAGGACAGAACTGCTCCCACAACCACAGACAAACGTCTGCTCGGACTCATGTACACATAACTTCACACACACACACACACACACACACACACACACACACACACACACACACACACACACACACACACACACA
>JAVDPK010002434.1:0-12767 GCA_034780415.1 Cichlasoma orientale
GACCCCCCCCCCCCCCTTTCTATCACAAACACACACATACAAAGACACACACTCACAAAGCCAACATTTGGGGCAATGTTTATGTGCAGTGACCTGTTTTTGTGAGCCTGTCTGAGCAGGTCTGAATAGTCAGACCCTCATGATGGTTGGATGGTGTTCTAGTCCAACGTGCTGTAGATCACAGGACTGTTTTCGGAACAGTGGCCAGTCTCACAACAAGGGTGAGCTTACAGACCTGTAAAACGAGGGTGTGGAGCTAATCTGTCCGACGAACAGCATGAAATTCGAATGAAAAAAAGGATGAAGGGCCAAAAAAAGGGGAAAACAGAGACTAGAAAGTCAAAAATAAAGCAATGAAGAAAAAGAGCTAAGAAAGATACTGAGGTATTAACCGTCAGATGATAATATGTGGGGTGATTTTTGACAGGGGATTGAATGCTTGCGTTGGATGAAGCTGCAAATGGCCACATGGATGTGGATATATTTCATTTGACAAGGGATTCCTTTGTAAAGACCTTTGTGTTTCTCTCACCAAGACAAACAGGCTCTGAAAATGAGGCGCTTTGGATGTTGTGGTGGGCCCTGTGGGGGGATCCTGTATCTGACCCAGAAGAACTACTCACTGAGCCAAAGATGCAACACAGTCCAGAGATGGTGAGCCAAAGCCACAGAGTTGACTGACTGTCCCTTAAGAACTGGAGTCTATGGTGGCGCTCTGGAGAGTTGTTTCAATACACGGGCACCTACAGCGACTCGGGTGATACTGGCGATTTCATGCATCATAAATAATCTGAATTAAAGTGACAAGAAAAGGCCCTGACTGAATCAGTATCAGTCACATCCTTCAAGCACGCAGGTATCACAGGCACACACGCTTATAAGTATGTTCACTCTAATGAGGCCCCCTTCCTGCATCAGACCCTGGCCAACCCCTCGGCCCTGGGGACTGCTCAAACACAATCCCACCACACATTTTTCTCCTTAAACATTGTGAAATCAAATACCTCTCCTAGCTGCTCTCATTTGAACTGCCAAACAATGCTTGGGATCTTTCCCCTGCTCGTTTCGCTTGCGGACGGCAGTGAGGAAAGACAGACAAAGAACATTATGGGTTTCTTGCTGAAATGCAAACTGCTGAGCACTTTCACCCGCCTCTCTAACTTTAGGACAAATATTGATTACCTGCACTTCTGTCTGAGCCGGGACGCTCAATTTGATCTTTGGGGTTTGAACAGAAACGTGTCGCTGTCAGCAAATTACGTTTTCATTTTGACCAAAGCTGGCTTGAGAAAGCACCGGTTGAACTGTAACTCTGGCATCAGGAGCTCTTGTTATAGGCCGCCGCAGAGAGGAGGAGCTGAAAGAGGAGATCTAGTGTTTTCGGTCCCCCAACAAAAACTAGCTCACTCAAACAGTACAGTGCATGTTCTCAGCTGTAAGCATTCAGTGTTTGTTTCAGTGTCTGCTCTTGTGGTCAAAACTTCTGTTTGACAAGCTAAGCTGCTTTGTAATCATTACAACCCCCCCCCCCCCCAATAACATCATTTATGGTAATCACACTACAATAGAGGATAAAAGCATTTAATTTAGTATATCATACAAATTTTATTTTATCTTTTTTTTAGGCATCATGGTTCCCATGCGGCTGGCTGGAGTCTTTCTGCATGTTAGCTTAGTTGGTGACTCTAAATTGGCCGCAGGTGTGAAATTGAGCATAAATGGTTATCTCGTCCTCTGTATTAGTCCTGCAATAGAGTGGCAACATGTCCAGGGTGTACCCTGACTCTCATCCCACGACAGCTGGGACAGGCTCCACACCTACTGTCACTGGGTGGCTGGCTGGCTGGCTCCCAACCTCCCAAATGAGCCAATGGCCACTGTGACAGATCATGACATGTTTTGGCAACAATGCGGGTCCGGGTTGTGAGCATTTCAAGTTAAGAATCAGTCTTTGTTTCTTACATTGATATATTTGGATGAAAATAAGAAAACCTCATGAAACCAATATTTATTTGGGGAACCACTGCCCACCCCGAACCAACTGCTTCAAGTTGTTTATAAGTTATTTTACCTTTATTTAGGACCAGTCCAGTTTCTTGGTTTTGTTTGCAAGCAGGGAAAGAATGGACTGGGAGATTGACAAACGCATTGCTGCAGTATCTGCAGTGAGGTGGACACTGCACTGGTCTGCTGTGGTAAAGAGGGACCTGAGTGTGCAGGTGAAGCTGTCACTTTAATGGATGCTCTACATTCTTACTCTCACCTATGACCATGAGCTGTGGGCAGTGACCGAAAAAATAAGACCGCAGATATAAACAGCAGAAATGTGCTTCCTCCAAAGGGAGCGTGGCTCTCCCTATGAGATAGGGCGAGAACTTCAGTCATTCTGGAGTGACTCAAAGTAGAGGCACATTTCAACCTAGGAGAAGCTGGAGAGGTTGTGGATCTTAACTGGCTTGGGATCACCTCAGTATCCCCCCAGAAGAACTGTAGGCAGGTAGGGAGGCCTGCACATTTTTACTTAGACTGCTGCCCCCCTGTAGTAAAAAAATAGAAGGATATATTGATTCCCTATCTGGATCACTTTTGTGCCCAGAAGAACTGCACATTACATTTGCATTTAGAACTTCAAATGAAATGCATTTTTTGTATTCATCCAGTGAACATGTGGTATTTGAACACCCAATGAAATCTTGCACTGTTAACACAACTTAATTAACACAATGACACACTGCTGTCAGATCAGTTGTATAGAGACAGAGACAAAAACAAACAAACAAGCATCTTCTGTGATATGAGCAGCATGATCAGCATCATATCACATATCAAAACTTGTGTAGCCTGCACTTGCCTTTATTTCCAAGATTGTACAAATCCACAGTATTCCTTCCTTAAGCATGTGTATAAACTGTGTACTGTTATGTGCACATGTTTTCACATGCACGACAAGTGTGCTCTGCAACTGGGTCCTTTCAAGAGATCTATAAAAGCTGCTGTCAGCTGCATGCCATGGCGCCAGAGCAGGAAATGGAAGTCTTGGTACTGAACTGAGACTGAGCTGAGTGAAGCTGAGTGGGAACTCTGACTAAAGCTCTGTCTCCAGGACTGAAGTTAAATTCAACAATGGCCGACTCACGGCTCTGGCACATGGGATAAGCGGAAAGGTGGTGGTGAACTGTACACCTCTGTGAGCATGATGGAGTGAAGCAAACGGTGCTTTCAGTGGAAATTTGGAGCAGCCGGGAGTGTTTCACTCAGATTATTTCAGAAGATAATTTAACCACAAAGATGGATTAAAATGCAGAGTAAGAATTTACAAAAGAAATGATGAGACTGTGACCAGCGCAAGTTCCGAGTTCTGCACCTCATACAGCATTTAAGTACCTCTTATTGGTTTACAGATCAATGCATCAGCAAGTTAATGCTCTCAAAAATTGCCAGTTAAGTTCATGCAAATGTGTATTTAATTCAAGTGGAATGATCAAGCATATGAGCTGTAAGAGTCCTTTTCTTAATCACAGTATTTATCTAAAAAAAACACTTAACACGTTCCCAGGAAGCACTGTAAGATATACTCCCAGTGACAGAAAGACTGCTGAATTCACGACACGCCTGCGCTATAAAGAGTGCTCAATTAGGGGCAGCCTTACTGCCGTAATAGCAGGAAGCTAGCATTATTATTATTATTATTAAAGAAAATTACTGAATCCACTGCCCCTGCTGCCCTGCTCTAATGTGACCATTACACACAATTATAGAATAACAATGGCATTACTCTGTCAAAACAAAGCTAATTTTAGGGCTTTCAATTACTCAGACAAAGCCATTACTTTAAATTACTTGAGTTTCTTATCATGACATAGTATTTCCCTAAGAAAAGCTGACTTTGGATAAAAATATAGAACCCGTCTTTGTTCCTCAAATAGGCTCAGGAGATTGGCTGATGCAAAGTTTGCCAGTGGGTTATTGGTAGAAAGCTGAAACATCACTGACATCTTGCTCAGACCTTTACACCAATCATAAGCTTGCTCTTGCTTAAGTTCTGGTTTAAATATGCCTGCCAGTGATTGACAGATTACTGTTTGGCAACTCCAACCATCTCTGAGTCCATAAAGGCTCAATCTCGCCCAATCACAGAGTCGGGCCAAACTCCGCCCCTGCCCAGTGCTGCCTGCACAGGAAACCAGCTCCAGATGCAGCCCCTGGAGGAAGGTGAGTGTTTCAGATGCAGTGCAGTGCACTAACCAGAACCAGGCCTCTCTTGCATTGCTCCCTGCCTGCACAATGAACCTTTTTCTGGGCCTGAGGGCAGGGGGAGGGGCGGGTGTTGGAGGTGTGGGTCCTTGTGGGAGCATGAACAAAGTTGGCTATAGGTCAGTTGTTCTAGTCGACCAAAGACTCTCTGGCCAGGAGTCACCTCAAAGGGCTTTCAGACAGTTTATCATTACCATAGGAACCAGAAAAAAAGCTCATTTGAATTCTTTTGGAGAAGCACACATGTGCTTCATTTGCAAATATATAATCACATCCAATTTGCATTCACAAATAACAACACGCAAAGCTGGAAGGGATACAAGTAAACGTCTAAAAACAAAATACATAAATCCTCAAGCAAAGAAGGCAGCAACTAAAGTTTGCCTCTAAATTATGTAAGGCAAGCTTACTATTGATTTGTAGTAGAACAGCTGGAAGACAAACAAGTAAGTCTTTACCCTGAGGGAAACTGGCAGGGTTCTGAACATGTAAACAACACAAAAAGTCAGCGCAAACTCACGTTCTGTTAATGAGCAAGCCTTATCTAAGCCCGCTGGCACCAGTGCACGTGTACAGTATCTCAGCGGGGACACATGGTCACTGTAACCTGCTGTGATGACAACGACGGATCCAAGAATAGGTTCACCATTTATTAAAAGGCGGAAATTTGCCTCAAGTTAAGGGGGAATGGAAAAATAAAGTTTATCCCTGGATCTCTTTTAACAGCCATTATTCTGTCTTGTGTGAAAGGTGTGGACATCGCATCGGGTCTTTAACCAGAACAGCGGAAACTTTAGACACAAAGAAGAGCAAGTGTGCACGCAGGATCACAGATATACCGAAGGGCGGAAAATCAACTTAAATCACTCAACTTTGTGCAAAACTAGCTCGAGTTTGATTTATTTTTCCCAACCTTTTGTCTCTCTTTTAAGGAAACAAAACAATAAATTAGCCATCGCTAAGGCTTTTGGATTTTTTAAGTTTATATACAAAACATTTGCAGAATTTATTCGTGTTTATTCGTGTTATCTAATTGGTGTTTTTGTAACTTGTTCACATTTCTTGTATTTGAATGTGTTTCATTGTGTTGTAGTGCACTGAGTTGTGAGAATGTGAGACAGCTTAGTAGTTAGTACTTATTGGTAAGGTGACCCCCCCCCAGTCTGGTTTCACCAGCCTGATGCCTGTTATGCTTGTTGGAACACAGACACATAAATCTTTTGTTTTAAATGAAGCCTGAATTGCCACACAGTGTTTGAGGCGTGTGTTTTGGTTCTGCTCAGCCAAGTAGCCTGGCTGCTGATCTGCACGCTCGACTGTTGGAAGAGAAATCAATGGACTGCTGCACACAGAGGGATGGATGGTCAGCTGGCTCTCTGTCTGTGCAAGTAAAAGCTTTCAGCGGGCTTTTACATCAGTGTTCCTCTCGTTCACCTTTTATCCTCTTTAATCATCTGTCTCCCCATGAAACTCTGTGTCTTTTATCTGCATTTTTCCTCTTTCACTCTCTGTGTGTCAAAGGTTGGTTTGGCACAGAGCTTGAAGACTATAATTTAGAGGAGACATGAGACCCAATCACAGAAACAAACACAGTCCCTGCACTCCGCCCTGTCACCGCCAGTCAGCCACATGCTGGTCACTGTGGCTGGATTCTGTCTGCCTGGCACACGACAACATGCCTGCTTATCTCACTTAGACTAAGACCTGCAGTTCTTTTGCTATTGGTTGGAAAAATATGCAAGCTAGTAGTCATACAAGCTTTTAAGGTAGTAGACTTAAAGTGTTTGGAAACATGAGAGAATTAATGAGGCCTTTTTTTTTTTTTTTTTGCTGCATAGGCTGCAACAGATTATGGCGCAATTCACCAGATGAGAGTTACTCGGCAGCCACAAACCCCAGGGCCATGTAAAACCTCCCGCACTTTTCTCACACTGAGGAAGACGAAATCAGACGTAGACACATGCACATGCACACATGCACACACAAACATCCCCCTAATACTGCCAAGGATAGTACATTACATCCACTACTAATTGACTCAGGAGGCTCCAGCAGGGAGAAAACATCCTGAGGTAAACACACGGTTTCTAGACGAAACAGAACGAAACAACCACAATCTGTCCGACGGGATTCGGAGCAAAACAACCGTCTTTGACATTTTACTGTTGCTCAGTTTCACTTTTCTGTGCATCCATTCAGAACGGACATAATATTCATAATCACTTTTCTTTTCATGCATCCGTTTTGGTTTTTTTTATATTGAAGGAACATGAAAGATTAAAATAGCCCCTCTGAATCCAGGGTCTGTGTCACACATGCATGAGAGGTTGCATAGTTGGAGGGGCAGGGTGGTTGGGGGGTTTGAGCATAGTTAACCAGCAAAAAAATATGTTTTTTCAAAATAAGAGTTTGGCTTGTAGTAACAGGAAAAGTGGAGGCTAAATTCTAATTTGTTGGTCATTATTGGCAGTTAAGCATGATCCTTTAATGTGCTTAAGCTTGATTTATGAGAAGGAAAACACATTTTTAAGTTAATGTGAGGCTGTTTGCATAAGAAAGGGATAGAGTTGATGCCTCTGAGAGATGTTGCACTTTGATTCAGATCCAGGGGCTTGAGGAGAATCACAAACATTAGGGGGCACTGCTGCACCATGACAAATCCGACCCATGAGTGCACCCTGCATGGACTGAACCCCGTCTGTTTTCTTTCCCTCCAAAACTCCATCCTGGAAAAGGCTTCAATAGGCAGGAAATGGGCTGCAGTCGAAATGAATATTTTTAAACTACACGCTGAATATTGGGAGGCCAGTGCTCTGTGATTGTGGATCTTGCATAAGCTGACCTTAGGTCTGTCCATGCAGAAACTTCTAATCCAGCAGTGTGTCATCACAGGCTTCTGCAGAGCGCTGTCATTGGTTAGTTTATGTATTGAAGTTTGAATAAAACATGGAATTCATTATGAATAAACCGAGAGCTGCATCACTGACTGGTGTTCTCTGATGTGAGTCATCACTCTGAGGTACAGCTAGTGCGTAGTCTGTCTCTCAAAGGAGGAGGGTAATGTGTGTGTGTGTGTGTGTGTGTGTGTGTGTGTGTGTGTGTGTGTTGAGGAGATATATTGTTCGCCACATATGGGAGAGGGCAGGGCTCCTTTTCTGACCTCACATTAACACAGAGGTCAGAGGTAACACTGTATTTACTACAGAGCACTTATAAATGAAAAAAGAGGCACTGCGCACATCTGTTTTAAAGCAGTGGTGTTGGCAAAGGAAGAGTGTGTAATTTGTATGTTTTCGTGTGTGTGTGTAAATAAGGTCTACATCATAATCTTGACTGTCTAGCCAACCTGTGCATATCTCAGTGATAGACACTGACAAACACGCCTACTCGTGGTGGCTCTTCCCTAAACATTTATAGAACACTCATACACACACATGGGTGGATGCTGAGATGTACTGGAACATTTTAACATTTTAAAAACAAACAAAAAATCCTGAAAGACTTACAATAAGAATAAATGCAGAGACAAGGAAAGATGGAGGAAAAGTTTGGGTTAATGGGATGGGACTGAAGGGAGACCTGCTCTGAGAGATGCTATCGGTGAGTGAGCTCGAACCCAGGATGCTCCCCGATGACCTAATTTGTGATGAGACTCAGACCAGTTCTTTATCAGTCTATTATGATTAACCAGTGCATTTTACTGTCTGAGCTGGGGCTAACTTTAGACGTCTCAGTGTTCAGAAAAATTGCCAAAGTGTGACGGAAGACCTGCATTTCACTGCGTGCATGCAAACACTGACATTAAAGCCACGCTTGAACGCATAATGAAGAGTTACAGGCAGTGCCTTTTTTTATTGGAAAGACACGGATCACACATAAAGGAGAAAAGAAAATCGAGTTAGGAAACTGAAGCCACAGCGAGGGCTTGTGATGAAAGGAACTTTCAAAATAAAAGTTGAGAAGCAATAAAAATGTCTGTCTCTAACTCTCCTTCCATAATTAAGTATTTACTTTTCATAATTATTGCATTATTTTATTCATTTATCTCACGGCTTGAAGTGCTTCACTCACAAACACATCCTTGCAGGACTCTCTGTGCTCAGCGTGTCAGAGCAGTGGCTCATGAAGAGAAAGCTTGTTCTGTGTGATGGGTTACTTTCTGCACACACAACAGCCCTCTGTCACACGTACATACTAGCAGCATGTCACCACTAATACAAGTTTAGCTTCATCTTACTAAGGCACACACACCAAATTACACTGCAACAGAAGCCATACGTGTCACGCTTATGTTTACTGAAGTGTCAGAGGAAAAGCTAAACACAACACAAAATGCAGGCGAGAATGAAAGAGAGCTCAGACATACAGAAATTTGTCTGTAGACTACATGTCTGCACATTAACACCCATCACCATGCATGAATTCCATCTGTTATAACACTCTGAGAATCGGAGGGCTTAACAGGATCTCTTTCTGGCAGTTCATCTGAGCCTGACCCACATTTCATGAAAAGGGTTAAAGACTGATAGCCGCAAACAAGTACAGGGGCTGAAGGAGACAGAAGTTGGGGTCAGGGTGGAGACAGGCAGGGTGATGAGTACTTCTCTTTATGTGTGTGTGTGTGTGTGTGTGTGTGTGTGTGTGTGTGTGTGTGTGTCCTGGTCTGCTGACTCTGGTTCAAAACACAGTCTGAAATAGAACAATACAAACAACATCACCCAGGATTTCTACTGCACAAACATTCCCAGAGCTTTAAGCCCACAGCTCAGCTAAAAACACTAACAGGAGAGGCACCGAGACGAGCTTAAACCATTAATACCAGCCAACACCTTTTTTTTTTTTTTCCAACTTTATCTTGGACACAGCACATCATCCTCTTCATTGCTGGCTCCCCATTCCCAGAGTCACTTCCACAGTGTATTCGAAGGATTTCCTGGGTTTTGTAAATGTGAAGGTTCAGGGAGACCAGTCAATAGAAATGGGCACAGGCAGCAGTCTCACACCGTAATACTAGTGAAAAATGGCACCGCATAAGAGACTGAAAATTGCATTGAACTGAATAAAATTTTTGAATGCAAGAGCAAATAATTTTTCTATTTAAAGAGAAAAAATAATTCTCAAGAGCGATTATTTAAGGGTTTGTTCAACTTTTAGGTTTGACTAAAAACACTCTTGCATGATGGGTAATTGAAAGAAGCCCTCATTAGGTGTATAAAAGTGGATCAAAAAGTGTATGAGTGCATAAAACACCACAACTGTGTGGAGTCTGCCAGAAACTAATCCGGACTGTGTTCATTATAATTCATTCATAATCATGAATGAATTATCAATTGAGTCTTATTTTACTTCCAAATGTATACACAAAATAGAGAACATTATTATACTTTAGAACTAATGAAAAGGGTAAATTAATCTAATATTTTATATGAAAACCCACATTCTAATTTAACCAAATATCAAGCGTCACAGATACACATCTGGCATTTGCAACAAACGTCTTAAAGCTGGCTGAAAATTCAGTAAGTTATGATGATTTGTGGATCGACGCCCCACCTCCATAAATTTGCAAAATGACCCAGAAATGACTTACACTAACATGACTGCCGTACTGACGCACAAAATTCAATTACAAATCATGAATGGTGAAATCACAACTGCCAAAACCAACAAGTACAATAACATCAATCATGTCGCAGCTCCAGTGGTGGTTTTGCAAGAAGGTTTAAAATGACTGAGATGCTGCTGGACAGGGAGTGGACTCATGGACTGATTGCTCCACCAAACGCAGACTGAAGCAAACTCCCTTTCATGCCTTATACCTGAATCCTCATCATACTCCTGCTAGGGGTCTTATTGCTCAGCTTCACTTCCCAGAATTCTTGGATCACATGCTGTGCTCCCCTCACACATCAAAAACCCTCCTCGGCAACTCGCAGACAACAGCTTGCTGACGTTTCTCACGCTTTTTGACTACTTGTGTGGATAATTTCTCAACTAATGTGGCTAAGAAAAGTTCAGAACGTTGGCAGCTGCTTCAGATTCGATTATCTTCCTTCCACTTTTGGGGTCCACAAAACAACCTAGCTGGCTCTTGTACTTCAAATAAGACGGCATCACTGACAATCTCCGGCCTTTACTCTGAGTTAAATTTGACAACGTGCCACAGAGGGTACGACAATGTTTGACTGACCTCTGTGATAAGTAACAGTTGATGCCTGGCAGTAAATCCTTAGATGCCCCCGCCCCCATTCATCTCTTCATACACCGTGAAAATGTCTCTCTTCCTCATCCTCCCGTCATTCCTTCCTGAACAGATGGTAAACACATCACTAATGCCTTGTCTGTCTGTTTGTCTATCCTGTGATGCAGTGCAGAGCCTCGCTGTTAAACAGAACTAAACACATCACACTGGCAGAGGTACATCTTCTCCAAACACCACTAAGACTGTGAGAACTATAATGTCGCTTTGCGCTTGATGGCCTAAGTACTAAAGTGCCCCAAGTATACCACTCAGCTAATATTATCCAATTTTGACCACAACTACTGTATTCAATAGTATTTTGTCTCATATTCACTACACACTTTTGATATACTTTACCAACATATTTCCATTACAGGACTTCATGCCTATACAGTTCAAACTATTATACAACTTTATTTAATTACTTTATTTCATTTTTTATCCACGTTATACAAACTTTAACTACTACTAACAGTCAAAGGAGTTTTGCTGTACAGCCTTTTGAGTCAATCACTGCCATCAAGTGATTTCTGTAACTCTCAATGAGACTTCTGCACCTGAAGGCCTCCTCAGAACCGTCCAGTTTTCTGTTCGTTTACACTCCTGGGTGTTTTCAGCTGTGAGTTTTGGGTCATTATCCTGTTGGAGGACGCATGATCTGCAACTGAGACGAAGCTTTCTGACACTGGGCAATACATTTCGCTGCAGAATGTCTTGATAGTCTTGAGATTTCATTGTACCTGCACAGATTCAAGAGTCCCTGCACCAGATTCAGCAGAGCAGCCCCAGAACATAACCACGCCTCCTCCATGTTTCACCGTAGGTACAGTGTTCTTCTCTTTGCATGCTTCATTTTTGCACTGACACTGATATACCTCTGAGTTCACCTCCAATCTCTTTGGAAGTTGTTCTCAGCTCTTTGGTTACCATTCGTATTATCCGGCTCTTCAATTTGTCATTAATTTTCCTCTTGTGGCCACATTCAGGGAGGTTGGCTACAGTCCCGTGGACCTTAAACCTCTGAATAATATGTGCAACTTTAGTCACAGGAACATCAAGCTGCTTGAAGATGGCCTTGCAGCATTTACCTTTAACATGATTGTCAGTAATTGTCTCTCTCACCTCCTGAGACAGTCCTCTCCTTAGCTTTCTGTGTTCAGTGTGGCACACACCCCGATACCAAACAGCACAGGGACCACTTTTCACCCTTTAAATATGCAGACTGACTGATTACAAGTTAGAAGACACCTGTGATGCCAATTACAGGACACACCTTAGTTTAACATGACCCTGTGGTCAACTTATTTTCAGTCTTTCCTAGGAGTACCATTATTTTTGTCCAGGCCAATTTCTTTAGTTTTTTTTTTTTTTTTTTATAAATAATTCTGTTTAACCACAATTCAAAAGCAATGTCTGACTTTCATTAGTTAATTCTCAGCAAATGGTTATTATTTTTGTCAGATTCAAGTTATTTCAGTGACCAGTGTGGGTTTTTCGTTCTTTAATGGAAGGGTACCAACACCTTTGTCCACATATTCTATTTACAATATGCAGATACATGTAGATAGAACGACCTGCAACCTTTAAGGTTTATAGTGAGTGCCATTTTGCCACTCCGGGTCCAAGACCCAAAATAAAAAGGTTTTTTTTTTAGCACCTCTCACACATTTTCCAAATTACATGACTTTTGAAGCACCTTTAGTCTTGGACTGTAATGCAAGTATCATTGGTTACAGACTTCGTAAAGGATTCACAAATTACATTACAAACCACATTTCTACCCCAACCAAAGACAAGAGTGAAATGCTGCTCAAATGGAACCCATTATGATCATTTCCATCTCCGTATTTTCGTTAATTTGCCTCTACTACAGTAGCTTTGCATTATTCCCAATGGCGTTGCAATAATCCTTGTTGATCTTACAGTGGTCAGCTCCTCAGTTTATTCACTGTTTCCTTTCAAGACCACCCTCCTTTTAATTAAATTACATCAACTTTCTTCTGATTGTCCTTCACAAACAGAAGGTTTGACCAACAAGCAGGTCGCCTCTGTGCTCACAGCCACAGCTGCATGTCTGAGATGACAATATTAGTGATAGCCACTCCCACTGACATCATACAGATCCAAAAGTTGAAAAACAGTCTCAGAGTAATCAGAGCATCACAGAGATTACTTGCACTTGTTTAATATGAGCATCTACAATGTTAACTGCATACATACGACAGAAAATAATACATCCACTTTAACTATTAAAGCTCTGATATTAACAGTA
>JAVDPK010002434.1:15275-29460 GCA_034780415.1 Cichlasoma orientale
GACACACACACACACAGACACACACACACACAGACACACACACACACACACACACGCATTACACAAAGAAGGGAAGCTGTGCAGCTTGCAGTTTTTCATCTTCAGAGCTCCTAACAAATGCAAATACCAGCTCGAGTTGAAAGCTGAGCTCTAAACCAGATACAGCAAGTGTTGTCACAACCTATAAACATTCAAACATTTAAAGTTGGAGGGGACTGGGATCTGTACGCTCTGGTTCCTCAAACCAAACTAAATGCCCACTTCTAAAGAACAGGCTCACACAACACTGAGATGATGCTGGATTTAATCAAATCATCAAATCAGCCTTCCTCTGGAGTCAGAGGTCTCTGTAACATCACACAGGTCATTTGCGCTCTTATTGCTAACATGATATATCTATTCAACACGCTAGTTTCCAAACACAGTCAGCAGTGGCACCCTCTCTTAGTTCATAATAAAGACAAGACTCACCCTGTCACAGACACACATATGAAATGAGTGGGCGCACTTCACCTGATCATGCACTCAAACTATTTGGTTCCTTTTGCAGCTATGCGGTTACACATGGAGCAGTGCCCCGGGGAGGTATAAGTAATTAATGACAGAACAAGGATGGCAAGAGTCTGTCTCCGATTGACCTAGTTTGACCCTTGCCGCTTAGTTTCCATAGTGATTGGTCAGTTTTGTTCCCTATGGGTGACTGGGCAAATCCCTGGGGCAAAAAGGTAGTCTGCAGAGCGGGCATGAGATAACAGAGGGGTGAGGGTAGAGCACAGAAGGAGGTGCAGACTGGGGTTTCAGATGGGTATAATTACACTCTACAGCAAATAGAGCTCCCAGCTCAGAGGGTGGGCAACATTTTTTCAACAGGGGCAAATCAGCTCAGGGAAAGTGAAGGACCACATGAATGGAAATGTGAATTGAAACGTGATACATATAGTGTTGAATCACGTTAAACTCCATGATTTTCAAAACATGTTAAGATACTGCTTTACAATGAGCCCGTGTCAAAACCCAAGAGCTTTCTTTTTGAATATCATCTGAACATCAATCTGCTTTACTCTTAAGTTAAAATAATCTGCTTAAAGGCTGTATTCATTTTATATATATTACACAAAAACATAAAAAAATATCTGCAGACTCTTTCAATGTACAAACGCATGCACGACGAGTAATTTGCTCAAAACATTTTCTGTTCTCTTCTGACTTTTACAGCTGTCTGAGATTTAACTGTGAAGCTGCAGTAACTCCTAAATCAAATATAAACAAACTATATGCAACGCATCTGACACGCTGATTGAAACTGCATGCAAGTTATCAATGCTCTCTTTAATACAGTGAATAGTTGCTGTAGACATAGCTGTTTGGGGGCTTATTTGGACATTCAGATGGACTGCAACTACACAAACGCATCATGACATACATCAGTACATTAATTCCTTTTTTGGTTCTTTTTGGCTTGTGTGACTTTAATTAATTGATAGATTACAACCATAGACTGTATTCACTGTGACATCAACCGCTGGTTGGTCAGCAAAGCGTTTGCTGATGTCACAGAGCAAAGGACCTGATTTTATACATCTGGAAGTCTTTTTGCAACCACAGGAGTCACTGCAGGTTTAAGGGACTTCACTTTTCAGACGCATCTTTTATACTGTCTTTGAGATATTTATGAATGATACCATGTGTCAAGAAGTTGTGTTATTAAGCCTGATGGGAGGAACTGCTCACCATCTATTTAACATCATCATAATCTGGATTAATATCTGTTGTTAAAACACAGAGGAGACATGTTTATCCGTTACCTGAGATCCGTAACATGTCATCACAGAAGAAGTTTGTCCACACACGCACATGGAGGGCTCCCTGTTTAAATAGCATTAAGGGAGAGGTACAGACTCACTGAAGTTATTCGTGAACATTATCTCTGCCTTGATTTTGTTGGATGTTGTGTTCTTTTCATTTTAGGCCACTGATTGAGATGGGCATGTGTCATGTGTATTTTACCCATCTGTCTCCCAGTCCTACCTTTGTATCATTACCTAAGTGGGTCACAAGGCTGAGCATTCACCATCAGTCAACTAAAACTCATGCGTAACCCTGCATGGTTAAAAACAAGCTGATACTGCAAGAAGTAGCAGTAAGGTTTATTTTCTGATTGTTGATAAACCGATAAACAATAAATCTTTGATGAAAATCTTTCATCTACTTCTAGTTAAACAGTATCCAAAGAAGACAGTCAAAGGTCTTGGAATGTTCTTCTGTCTCTATTTCAGACCAGACGCATGAACACAGAGTCGCATGTCCTGTGGCCTGTGACCTTCCCTGGCCTGTGCTCAGCAGGTAGTGACAAATGACCTGATAGTAAATCTGTCCTGAGGTGGAGCTTTTCTGCAGGGAACAGAGAGCCTGTTTGTGACAACAGGAAGTTGAGACAATCTTACAAGAATAAGCACATTAAGGGACGCACATGCATGAATGGTTGCACGCACACGTAGCTGTGCACACATGCACCTGCTTACGAGAACATCTGGTTATAGTTTCAGATGCACGCCGCCATGGGAAAAAAAACAGAATGTCATCAGTGAGCAGTGACATGTAAAACTGAAGGTAGAGTCTGTGTGCCAGTCAAAGGAACATAAAGGTATGACGCGGTTCGTTGCCCAGATTCAGCCGGGACAGTGGGTCATTGTTGGGCCTCTTGCAAACCCCCGCCATCTTCCCTAATGGTCAGCTCTTTCTACAGTATTCCCTGCTAACAATCCAAGGATGAATGCTGGGCATTGTGGGATTTTTCCCAGTCTGTGGTGTCTTTTTGGAGCATGCTCAAATGAAGTCTGACGCCAGGAGGCCAAGTCAGCAGACCACACTGACCTGATTCACCACCGATGGAGAGTGTTAGTGGAAGCTTTAAGAGCCCACCTCCCTGCCTTCTGATCACGTTCCCTAGACCACCTCACCTAAACACTACAAGATGACAATGCACCTCAGTACAACAGATTTCTGGAATATCAAACGTGTGCCTAAGAGGAGAGAGCAGTATGGACGATCTCCAAGAAAGATCAACCATTTCATTCTGCAAGTTTGGTCTGAGCAAGGGTGAGAAAAACGAGTTTCCTTTGGCCAAGGCTGTGAAAAACATTCTGCAGAAACCTCAAAACACACACATTCGTGAGGGGAAAAAACTCAGGACCACATGAAAAATCCTCCTGATGTGAAGGGCTTTGAGTCTGCAGCTTAACAGCCGCAGTAAACAATAGAAACCAGAACAAAAAATATCCGCAGATGCACACATGTGACGAGTGCAACTCTGACTTGACACAGAGACGTGCAAAAATAAAAAAAAATTTAAGAGAAAATGTTCAGTGCATTAAACCCTTATGAGACCACCCTATTCCCCCCCACCTTTAAAATTTAGAGCGTCGTAGCTCTGTAATTCTACAGCTATTAACATCAAAGCAATTCCTATAAAGTCTCAGTTCAGTGGCTTGAGATATAGATTTAGTAGAAAGATGTTTAGTAGACCACTTAAAATGCAGCACATGCAAATTACTATTGAGCTGTGAAGTGAATGCAGTGAGGCAACTTGATTGAGCCTTCTTGTGTTACTTGATTTTCCAGGGGAGACAGACTGAACACAATTATAGCCAGCAGGATGGCGAGACGATTAAGGATAAGTAATGCAGAAAGCTGGGTGAGCCAAGCACCTATCTGTCTGAGAGAAGCGAGGTAATGATAACAGGAAGTGAGATGAGTTGGTTTTGCCCTCTGGCCTACCAACCCCTCACCTCTACTAAAAAGGCCCCCCTCTATAAACAGGCCTCTCTCTGCCTATTAAACAGATAGTACATTAGGCCTGAGCTGTGCAGAACAATGTAAACACAGCCGTCTAAGGGTACTGGTGCTGGAAGGGGGGGGGGTTAGCTTGAGATGTGGACTATTCCCGGGTCTTCCTGGGAGTGATCATCATTGCTCGCCTCTTTCACTGTAATCCTTTCCAACTAAACACAGGAAGGAAGAGATAGGTAAATAACTTGATCTTCTGATAAACCCATTTCTTTCCCGCGCTGCATTCTCCTCTAGTTTTAGAAAGCTTGTTATGCTTGAAAATACAGAGGCGTGGAGTACAGGAGTTCACATGGGCCACATGAGTTTATGCTACAGAGAGGAATATGTTTGTGGAATGCATGACAGGGAAACAGGACACATTTAAAGGGAAGTGAATGATGAAGTTATAAAAAAAAAAATGAACAGAAAGAGCAGCTGAGAGACAAAGAGGCCACTTTGTAGCGCAATAGACAAGAGTTGATCCTGAACCTCCTGTGGTTTCTTCTGTGAGTGAATCTGCATTGCTCCAGGGCTGACAAAAATCACAAAGAGGATAAAACAGAGGCTGGATGAGGGAGAATGGGGTATAGAAAGTGGATGGATGTGGAGACGGTCAGTCCAGGTCAGTACAGATGTGAGGCTGTTAAACAGTAGGGAACTAGAGGGGGTCAATGCTGGACATCTGAGGGCAGCACCCCGAAGTCATTCGCACTCATTTGTTACAATCGAGCAAAATACGGCAAGCAGCAGGAACACAGCGGCACTGGAATATAAGGGGGAATGTCTGGGATGTGGGGACAGGCTCCATACCCTGGGGAAAGGCCAATTACAGGCTTAAAGCCCCCTGCCTGTCTGTGGCATGCAGCTCAGATAAGATGAAAGTTACTTGAGACCAATATCAACATTTTTCCCTCTGTCGCCATAAGAAATTATACAATCCAGATGTTGCATATATAACTGCAGGAGCATAAGTATTCTGGGGATTGGTGCACTTTCTTACAGCTTTACATAATAGGAGATGACATGGGTTTTTATTGTCAGGCTACTAACATACTGCAGACTTGCAGGTTTGATTCTCTGCAGGTCGTGGTACATGCAGGAAGGTCCGGGGATAGAGGTTGAGGGTCATGAGTCTTTAGGCCAGAACACACTGACACTGTCCTGGGGGTTATCAATGGAGTGTGAGGGTCACCAGGCTCCAACCTGGCTGTATAATAATTTACAGCTTAGACGTGAAGACATTAATAAATAAATGTGAAAAACTCTGGACTTATCGTGGCGAATTGTAGGTTTAAAGTGTGCTTGCAGAACCATTTGTAAATGACCAAGGACAGAGGTTCTCCCAGGTCCAGCATTTCTGACTGAAGTGTTTCTTTGGATACACAAAAGCTCCACAGATCGAAGGATAAGACCCATCCATTGAGCTGTCAGCTCAATAAGACCCCAAAAAGAGAGAGAATGCCAGTCGGGGAGCAGCTTCAATCAAAAAGTAGCATTATGTGTAACTTTTTGTGAACATCGCAGGTCGCACTCTGTCTAACCTTAGAAACAGGAAAAAAAAGTTTCCCAATGAAATGAAATGAAAACTGAACCCACTGAGCCATTACATACTGACACTCACACCTGAGACTGAAAGCAACATGGTGGGACCTGGTCCAACTTCTGAGTCTAGTATTAGTCTGGACCTTTTTTTTTTTGGAGTTGCTCAGATCCCACTACTATTATTTGGATTAATGGGGGTATTTTTTTTCATATACTGTACATACAGCAGATTTTGCTATGGAATCTATCTGCCATAAAGTAATGTCAAAGGAACTGGGTTTGGATTCAGTTTTAATCACATAAACACCATTTCAGACTACAACACAAACACACAGCTACAGCAGAGACAGAGATAAGAACCAGGCAACCAGTTTGAGCTACCCTTGGGAGATGGGGACACACAGCCGAGCGCAGCGTTCTGTCTGAGCGGCGCTGTGACCAGCAATAACTCTGAGCTCGAATGTTTGCAGAGGCGTGCCCTGGTAATCCCAGCAGAGTAAAGCAACAGGCCGGGGTGAAAGAGGTTAGCTCCTCTCTATTGCGCTGCTGTCATCGCTTCCAAGTTCAGTGATGTGACAGACTAATCAACAGTGGGCTGGACAGCACACTATTCAGAGACACCACGGACCTTAAAAAGTCTGCCATTACAAAAAATGCAGCAGCTAAGTCTACTCTCCCTGGGAGGGATGCACAGTAGAAGTGTACATGTTTAGTTTGGTAAGGCAGAGGTTCTGGCTGGGATGCTGATGGGAAGGTAAAGCAATGAGCCTGTGATGTTCCTGGAAGTGGTGAAAGAGAAAGTCTGTTGAGTTTTGCTGCCCCACCCCTTGCAAGTACTACACATTTTCTAACTGTGGGCTGGAGTGCAACCAAACCTGCTCAATTTGAGCCATTCAGATGAAACCCCAGTTTTATGTCAGGCAGCCAGAGCCAAGAGCAGTGAGGGGGGTATAAGTGCAGGCAGGGTGGCACTGCCAGCCAAGAAAATATCTGGCCATCTCACACAAACATAACAACTATATTAAGGAGGTAATAAATCCAGTGACAGTTACAAAAAAACATACTAAGTATCACACTAACCACATTTATATCACAGTCCCGCTAACATGCTGACCTCCAGAACCACATCTGTGCCTTTTTTCTTATTAACCTCCCAGCAGCAAGACCCTCACGAGTCAGTGGGCTTGCAAGCTAAAGTTGACATTTTAACTCTCCAAAAGCTGAGTTCATTTCTAAATAGCTTCTTTTTTTTTTTTAAATATGTTATAGTACTCATGCATAACCTGAGCAGAACACTATTCTGCAGCAGCTCAGATCACACAGTGGATATTACGCAGCACCTTACATACAGAGTTTTAACCCTTCATTTCACTAGACAGTGAGCTAAGATTTTACCATCTCGTTTGCAAGTGTGCTGGGCCAAGTCTCCTCTGTGTGTGTGTGTGTGTGTGTGTGTGTGTGTGTGCGCGCCTAACTTTTGGGAAAAGCATGAACTACGCTAGGCCCTGAACTCAATGGCCCTTTGCCTCAGTTCAGTCACTGCCCACCCGAAGCCCCAGCGAACCACTCCTCTGTGGTTCGCTGGGAGTCTGAATGAAGTCACACTGTCCACCAGCAATGGAGCATCCAGCTCTGGCTGGTCATACCCACAGCAGCCCTCACACACTCAGGCAGAGCAAACACATCCAGACCGCCAGGCAGAGCTGAAAGGCATTTCATCCCGCTATTTTATGGACTAATTAACTTCTCTCTGTCCATGTTGAGCAGAGGCCAAAAAATAAATAAATAAAAAAAATCATATGGAAATTAAATAAACAGAGGGGCACAGAGGACACACAACTCATTTCTCTTAATTCCTCAATAAAACTCAGGCCAGTTTTGAGTGCAAACATCAACTCTCACATTACGCTCAAGGCCTGTGTGTGAGATTTGATTCTTGAAGAATGTAATTTTGAACTTGGGGCAAGTGCTTCGCATATTACACTGTTATTAACATGGTCACCATCAGTTTAATCCGACCCAGTACCTCTTAAGGACACAGTCACTTCAGTAAAGTTAGTTCTCACAAGTTGAGACTAAAACTAAACAAAAAAAAAAGAAATACAGTGTGGTGAGAAAGTAGTTTTGAATTATCCAGGTATAGAAGACAACCATGGGGCAGAGGATCAAAGTGGGTTCATGAAGTAAATGGATACTGGAACAATAAGCCCTAAGGTCTTCTTCCTTTATTAAGTAAAACAGTGATGGCCCCAGCTGAGGATGAAGGTTTATGAGGTTGTTTTCAAATTCTAATTTGGCATGGGGCATGGCTAAGAGCTTGTTTTATTTTTCCGTGCTTTAGTTTAATAAGTTCCTAAATACTCGGCCGTCTTACTGCTGGCTTTACAGCTTCGGGTATATAGAGCGACTCAATGAAAATACCAAGGTAAGAGGAGGAGGAAACGGCTTTTGTATTAGCGAGCCCACAGTTTGGCGCCATTAAGCTTGTGTGTTAGAAAGTACAGAACATGCAGCAATCGCTGCTGTGGAGGCGAAGTTAAAGGTGAATGAGTGGCGACCGACTGTGCTCTCGCTTTTGACTTATTCTTTTTTCTCCACCTCGTCTCTCTGTCAGACTTATTCTGCAGCCTTTCAGGAGTCAAACACACGTGTACATGTGCCTCAGCCACCCCCGATTTAAAAAAAGAAAAAGAAAAAGAAAAAAAAAAAAGACCTCCTCTAGATTCAAAGCCTCTAAACAAAATCGTGGAAAGCTGGGGTTTTATCCCTGTTTACTGGATCTGAATGTTTACCCTACAAACAAAACTGAGCTTGTTTACAGCAGAGAGGAATCTGCGCTTTTTCCTGTTGCTGTCAGTTTAACACACCTGCTGCGCACTGGTAATAAAATATTTACTAACAGGAGCAACGCTAATTAAAAATGCTTGAAAATACGCAGTTTTTCAGTTCAGTTAAATCTATCGCTGTTACTTTGTTTCACCCATTATTTAAAACCAATAAGTTTTCTTGAAGCTATTCGAGTCACACTTCTCATATTCTAAAGAGAATTCCTTGCATTGGGAAGTTTTCACAGGCACATGAGCCAATAAAACGTGAATAATAAGCGCGCACGATGAGCACGCACCTGCAGCAGCAGCCTCTCGAAGGCCAGGCAGGCATCCCAGCGGGACAGGCTGGGGTGTCGGAGAGTCTGGGCCGTGGCCAGGCCCAGCTGGAGCACCCCACAGTGACTCTCTAGCGCCCCCCAACTGCTCCGGAACAGCTGCATGTAAGAGCACAGCTGTTCAGGGGTCACACGGCCTGAAAGGAGGGAAGACGATACAGTTATCATCTAGAGAGCAATTTGGAACAATAAGAAATTCATCAATCAAAATCTGGCAAAGTTCACTGTATATACACTACACACATATACAGGTACTCAGAAAATATAGACTTTTCCCACACATTTTACTATATATCAGCCCTATGCTAAAATTATTAAAACTCATTTCATAGAGTGACAAAGTGTTCTGATTGGTATTCATCATATACTGTACACATACTCTATATCTACAGTATTTTAGGAGTTACATTAAAAAGGGAAAATGATTAGGCTACACAGACAGAGAAGGGAAGAGCCAAAAGCAGAAACAGAATAATAGACAACCTTTTACCAAGCATAACAGCATTTAAAAAAACATCATGCATTCAGCTTAGGGCAGAGGGGAATGACTGAGACCAAAGCAGAGCATAATTTTATCTTAATAAGCAAAAACTCCACAGGGTGAGAGGAAGGAAGAGCTGTGCAGCGTGCACGAGCGTGGCTCTGTGACAGTCACAAAGCTATTCTATTCTCCATATGTGCTTGTTCTCGCGTGGAGTTGCTGTGATAGTTCTTAGCGCAACATTTATGAGTCACTGACTTTGCAAGCATGTGTGTAGGTGCTTAACCATGTCTACATATAGCTGAGGCGCAGCAACACTGACAAGAGGTGCTGAGAGCCCGTGTTGAGTGTGACTAATAACTGTAAATCAGAGGCTTTTGCTGATTATTTATAGAGGTAGCAGAAAGGGGCCAGGCTCCTTACACTGTTTAGGAACCTCTGAATCTCCCCCACGTCTCCCATTTAAAGAGATACAGGAAAAGCAGCGTACAGGGTTTAAAGTCTAGGGGTGGTATGAAGGGAGACCTAGAGGTATGAGAGGTTGTGTCAGGGGCTGGGATAGACAAAGGGCACACATTAACTCTCCATAAAGCCCACTTCTTCATGTTGATGTTCTGAACCAGCACCAGATGTGGGAGTATTTCCTGTTGGACTACATGGCCAGTGTTTTCTTTAGTGAGGCAAAACATATGACTAGAAGAGAAACAGACAGGCAGGATACAAACCAAACAGAAATCTAAAGAATACTAAGTACAATATGGGGACACGGCACTAGAAATGCAAAGAGGCACATGTTAAAGTGGATGATAAAATCTATAGATGAACTATTTTCAGAAGGAATACTTGTGCGGGGGGAAAAAAAAAAAATCACACAAGGCAGCTACTATTCACAGCAGCTAATCAGTAAACAAGACAGCAACATATATTTCCATGTGGGCGTTGGGAAAAAACCTTCTAAAGCGAACTGAAGGATTGGGTGTGTTGGGTGGCACAGACAAAATAGAACAAGTGCTCACAAAGGGGCATCAAGTTTCTTTTTAAAGAATAAGTTCGAGTCCAGACAGAATCCTGAAAAGCGCTTTTGTGAGCATGTCCAGCCATAAAAATCCTGGCAGTACAACTAAAGTTCACCGAGCTTCATGTGCCAACTATAATTCAGCACAGGACCGAGGAATAATTTCACCAAGAATGGTATCCTGTAGGCTAAAGGTAATCAGAATTTACAGCTAGAATAGAGCAGATGGGACCAGATGAGAAGGAGAAAACCAAAAAACATCGGAAAGAAATGCAGAAAAAGCGCTTTAGCCAAGAAAGCCTCACAAAAGCCTCCTCTCCATTACACAATCAAACAGTCCTGGTTGAGGCTTAGCTCTTATCTGTGTCTCTAAACTTCCCTGTTATGATTCTTCAGGCATCCTGTTGCCAGATGCAAAATGAATCTCAGGCAGATGATCTGTCAGCTGAGCTCTCCTTTTAACTGCTATATCTGCAGTAAAAGAACCTCGCAGTTCCTTTCTTTGAGTTACAAGCACACAAATATTTCCATTCAAGTGTTCAGTGAATTAGGTGTAAGAAGTATAAGACGTTGTTCAGAATAAATATCGATAAAGTTATGGCTCCATTCTGTTAAGAAGCACCCTATATCCGAAGGCTCCAGGCATCAACAGTACTGCCATTCGTTGCTTTTTTACCCAAGATGGCAGAGAAACCTGAACCTGTTGGGCATTTTAAGATTCTTTTGGGTGCATTTATTGCAAAGCCAGCCATAAAACAAATCACACTTTCAGCCTCATGCTATAAACATCTCGAGCTGCTGCCCATTTTAGCCTGATGTGCAGAAGTGGCAATTGAGACTTGGCCACGATCAAAGTCTTCAACAATGCACGTAGGGGCAAGGGCCAACGATGATTTAGTCCTGTTACTGGAAGACGACTTGCGTTCTAGGTGCACAGGGTTACTCAGAGGGTAAATGTCGTCTGATGTCAGAGTGGAGCTGAGTGGTAGCCTGCCTCAGCAGCTGGATAGCCTCATAAGTAATTCTATGTGGATGAGGGACACTGGAAGGCTGAGAGACCTTTATTTATGCACTCCAAGAGGAGGAACATGTTGGAGCTTTTATCTGAGGATGTATGTAAGGGACCCTTTCAAGATTCTACTGTACATTAGAGCAGAGGTTACAAGTGGGCAGCTACACTGCCACAGCACTCAGTGTCTTCGGTGTCTGTCCAAAAAAGCTTTTATCTGCGGTTTCGCTTCAGTTAAAACTTTAAGTAATTTTCAGACTGAAATATCTGCTGGGGTGGGTGTGGTGGTGGTGGTGGTGGTGGGGCGTCATCCATTCACATTTAAGTGTTATGTGTGGAGCGAGTCAGCGGATATTTTGATTGCTGTGTTTCTGTGGGATAATTTAACATGACTAAAATAATGAATCTAAAGCCATGCTAATAGCTGCAGTATGTGAGGCTTTAACACAATGCTGTTTAAAGGTAAAACTGGAATGAAGCTAAACATGTGGTAATATTTTTACGTTTGGTTTAGTTTAATATTTGCCCAAAGTTACATTTTTAACCTGGAACCAGAGCAAAAGTCAGAGAATCACCAAAAGTAACAAATCAATGTTAATGTACCAAAACTGATGGCAATGAAACAAATACTGTCCATAAATACTGAATAATAATAATTCATAACTGGGAACAACTATGGAAGTCTGTACAAAATATCACGGCAGGCCGTGCAGCAGTTTGGTCACTCTAAACTAAAATGATTTCCATTCCTGAAACATAAAACTAAGATGGTTTGAATTTAAAAAAAAATAGTTTTTGAAATTCATTTAGATTAATTTGAGTTAATCAGTTTGTGTGACTGTGAAGACTGGCTGTAACCTAACACAGACCTTCCTGCATACAGGAGGTGTGTTCTGATCAAGCAAATGATATAAAAGAAAAAACTAGAGAGCCAATCTGTAAGACCAGTCCTTCACAAAGGTCAAAGGGATTTGTATGTGCATCAGAATTCAATACCATCTTCCTCTGGCCACGTTTCACCAAGTTTCATGAAATGCGGCTTAGTGGTTTTTCCAAGTCATACTGACAAAGCACTAAAACACACATACCTCTGCTTTCAGATGCTTTGGGTGGAGCTTCATTTTATTTGCTTTAAAAAGTGAGATGCAATTTAAAAGGTTACTTGTTCTGCCAGTGTTTTTCATTTTATCTAAGGAAGCCTAGTCAAACGTATCTCATTTAATATTTGCTTTTAAAGGTTCATTCAGAACTTATACTATGTGAGCTGGTAACACAAAAGAAAGTGGCATCATCTGTGAGGCGACAATGGTATGTGAACTGTGGTATGTGTGGTAGATATGATGTGGACATGGAAAATAACTTAACAAAAAATATAGATTTAACCATATGACCTTTGACCTTGACCCCTGTGACCCCGTGTGCAATCCCAGCCTTGCTCCAGTCATAAGCTATCTACCCATGAAGTTTGGTAAGTGTAGGCCGAACAGCTCTCGAGTTATTGAGCGGACACCTCAATGGACGCCGCTCGGACACCCGCCCGCCACGGGCGATCACATGATACGCCCATTCTTTCGACGGGCGTGTAAAAAGCAAGAACTTAGACTGCTAAACATAAATACATCTTTGCTGCTACAAAAATGGATTTTCCCTAAATCTCACTGCTTGAAAGCGAACAATCGTCCGCTCGACTCACGCTCCTCTGCTGTCAAAAGGCCGGACTGCACCACAGGAAGAAAAGTCCCGTCAGCACATCTCATTTACGCTGCTGTGCCCGTACATACACAGATGCTATAAACTTGTGACGCACACACATGCACGCATATATATACAATCACGGGCAGATGGATGAGACGCACGCACGTTTATGGACGATGAAACCAAAGCTGTCCGACAAATTCCCTGCTAGGAGCGAAAACACCAAAGATAAACACTGGACTCTGCAAAACCACACACTGTACATATCTCCACACACACACACCGCCAGAGGATTTCATCATTCTATTGTGCTGTGAGAAACCTGACAGGTTATATCAGGCTTTGAGAAATGGATTGTTTTCTCTGTTTCTCACTGGATGATCTTATCCTGCTGAGATTCAAAGTTGGGTCAGTGTGTATGTGAAAATGCAGGGCCTGCAATATGTTATTTTCTCTTCTGATCTGCATAACCCTGCAGGAGTGAGAACACACTTGGGTGCAAGGGGGGAAAAAATCATCCTCTCCTAGTGAGCAAGCGGGCACCGAGAGAGCAGATAGGTATTAACGCTAAGCGTTTTGTGTTACTCGATTTAGCTTGGTCTCATGAGCAGAGCATGATGGATTGAAAACGCTGCTGGTGGGCAGGATGGGAACTGTGTGGGGGTGCTATGGGAGCTCAGGGGGCTTCATGGATTCTGGTCTTCTGCCAGCAGGGTATAAAGGGTCAGTGTGTTAGGGATACTGCAGTGCCCCCTTCTCTCACTGCTTCTCCCGCTTTCTCTTTCTCAGCAAAAACATTAAGTCAACAGGCTGTCAGTCAGCAAGCAGGAGAAGCTTCAATGCTGCACCTTCTTCATACATTTTGCTTTTACTGTCACTTGGCCTTGTGCATTTCTCTAAATAAATCCACAAGGCAGCAGTCATCTGGAATTAGACGGACTGCTGTATGTGAAGGGAAACTGCCATGTGCAGATTTGGATGCTTGACAGAGCGCCCAGGGTGTGTGCGTATGTGCGCGACCTGCAGCATATTACAACCTGCCTGTTACGAGAGACAAGACCTTCTTTACTTCATAGATTATAGGAGCTGAGGGACCACAGTGCCCCTCCCGTTTACACCCCCTTTTTTGCCAGATGCTAACCTGCACATTAGCCGTGACTGCGAGTGTGAGCGCGTGTGTGTGTTTGTGGGAGTGCACTACATCCATTACCTCTTTAAGTCACAGGGTAGCATAAAGGTGAACGTGCACAAGGACACTCTGAAGTTGTGCACGTAATGACTTTATTTTTGCGTGTCTACACATATTTTTATCCCTCGATTCAGACCCCTTGCTTCATTAACGAACAACAAAAGTTTTCGAAAGCAGCATGTGTGCAAACAGCGTGTGTGTGTGTGTGTGTGTGTGTGTGTGTGTGTGTGTGTGTGTGTGTGTGTGTGTGTGTGTGTGTGTGT
>JAVDPK010002434.1:29560-60575 GCA_034780415.1 Cichlasoma orientale
AGAGCGTGTGTGTGTGTGTGGGTGTGTGTGTGTGTGTGTGTGTGTGTGTGTGTGTGTGTGTGTGTGTAAGTGTGTGTCATGGAGCCAACATGTGGTTCAGATTTCCTCTGTGGCCACATGGGCAAATACACAGCAAGGCAAAGAAGCTTGGTTTCAATAGGAGGCGCTTTTGTAATGTTTTTGAGGGTGCTGAAAAACATGACAAAACTAGCACATGCTTCTCTTTAAGCACGAAAAATTCTACATATTTTATATGATATGAATGTTTATGTTTTGCAGTTCTGTGCTTTGCGTGTTAGTTTTTGGTTAATGAGAAACACGATTATGTGCTTCGCTCTATCTGCGGTATTGTGGTTTTTACCCATGCTCATCTTGATTGGCAGATTTTCTTTACTGGCTGCTTCCACCAGTTGCCGACGGACCTCCATCAGCCCCTCTTTGTGTTTACTGGTCAGCATGGTCTCCCACAGTGACCTCGCAGATGACCTGATAGGTAGAGCAATCAAAACAGCCAAGTTTAGTCATGAGGAAAACAAAACACTGCGCCAGAAGGTGAACTGTGTTTTTTAGCACTAACAAGCTGAGCAATGGTTACTTTTCCTGTTTGTTTGTTCAGAGTACACAGGCCTCTGAGCACAAACACAAAAGGACAACATGAACATGACTGAGTGCGCGTCTCAGTGATAGAGAGCCTGCCGGTTGGGGATTGGTGACTCCCCGATGGGAGCCCTCACAGGAAAAAACTGACATTAGCGAAGGGAACATTAGGAATGTTCTGTATCCACCTAAAACATCTGTGTGCCAACATTCCTCTGGACTGATCGCCACTGTCCTCACAAAAGCAAGTCTGGAGACTGAGACTCGCCTTCGTGCCATCTCAGGCCCTAGATTTTTATACGCTGTTACGAAACACGCCGATCCACATCTCTAATGGGAGACTGACGACAAGGCATGTGCGTAAGACTATTACCATCTGCTGCGAGCACAAACCGATTCAAGCCCTAAAATTATCAAAGAGTGTCACTGAGGACCTTCATCGCCATTAAAGTCACAGAATTTAAATTATTCAATTTGTTCTTCTTACAAAACAGCATTTATATCTGAATTTCAGCCACAGACATATTTAATGTTTGTCAAATTTGGTCTAGTTTTTTTTTTTGCTTTTCTTTAAGGGAACTTAAACGTTGCTAGTTAAATAACAGGATATAAGAAGCCTACAAAACTGCCGGTGCATTTGACAGCTATTCAGACAAGCTGGCACGATCTTCTACATATTCAGGAGTGCCCAAAAACAAAAGGAGGAAAAGAGACGAGACTGAGAAAATGAACTAAGGACAGAGGGGAGGTAGGAGGGACCTAGTTGACAAATCCACTCTGTTTTTCTTTTCTTTCTTGTCTTTTTTCAGAACTTTTTTCTTCTCTCGCCTTTTCTCCTTTCTAACTGCTGCCATGTGTTTAATATCAGATGTAATCTGTTCCAGACCTTGGGCTGGGGCTAGATGGGGAGAAGAGGGGCTCACAATGGGACACCCGCCATCTTCACACTAAAGCTAGACACAAAGACCAGCAAGTAGGACTCAGCTCAGGACAAGTGTTAGATGTAAAGACTGACACATTAAAAACACAAGGAGAAGAAACCAAAAAAGAATCAGATATTTAATAATAATTACTTGATTTTCTGAATTCTTTTCAGATTTTTCTGATTAATAAGGCGCTATGACAGCGGGCCATTCCCTGAAAACACCTCTCTTAATCTTACAGAGAAAAAAACTTGTACTCGATGAAGTATTAGAACTGCTAGGACTAATCAAATCATGCCTCACATGCTTGTCATGGCTGAAATACCAATATTGTGACTTGACCGGGCCATATGTGAGCAACCACAAGTTTGTCTGAGGGTGTGCGCATGTATACGTCTGTGCACAACTTTGCACATCTGTATGTGTTCTTGTGAGTCGAAGGGCCTCTGCAGAGTACGAATGAAATATGGCTCTCATTTGGCTTACTGCCCACCCCCCCCCCCCCAAAAAAAACCACAGACGTCCCACTCCCCTGATGCTTTCCTCAGGCCATTTGGTCAGACAAAGGTGGGGGTCTGAGCTGAAGTAACCCCCCCACAGGGGTGAGGTTTATATTGGCAGGGTGTGAGACAGAACCAGCCAGAAACCTTATTGAGTAACTACTTTACTATGGAAAGGGTTAGGAGGTGGGGTGGCTGGGAAACTGGGGTTCGTGCGCTTGGTCATCTGCGCGGCTGTGCCTGAGTGCGAAGTGAAGAGTGAAGGCTTTAGTTAAAAAGCTGCTCAGACACAGACTGAAGGGGGCACTCTTGCACTTGACTTGTGCACATCATGATGTCCTTTCCAGCTTCCTTGGATATGCTGAGTGGGGGTGTTTGGAGTGTGTGGGAGTTTGTACCCAAAGTAAATTCTATTAGTAACGAGTGTTGTAACACTGAAATGTAGTTAAACACCAAATACTTGCTGGAAAAACAATGCGTGCTCCATTTCAAAGAATGACCACGTACACGTCTATTACAGCCCCTCTGACCATATCGAAGTCATTAGAGAGACTGGGGGTGAGGAGGGGGATAGTATTCCTGGAAGTATGATGCAGCACAAAAGAATTGCTCAAACCATTCTGACTCAGGGTTTCTAAACTTTACTCCTCATCCTGTGGCCCCCTCATCATTCGGTCAAACATGTATGTGCGTACACACACATTTCAGTGTGTACACTGCAAAATTCAACATCTCTGATTCAGAAGTGAGTCACACTGCTCATACATCGATTGATACAGGATGAAGAATACGCGTTAGATGGTGACCATCTTATTTCCTCACTTCCCTTCAGTGGGATCTTACGGTTTAGCCGGTTTATGCAGTAAAATGTAATTATCGGAGGTTTCTGCCTCCGCTGCAATATACGAGGGGTAAAAGAAACTGGCTGTGAAACCCACGGACATTACACAGTTCTAAGTAGTGAACACGTAGTGACTTGGAACTAGCAACTGAGACCATAAACTCATTTTAAGTATTTACTGAGGTTACAATAAAGTGAGCAATGAGGCCGCTTAATCATAGACTTCTATACAACCGGACTTCTTCTTCTCTGTGGCCATTAATAAAGAATACAAGTAAGGTCTTAGTCACACAGGCCTAGATACCGGTTAGTGTGCATCTGACAACTATCAAGGGAAAAGTGTGCATTCCGGGACCGGTTGGTTTCTGGAGGTTGCTGCAGTTGCTAGCGTGAAATTGACTGCAAAGCATTATACACCGCTGCACTGAAAGCCTTCCTGCAGTTGTTTTGGTTGCTAGCAGACGGCCACAATCACACGCAATCTGCTTGGAAGTCGTCGACCTGGCTGCAAAAACCTGCAAACTACTCGCCAGGCAGCCGTGAAACTGTGAAAAGTGCAACGCAAACCACAAACTGAGAACGTTCGCCTTTAAAGCAAAGTCTAAAGTTGTGCCTTGTGAAACGTGTTGTTTGCAGCGGTAAGGCACAACTGAAGGCAACAGTCTGCATTTCTGGTTCTGCCTTTCATGCAAACTACGTGCAAGCAAAGCAATCACAGAGGTTTTTGGTGAGGCACCCTCTTTGCGACCGATTCCTCCCAACACCAGCCAGCAACCTCCTGGTTGTCAGTCTCCAGGACTGAGTGACTTAAGCCTAAGGCAACCACACAGTGACTTCACCGACTTTTACATAAAGTCTATGAAACTACTTCACAGAGTAGCCAGCATCTCTGCAAAAAGTCACAGGTGGGTGCAAATCAACATTACTAACCACAATGTGTTAAAAAGTATTGAAATTTCACACTGAGCAGACTGTAAAACCAGCAATCCATTCCCAATCACACCTGATTCAGATGATCTGTGTACTTTCCAATGGGACGGCATGTAACAGACACGGCTTAACAGAATTGTGTAAGGTCAGCCCCATTTCTTGCCGAGTTAATTTACGGAGTGTGTTTAATGGGGCAAAAAACACTGTCAGTTTTCTGTAAACATCCCCATGTAGCACAGGACATGACATGAGCGAGAGAGAGAGAGAAGGTGGGGGAGTAAAACCAGACCTGGCCTTGAGTGTCTGTGTGTTCTGGCAGGAGGGACAAATGACCCGGTGGATTTATGGCGAGAAAAAGAGGCAGAGGAGTTCTGCAGGAAGTGAGGAAAGGATGGGAGAGGTACACCAATAAATATACAAATAAATAAAATAATAAAAGAAATAAAAATGTAAAAAAAAAAAAACAGAGATGAGAATTTTAGGGGCAGTTCTATGTATCCTAAAACTACGCTCCGGTAATAGTTAGTAAAAGTTTTTCCTTTTACTACTCTAAATAAAATAGTAAAATTCATAATTGATACCATAATTGGTGTGAACAGCCTGCTGTGTGAAGTCAAGGACGGGCCGAAGTGGAGAAAGACAGCAATGACAGCCTCCGCCATGACACAGACAGCTACGTCAGCATCTCTCATTCCTCCCTATGACCGCAACGTGGTTACGGGAATGAACTGAACTAAAGGAAAGGAAACGAGGAATTTTGTACAAAGAATTCACCTTACAGGTCTTAGGGTTAGTCTACAGCTGCACGTGACGTTAAACTCAATGAAATGTGTTACTGAAGTCTGAGGCTGCAAACCAAAAGTCGACAATGAAACCTAATCTAACCTCTGCATCCTGCTCCTTGTGTATACATAAGCCACTAAAAGCCTAACATGTCTGAATCGAAATTGAATCAGTCTTGGTGGATAATGTAGGTATTTTCTTTTTTGCATCTATTTTATGCAATTATGCTAGAATACCCAAATCAAACTGCTGTGATTTGTCATGAGATTCAGGCCTCAATTATAAAAAAATCAAATAAACGTAAAAAATGCATAAAATATAGTGTTGATTAAATCTTTTAAAACACATATGTAAAAGAAAGTCAAGTCTTCTTAACGGGGTTATAGTAAAAACATGTTACAAGTTTCTGATGTTGCAGCACAGACAGAATAAAATGTGAGAGGAGGTTAAAAATGAAAGGATCTCAATGGGGGGAAATGGAAATGCTGGAGTCTTCCTCTCCTCCTCTGTCTTGGCTACGTTAACATTTCAAATACAAGCCAGCAGTGGGGGCTCTTTGAAGGAACGGGCCTGGAGGAAATAAAGTACCATTTTTGCGAGATGTTTTATCAACTAAGTGAACAAATGCACACAAAGTTTCAGAGCTTGTGCTCTGTAGTGAAAATTAAACTACTGAGCCGAAGACAGCACATAAGACTGAATAGGTTATGTTATCTGAGTCCTGATGGGAACACAGAGTACATGTTGTTCAGGTGCAAGTAATCTACTTGATTGATGTACTCTGAGTTTCAGCTTGAGATACCTTCTACACTGGAAGAGAAAGCAGAATTAGGCAGTGAATGCAACAGAAACAACTTAAGAGGAGGACCACAAGACACATCAGCTTACTTTATCCTTAAATATGCCGTATAGCCAAAGCTCTGCACCTCTGATACTGATATAAACATTATTTTGCAAGCAGCTACATCTGATATTAATCTTTAGGAAAAGTGGATAAAATAAAAATAGGGTCATGGAGACCCCGAAGTCGCAGAAAACCCTGGAGCATGATAGGAACAGCAAATTGTAGTAAAGCTATATCAGAGGTAGTATTATTAGCAATAATCACTAGAACACAATGATTTTGAATAAGAAAGTGATTTTACCCCCATTTGGGGGTCATGGGGGGCCTTTATAGAGAATCAAACTCAGTGAATCAATTTTTACAGAATATATTAATACTCATAATAAAGCTCATGCAAGGTCACAGAAAAAGATATCAAAGTTTACTTGTACTAAATGTATTTGTACACATGAATAAATCTACATATTTGCTGTTTTGGGGCCGTTACAAAAAATGTATCAGTGGTGACAAAAGTGTCTCTAAGGGTTGATACTGAATCTCTTGACATTCCACAATCACCACCAGAAATATTTATGGTGTCTTTTTCAAGAAATAAAATTGTAAATTACACAAAGGGTCATTTATGGCACACTCAAACTAATTCATATTCAAGGTGTTATTATTATTATCATCATTATTATTATTAGCAATAACCATGGGAACTTAGAAAAAAGTTACTTAACAGTTTTTCTGCAATTAAGCAAAATGTGTGAAAATTTGCTCTATTTTTACCCTTTTGGGGGGGCCCTGTGGGACCCCCGGCTATTCAATCAGAACACCAAGCTTAAATTTTCTCTCTGACCTCCCACTGAATGTTTCTGCCAAATTTGAGAAAAGTCCACTGAACAGTTTTAGTGTAATTTCCGGACGGCGCAGCGCCCACTGCGCACAAAAACAGCCTTCTGGACCTCTAATAAAATATTAGAATAAAAACGACCAACAATGCTGGTGAAGCTGAATGTGGCTCAGACTGAAAACTGGTTCACTTTTATAAAAGGATAAGAAATGGCATCCAAATGACTTTCACATTTTACTGCTATAATTAAAATATAAAAGCAAAGCTGGTTCTCACTTTGGTGTGACTATTATTTCTTAGAAAGGAAAAAGTAATTTCCCCTGGTGGTGTCGGTCCTCTCATTCAAGCACACGCTCTGTACGAACACAATGTTTTTCCATGGACCAACATTTAGCATTAGTGGTACAATCAGCCAACATGACAGTGCAACATCGGAACCAGTTACTGTAAGTGTTCATCCAAACACAATAGCGAGAGCGTGACATTTGGCCAAAAGACATCCTATGCAGCATAGCACGGTTAAACTGTGCTCGACCCTGTTTAAAGAACCTTCTCTTTGTCCATCTCATGCAGGCCTGCATGGGAACTCTATACTATACTGAAACCATAGAATGAGCACGGCAAGCTTTCATACTCCACTCTTATTCTTGGAGTAAAAACAAGCTTAACTATCCTCAGCTGCCTGTCATTTGCGTTCTCCTCTCCACCCTCTACTATCTCTGCTGTTTTTGTTACTTTTCCTACACAGCTCGAAATCAGTGTTCATGGCTTTTACTCATGCTCATATTTCCCAGCTGGGACAGAAATAGGTGCTTTCCCTCTTTTCTGGCGGTATGCATGCAGGATCTGCAGGGCAGACTCGAGGAGATGGCAGCCATACAGTGTTTTCTCGTGGCAGGGTGCGGTCGGTAACTGCCTGGCTCAATCTCCACAGCTCCTGAGGCAGACCCAGTTCACCTTGGCCACCCATACTTGCTTCTGCCCACACTCCCACCACAGCATCGAGGTCCAAGGCAGCCAGATGATGGGGGTGCAGGGTTCAGTCTGAGACTCAGGAAAACTTGGTGTCCTCTGCCAATGGGGTTCAAATGTCCTACTCAGGATCAAAAGGACTGTGAAGCCAAGCACAGCAAATTACACAGACGAGACTGGAAGGTACCTGACCACAAACACACACATACAATACATACAACACTTTCACTGCCTCTTTCACTCATCATCTTTCTATATACACTAAGTGGGGGCACCCTGGCACTATTCAATGTCTGAAAAAGGACAGTAGTAGTTTGAGTAGATAGCAGTAGTAGATGCACAAAGCACCTGTGTTTGCATGCGTACCCACCCATACGCTGTATGCTTTCTTTCTGGCATGATCATTACAACCACAGAGTGAAAGTCAGGTTGTAGGATATGGAAATTCACACCAGGTTATGAAAGACAATATTGCAGTAATTGCACAGTAAGTGTGGGGTCTTGCCTGTAGACCTAGAATCAACAGCCACCCACAGAATGTTTAAGACACAGTAATCTATAAAAATATCCTGGAATTACTGAGGAAAATGCCATACAAAAAGTCCACACCTAATATTTAAAGGGTTGAGATAATATACACAACAAAACCAATAAAAACACTCCGTGGCCCAGGCTAAAAATAGATCGACAAATCATGGGTAAATAAACATCCAGCAGGAGGGAAGAACAGTAGACCTCTAAAAACATGCATTTAGAGAAGCCTGTTTTGAACCTATTAGAATGACTGACATAAACACTCGCTGTGGTGGGCACTTGTAGGCAGTCAAAGAAAGTGGGAACTCTAGGCATCGCCATTGCTCTGCATGAGCAGCACTTCAATCTCCCAGACATCTGTGATAAGGCTCAGCTGGGCCATCTGTTTAGAGATAGCACAGGGAATAACCCTCCTGCTGATCCAACTGGCCCTGATCAGAGACATACTCCGCAGCCACAGCTGCCAGATAAGGTTGAGAGTCTGGTCATACTTGGTGAAGGGATCAGGAACAATGATTGTGGCTGGGCGGCGCTCCGCTTCTGTACAGTTACCAGTTTCTCTTTGAGGTGCTCTTTCTAAAACTGCCTCTGTCCATCATCATAAAATTAACAATAAGAGGGTAATCTTCTTATCAATATCCAGAGATTACTCAGCTGTTTAACCAAGCTATTCAGAGCAACTACAGTAATGCGACACATGCATTTGTGGGCATACTGTGGATATTTGGTTGATATGAATCCAAACTTCAGCCCTACATCCATCCATCCATGGACTGGTGCAACCTGGCCCAGTTGTGCTCAGATTATTATTAAGTGTAGCACTGATTAGAAAGATGGATTCTCTTACAAGAGAATCTCTACCACAGCTGACAACAGCACCTGCACCATTCAGTATATGTGTAAGCCCATTCATTAAAAACGCTTCAGCTCAGGCCACTAAACTCAGTCAAAGTCTTTTCCTTCAGCAACCACATAAAGGTGCAAATCCGGAATGGAACACATGATTTAGGAATAGTCTTTGCCATGTATAACAGTACCACCCCATATGCATCTGCAGAGCCAAGACCAGAGGCAAGTTTCACTCAACTATTAGCACTAACGCTGGTCAGGTGCTGTTCAGGCCACTTGGTGAAGTGGGTGGTTCTGGCTGGTGAGTGTGCATTTGTCCATATGTGTGTTTTGCCTGGGGAGAAAAGTATGCAAAAATGTATGTTCTGGTTGTGTCAGAGGATAATTTGGGATTACTATTCTTTGGGGAGGTGATATTTATGGTGCTCTTTGGTAACTAAACTTATTCTGGGTGGCATTTTAGTGACTGCCAATTTATCGAAGACAGTAATATAAAAAGAGACGATATAATTGTGTAGAGTCTCCAATCAATCTAGCCTGCATGTCTAAATTGTGGTAGGAAGCTGGAGCACCAAGAGGAAAATCACATTAGGACAGAAAGATCATGGAAACGCAACACAGAAAGGCCCTGATTGGTGGGCAGGTTCAAGGCCAGACATATTTTCAAAGTTATTTGTGGGAAATCAATGTAATTTGTGAGGTATCATTTTTAATTAAAACTGCTTTTTTAAGTGGATAGTCATACGCTTCCACAGTAAGAAAGAGGCTTCTGAGTTTAAAAAAAAGAAGTACACACTTCCCAATGCATATAAAACCAGCCAAGGAAAGACAACATTGTGAGTGCAACAACAGCACAATGAAGACTTGACCCATCTAAACCAGTAAACTGAGAGCTTTACCTTCAATCTTAACTATCATTTTACTACAATGGACCGGTACAGCCACACTAGTTCATCAGTCAATCTACACTTGCAAACAAAAGCTTGAGATACTTCAACTTGGGGCAGCAACTCATTCTCAACCAGAAGTGGGCAAACCACCGTTTCCCGGCTGAGAACCATGGCTTCAGAATTTAACATGCTAGCATATTATATGCAGTGCAAAAAAAAAAAGTATTTCATATCTTAACCTGAGACATACTGATGTAGGGTATGGATATGAGGGCAGACTGAAATCCTGCACTAACACTGATAATTTTCATTGTTTTAACAATTGGCTGAAAATAGGTGAAATGAATCATCAAATGATCACAACAAATCAAACAGCAAATGCAGTATCAAAGGGAGTGATTCTGATGTCTCTGTGTGTGTGTGTATATAGTTTAGAGTCATGGTTAAAGCTGAAAGTGCTGGGTATATATTCAATATGTTCTAAGCAACTTCAGCTGAAATTTCTGATGTGACTTTGATTTTGTTGAATTTAGCTGACATACCCGACTCAAGCTCTACTGCAAAATATCAGTTGATGATTTTAACTGCAGTGTGTGTATTAAATAGACGGTGAATGTGGTGAATGCTATAAATTAATAGAGAAATCAAATACACTCACTGAGTCTGCGCAAGACAGCCAGGGGCCAGGACATTCTTGGAGTGAGGGGTTTGCTGCAGACTTGTGAGCTCCAGCATGTCCACCTGCATATCTGTCACATGACCTGGTAAGGGTTTTAGCACGGTCAGAATCTTCTCCACCAGGTTGTCACCGTGATGACCAACAGCACCTGCAAATCAGTTCATTAAAGGAGCCACATGAGAAACTGGGCTTGGTGTAGTGGGTGGCTCTGGCTGGTGAGTCTGCATGTGCCCATATGTACTTTTGGTCTGTGGATTAAACTATGCAAAAAATTATGTCTTGGTTGCATCAGAGGATAATTTAGGATAAATATTCTTTGGGGAGGTGGTTAAGGTCATATCTACAGTGCTCTTCAGTACCTAAACTCATTCTGAGTGGCACTTTAGTCATTATCAAAGTACAGAAGACATCCATCCATTTTCTTCCACTTATCCAATTCAGGGTCGCAGGGGAACTGGAGCTTATCCCAGCTGCGGGGCACACCTTGGACAGGCCGCCCATTTGTCACAGGGCCGACACAGAGAGACAGACAACCATTCGCACTCACATTTACACCTATGGATAATTTAGAATCACCATTTAATGTAACCCCACTACAGAAGGCAGTGATATAAAAAGAGATAACAAATAATTGTATGAAGTCTTCCTTGTGGTAGGAAGCTGGAGCACCAAAACAAAAGCCCCATTAGGACACAAAGATTGTGGAAACCCAACACAGAAAGGCCCTCTTTGGTGGGGATTTTCAAACCCTGACATATTTGTTATTTTCTTGTAATTTAATTTATTTGTGGGATATCAGCATCATTGTTTTAATGTTTTTTTTTTTTTTTTTAGGTGGATGGGTTAGGGTTAGGGATGCAAACAAAAGTACATATTTCCCGGTGCATACAAAACCAGCCATGGACGCTGTCACGGTTGTGACTATGATGTGATTGGGGTTATGCAACATGCAGAATGATCAAACACAACATAGTTGGAAATTTCACCTGTAAGATCCATTGTTCGATCAACAAAGATGATTGATGCTTTATTAGGGGCTGTCTTCCTTCGGTTTTTTGCTTGGGGATGATTGGCGAGTTCCCCTGCTATGATGCGGCTCATTGGACCCAGAGCAAAGCTCTCCTCTCTCGTACCGGTGGTCTCAAACATTGAATTTAATGCTGAAGCCAAGGATTTGACTTCAATCTGCAGTTCAGCACTGAGACAGTGCATATCTATATCAGCCAGGCTTGCAAATCTCTTCTTCTCTGGTCGTTTTGCATTGATGGTCTCCAGGTCTAACGAGAGCAGAGGGAAAAGGTGTGCAAACGGGGGTGTAAGGATCAACTGCTGGGACACAGGGGCGAAGACAACTGGAACATGCATGACTTCCGCAGTGTAGTTCATGTTTCCCATCCACTCGCACAACTTTTCTTCAAACTGCTCAAATACAGGGTTTCCTTCCATTTCTGTCGTGACTTTGTTGGCGAGCAGGTGCACGGAGTGAGCAACGGTGGTAAAGACAACGCAGTACTGAAAGTGACTGAGGGATATTATGTCTTTAATGATGTCGACTGTCTTCCCTTTCAGCAATGTGCTCACTACAAACACGGCTTTGGGCTCATTGGCACCGCAGGCTTCGAAGCTTGAAAACTGCTTTAAATTTCTGGCTCCAGCCTCCAATAAAGTGGCAGCCCCTCCACTCCAGTGCAGAGCCTCTGCACATTTGTCATCCATGAAAACAACCGCTTTCTTTACCTTAGACAGCACCTTCTCCCACATCAGGAGGGGAAATCGCGTAAACTCCTCGGTCACCAACATTTTCCTAGGTACGCGTATTAGGGAAATTCAACGAAATCAAAGGCACATTGGAAATTTCAGCTAAAGTAGCTCCCACAAAACAAAACACGAGTCTCTTAAAGGTGACGTGGCAACATCCCGTCGCAGCATAAAAACGTCACCCGAACGTCGTCGCTATGGCAATAACCAGCATCCCGAGAGCAATCGTTACGGTCAGTAAATGATAAGCTTAGAATTTACTACCGTAACTAACAACGACCGGAGCTGAAAAGGCGAGGGGGAAACAAAAAAAAAAAAAAAAAAAAAATTAAAACAAATACAAAAACGAATCCAACAAGTAAGTTTAATCACCCACTAATATTTGATTGGAGCATAATGAACTCACCCAGTGAAGGTGGAGCAAGCCCATGTAAAATTTTATAAACAGAACAAGCAAACTTAAATTTTTTTAAAAATTTCAAAACTTAAAATATTATATTTCTGTAGTATAGGACAATGATGATAAGAAAGGGGCTTTCTGTCTAACACTTTTAAAGATTTCTTAAATAAAGATTTTATTGATTTTAAAATAGTACTGCTTGTCAATGACCAGTTAGTAAAACAGTATTCTATATGTGAAAAAATCATTGAATAGAGAAACATTTTGGCTGCATTTTCCGGTAGTGATGATCTGATTTGCTTAAAATTGTGTAAGTTAAATTTAATGATCTTAGATATATTTTTAACATGATTCTTAAATGATAAAGTAGAATCTATCGTAATACTAAGATATTGGTATTATTATAGTATTGTGTAAATCTCTTGAGCCACTCCACTAGGAGAATGGGAAATAGGTGCAGTGATTTATTGAAGGGTGCAAACACACGTGGAAGTATACTATATATGGCAAAAACAGAGTTTGTATAATTTTAATGAGGTTGAAAGTCAATATTTGCTATGACTACCTTTATTCCTCAACACATCCTGAACTATCTTAGGCAAAATTTCTTGTAATTGCTTTAAGAAGTCTTCAGGAACAGTTCTCCAGGCTTCTTGAAGGACATTCAAAGCTCTTCTTTGGATGTTAGCTGCCTTTTGTTCCAACCTCTTAAAAGATGATCTCATATTGCTTCAATAACATTGAGATCTGAGCTGTGGGGAGACAAATCTGTGACTCATAGTGTTCAATTGTGTGTTTTTCTGTTCAGGTGTCCTTGTACTAGATTGGCAGTGTGTTTGGCATCACTGTCGTGCTGAAAAATGAAGACAATACCAAACAGATGCTTTCCAGATGGTATTGCATGGTGGATCAAAGTCTGATGGCACTTTTCTGCATTCATAATTATATCAGTGCCATCAGTTCTGACAAGATCACTGACTGAAATGCAGCACCAAACAAGAACACAGCCTTGACCATGTTTTACAGATGGTTGTAGACACTCACTGTTGTACGTCTCTCCTGACCTCACCCATACATGCTGACAATGATTTGAACCAGAAATTTCAAATTTGGATTCATCACTTCGTAAGATCTGTTCTCACTGATTTTAGTCTAGTTCTTGTGTAATTTGGCATCCCTCAGCCTTCTCTCCCAGTTTCCCTTCCTTATGAATGGCTTGACAGCCACCCTTCCACAGAGACCTTCTGATGAGGTTTTGCTGAACAGCAGATGGATCAGCTGGGCCATATGCATCTCCCCGATCCTGTGTCAGGTCTTTGCTGGACTTTTTCCTATTTCTTAAAGGGGATATATTATGCTTTTAAATTCCTCCTTTTCATATGTAAATCATTCACTTGTGGTCTATATAAAGTAGAACTGCAATGCATTGGTCTGAATTCCTCGTTATTGTAGCTCCACAGACCTCTCGTTTGCCCCTGTTCTCAGGTGCATCTTAGAGCAACTCGTTTTGGTGCGGTCTCTTTAAATGTGAATGAGACATTTCACGCCCCGCCCCCCTCCAGGTCGCAGAGCATTCCTCTCCACCCTGGAGGGCCATTTTTGTAGTTTGATAGCAGCGATACGTTTAGCTACCGGCAGAGAAACCGGCACGTCAAAGAGGCTCTGATGCCGGGGGGCGATGTAAGGAATCGTGTAGGTTAATACACCCAACAACCGAACAGTTTGACTTGTCTACTTGCAGCTTCGGCATACTTGAACTTGGACTAGAAAATCGCTGCAAAAAAATTGGCGGATTCACGAAATTGGTTGCCATGACCTTGTTTAGCAGTTCCACAGCAAATACTGTGACGTAATAGAGAAGCAAACATAACAGGGAATAGAGAAACCTGAACAGACTGGAAAAATACGACCCAAAAAGAATATAAAGATATCTACGCAGCACCAGAACAGAATAAATTTTAATTTTCTGCCCTCCTAGACACTCAAAGTACACAAAAAAAATGTATATAAGGGCTAAAAAAGTGGATTTTGCATGATATGTCCCCTTTAAGGACACAACTTTCAGATACTGTTCATCTGTTGTGGATAGTTTTTTTTGTCTCGCCACTTCTTATTTTGTCCTCCACTTTTCCGGTTTCCCCACTTTTGTTAAGGACATATCTTGCTGAGATGTGCCAAGTTTAATGCTAATAGCTCTTTGGAAGTCACCCTGTTTGTGCAAAAATACTATTTTATGCCTCTTTATCCCTGTCAAGAAGAAATGGGAAGAATGTTTTTCAGACAGGCTGCTAGTAACGAAGTGCCTGATGATACAATTTAAAACTGGTTTGTGGTATGTGTAGACACAACATGGGTTCATGCCTCGAGTTAAGTGCCCTTTTAATTCTTGAAAGATTCATAGGTCACTGTTAAGTGGCTTTAAAAACAATAAAAAAAAAAACATTCCTCTGTAAATGGTCAGGTACAAGGACTTGACTGTTAATGTCCTGGGAAAAAACAAAACACTTGAAAGACCTTCAGAAGACCTATTGCTCAAGACCACTTTAAAAAATTACAAGGACGTCTGGCTGCTTGGAAGCAGAGTATGAAGAAATGAGGGGTGGCTCAAGACTTTGGCACTGCACTGTGTCTTACATACCTAAAATAGGATTTGATGTTCTTTATTCAAACTTGTTCACTATTTATGTAATATTAGATTGTCTCTTACTATCATGCGAGGTTATAGTTAAGAAGTTAGTTAGTTAAAACTAAATTAAAAGGTCAACATAAGTGAAAAAAACTAACCAAAAAGATATTGTAAATAATAATAATAATATTGTTTAACTAAATTTAAACAAATAACATCTAAAGAAATTACAAACTGAATACAAAAACGAATGACAATTACAAAGTGCTATCAATATTGTTGTGATCCATATCGCGGAGTTACACACACGTCTGACAGGCCATAAAGTGCAGTGAGCAGAAAACAAATGGCATGCTCATTTCCAGCTGCGTTATACTAATGAAGCGTTCAGGTATAATGCACTTTTCAGAGTATGTTAATGACATTACAGTCACACAATTCGTGTGACGGCACCTTGTGTGCTGCCCGAAATGTGCAGCCAGTCATGTCGAGCATTAAGAAGAATTTGATGCTCGTTAAATCTGCTGCCAGGCGAGCAGTGTTTGTTTGTGAGCTGGGAAATGTGGATGTAAGCGCTCATACAACTGGAGCCCTGGCAATATCCGTGGTATCTTTTCGCCAGCCTTTATGCCTCAGAATAAATGTAGCATAACATGCCAATTACAGTTAGTTACTGTAACGCACACCAAAGCTTCAACAGTCTTGTTTTTTTTGTGTGTGTGTGTGTGGGATAGTTTAGCCTTTTTTGCACTGGGAGTTTGTGATTGAACGCATGCAAGCAATTTAAATAACGACCCACAACAAAAACCTAAACAGAAGTGCGTGGTCAGATGCCTTTTTTTGCTTGTCCTCATCTTGTTTAGCGATAATGTAAAATCATTCTGCAAAGAATCTGTCTGAATGGAAATTCTTTTCTATTTTGATCATTATTATTTTCATCCATTTCTTTTTTTTTATGGGGCAATTTGAAAGCCAAGACGACAAAGACAATGACAATGATGCTGGTGATGAATACAGTTATTTTTGCACAACAATGCAGCTGAGCAGATCCATCTTGTGGCAAAATAATGTTGAGTTTTTCTGCTTTTTATTGCGCTTTTCTGGCTGTTAGGCATAATATGAATGGGCTTATTTGTCAAGAACCCTCGTCTGTCAAAATATAGCTTTGAGATATTTTCATAGCTTTTCCGGGGATGTGTTGGTCGTGTAAATGGTGGTGCCATTTGAAATAAAGTCAGCAGCACCGAACTCACACAGAAATGTTTCTCAGAGTTAAAGCTGCTGTCATAATGATCGCAATAACAGTGGTGATGTTGGGAGCGCCTCCTAATTTCTTGCAGCTCTGGGCGCACATCTGAACACCTCAGGAGGACACAACATGCAGGTGGTGAGTAGGTGCTCTGGCAAAGTGTGGCAAAGAAAACACAATAAAACAGCACAGCCACACAAAGACCAGGATTTGTTTTGCACTTGATTTAATCAGTTAACTGAGAGACATTCAGCTTCCAAACATGCACACTTCCTGTTTTTATTCTCAAGCTAAGAATTTAACCCTGAAATAATTGCCAGCAAATTCTTCTTCTTTTTTTTAAATGGAGTGTTATTGAGCCGTCTGATGAATTTTAAAAAATTAATTAAATATTAAATTGCGTGTATGAGTTTTAATTTGTATTTGACCTTTAAAAAGTGCACTTTCACTCATTTCAAACATATTCATTATGCATTCAAATGTACTGAGAATGGCAGCTTCATTACTGCAAATCAGCTACCTGAACTCGTGTTTTTATGATTAAAAAAATATTCACCAGATATATTTAATATCATTGTATCTGCTATTAAATAATATATAGGTACTACAGAGGACCTAGTGTTGGAAAATAGCCAAGAAAACGAAGAAATGAACCAGAACATAGAGTTTTTAGAGACAAAGCCATGGAGAAAACCTGGTAAGTACTGGTCTTTCAGCCGACACATAGCTGGAATGCATTTATACATTCAGACCATAACCAATTTGTGTTTCTATTTTAGGTGCTAACATTTCAGATTACTTTAACTATGGTTTTGATGAAAACAGCTGGAATGCTTATTGTAGGAAACAGGCAGAACTGCGTGGAGTGAAAAGAAAACGAAATGGTAAAAACAGGGTAAGATAATGATATCACTGATGTGATTTAGTCTTCGGTCTCATTTTTTAAGGCGCGCTTAACTCAAACAGGAGAAAAATAATCTGCGAAAATAAATTTGAATGAAAATTGAGAGCTTGTTATTCCGCTCAGGGCAATGAAGAGGCACGCTGGATACGGAGTGGAGGGGACTTCTTGTGCTTATTCTTCCCCAGGCAGTCCATCTATTCTAGCTTTCAGGTCAGCAATATGTCTTCTCCTTATTGTTATATTTTGTGTCCTCAGTGCTACACCCTCTAGCCCATTCCATGCTACAGCTCGGAGCTCAGAGCCAGAAGAAGCTGGCAGCTGGTTGTTTCTGTTTGTTTGTGACATGACAACTATCTGCCTGATGCCATCTGTTTTCTGTGATCTAAGATGGGCTCAGCATATTAGGGTTGTTTTGGCAAGGGACTGCAAAATGTTGAGGTAAACACAGACTTACGCTCGTCTGTTTAAGCCTGAGGCAAAAATTCGTCGAAGGTTAATGCTTTTTTTTTTCTTGCAGTCTTTTGGCCATTCTTTTTTCAGTTTTCATACATTTGAGTTTTATCTACCAACAGCAGTGTGACACCACTTTGTGATCCTAGCTTGTGCAAAAGTCTTGTCCCACTAAAAGGTTTAAACCAGAAACTGTATCTTTTTTAAACCACAGCTGTTAATTTATTTTATCATTTTAACACCCATTGATTCATCTGAACACAAACTAATTTTAGTAACATGTATAATCATCCCCCAAAAGGCCAGTTTGGAGCCAGGAAGAACCCTGTTGAGTTTTGCCATTTTATGCTTCTCTATAGTGTAACCCTATCACAGCTGTAAATAATGCAGTCTTTACTCCAACATTTACAACAGCTGCAGTTCTTGTTACTAATTGTAGCAATTCACTAAATTGTAGTGTATTAAATAGATAAATCATAGCATTGATTTAGACAGCACGGTGGCGTGGTGGTTAGCACTGTTGTCTCACAGGTCCGGGTTTAATCCACCTCGGCCCGGGCCTTTCTGTGTGGAGTTTGCATGTTCTCCCCGTGTCTTCATGGGTTTTCTCCGGGTACTGCGGTTTCCTCCCACCGTCCAAAGACATGCAATTACTGGGGTTAGGTTAATTGGTGATTCTAAATTGCCCATAAGTGTGAGTGTGGATGGTGATCTGTCTCTCTGTGTTAGCCCTGTGACAGGCTGGTGTACCCTGCCTCTCGCCCTGTGACAGCTGGACAGGATAAGAGGATGGATGGATTTAGACTAATAGCATTTCTATTTGATGTATACTGTTCTTTTGATAATGTAGATGACTGAGGCACTGCTAGTACATTTGCAAAATGGATGACCTGGAGGTGCCATCCATCAGTGTGGGAGCACTGGTTTTCTAGATGACACAGAATTTGTGGATGGAGACAATAGGAAAAGATGAGATTCTCAGCCATCAGTGAATTACCTCTTTTATTGCTATTCCATTGGTGTACTGATGTGTTTGTCCCAGCCGTGACTCACTGCAGTCTTTTCCTGCAGTGAGTATAAAGCAGTCAAGCACAAATGTAAAAGGTTTGGCGTTTTGACGTCACAATTTGCGAGTGCAGTGACCAATTCATTAAACACAACTGTGGTTTAGATCGTGCCTATTGTGCTTTATAACCCAGTTACAAATGTTTTATGTGCACACAAGTGTGCTTTCCTGCGTAGAGATATTTCTGGTGCGCTACTAAATAGATTTTATTTATAATTTTTAACAAGTCTTGTTAATTTGGGTTTCATTTATTGAAGCGCAGCATAGATTTTTGTTTATGAAAAGGTCAGAAATGTCACGAAGCACAGATCTCCGTCAAATAGGGTAAAACAGGCGCATTGCTTTTACTGTATGGATGGATCGCACTTATGTGCATAGTCATTCACCAACAGCTGTTTAAAAGCCAGCAGAAGATAGTGTACACACTCATGAGGACCCTATTGTTTTAATGCTGGAAAGTATCCTTCACTATCAGCAGTCAGTTTGCGTCTATTTATGGAAATGCATTTTCTGCCGTTGAGTGAAATTTTCCCATTTAAAGCAGCTTCTTTTTCGGCTATTGCCATTCATTTACTTTAATGGTGATTAAGATGTCTGTTGGATGCCCTGACTATTATCTGAGACTGACTGACAGAAATGGCCATCCAATTAAAGATCCGTCCTACTTGATGCTGTTTTCCCCATCGGCAAGGTTACCCTTAAGAGGAGGTCACGGATCTGAGTCGTATATGCGTCATAGCTCTCTCTTCTCACATGACAGGGCTGCACCAAAGTGGAACAAGGAAGTTATATTATAACATGCTGGAGACAAATGCATACACTATTATCTAATCGATGATGTGTTATTGTGGCTTTGATATGGCTTATTCTCTGAGAGTCTCCTGCTTGTTTAAGGAAGTTACTGTTGTGTTTGTTAATTGGGGTATGTTCTAAATTGGGGTTGTCTAACATGCAAAAAGTGTGCCCTGTGGCACACACGCACTTCATTTTAAAAGTGTGTTACATGACAATATAGTTGGTTTGTTTTTGTGCATCTCAGGTTAAAAGTGTTTGTGTTCTCAGATCTGGAGCAAAGAGGCATTAAGGAGCTGCAGGCACTTCCCTATTGAGTTGTCATTAAATGTAGGCGTTATTACTTTTTTATGTATGTTTTCCTCCACTGTTGATAAAGTCCTTGTGACAGAAGCGGGTTAACATCCCAGTTGTGTGTGTGTGTGTGTGTGTGTGTGTGTGTTTATGAGCTCACGCGGCGTGAGTGTAGGAGGGTTTAGGGCTGTAAAGGGCTGTTTTGTGAAGAAGGCAAGATGACCCAGATAAGGAGGTTTAATGCGTTAATGGATCTGCACGGGGTTTAAGTAAGGACACTGAAAGTGACATTAGGATAAATTAATGTCCCGTTTTTAAAAATGTTATGTAAGTGCACATCAGTACCACATGTGCGCATGAAAAGGATTTATGTTCAAGAAACCTTACGTGCCATTTATTTTGGGACAATATCAAAACATTACACAAATGTGTATCTGCAGACTGTTTATCATATTACCTCATCAGCAGAGAGTCAGATCCTGCCGCTGATTTGATTGGAGGACAACCTGAATCCAGCAGAAGACGGCATAGGTACCAATGTCTTTATGATGGAGGCAGCAATACTCAGGTAGTGTATTAGTATGGGTTTAATAGGGATGCAAAGACATAGTCTGTGAAGCTGTTCATAACAGCTATTATCATGAACCAACCAACAGGCTATTTATTAAACTACAGGCCTTAAAATGTTATGATTTACTTGATTTTAACACAGCTCTGTTATTGTGTAAAGTAAAAATAATCTACTTCTAGACTGCATTCAGAGGTTGTTTGAAATTGAAATTTGGTCCCCTGCTGAATTTGTAAATTTGCTCACTTACAGAGAAATGAACTCATGTCTCATTTTTGCCTTTATTGAACAGTGAAGATAGACAGGAGAGTGTGTGTGGGGTCATGGGGAAGACACGCAGGAAAGTGCATCAGGTTAGGTGTGAACCTGGGCCGCCTCCACTACAGTCATGTGGTATATACATGGTCACCTGCTTCAGCCACTGAGCCACCCCGGCTCCCTATTGTAGTTTCATTCTAATGGAGAGAGACAGAATATCAACCAAAACTCCAGAACAAACACATTAAATAAAAGTTCTAGACTGATTTGCACGTCATTGAGTCAAATAAGTATTTGGTTCCCAATCGAAACATGACTTAGTACTTGGTGGAGAAATCCTTGCTGGCGAGCACAGCGGTTTGCACAGATCTCAAGAGGGATTTTGGTCCACTCCTCTTGACAGAAACTCTAAATCCTTTAGGTTTCTTGGCTGTTGCTTGGCAACTCGAAGCTTCAGCTCCCTCCACAGATTTTCTATAGGATTGAGGTCTGGAGACTGGCTTGGCCACTCCATGACCTCAATGTGCGTCTTCTCTAGCCACTCCTTTGTTGCCGTGGTGGTATATTTTGGGTATTTATCATGCTGGAAGACCCATCCACGACCCACCTTCAGTGTTCTGGCTGAGACACGGAGGTTCTTGTCCAAGACCCCCTGCTGAATTTGTAAGTTTGCTGACTTGCAAAGATATGAGCAGTTTCTAATTTTTATGGTAACTTAAGTTTAGTGGACCGAGACAGAATATGAACCAAATAGCAGCCCCAAAGCATAACGTTCCCACCTGCGTGCTGGATTGTAGGGATGGTGTTCTTTGGGTCATACTCTTCCTCCAAACACGATGGGTCGAGTTGATGCCAGAGAGCTCAATTTTGGGTTCATCTGACCACAGCACTTTCTGCCAAGCCTTTTCTGAATCATTTAGAGATTGATTGGAAAACTTAAGACGTGGCTGCACATGTGCCTTCCTGAGCAGGGGCACCTTGTGTGTGCTGCAAGATTTCAGTCCATTACGGTGTAGTGTGTTATCACTGGTGTTCTTGGTGACTATGGTCCCAAGTGCTTTCAGGTCATTAACAAGCTCCTCCCATGTAGCTTTGGGTTGATCCACCACTGTTGTCATGATCATCCTCACCCCTCGCATGGAGCTCCAAACTGAGTGGGATTGATGGTCATTTTATATTTCTTTCATTTCTGAATAATCGCACCAACAATTGTCACCTTCTCACTAAGCTTCTTGCTGTTGGTCTTTTAGCACATTCCAGCTTTGTGCACGTCTACAGTCATGTCCCTGACGTCCTCTGACAGCTCTTTGGTTTTACCTGTGGTAGTGGAGAGGTTGGAATGAAAGAATTGTGCCACATGGGCACACAGCCTGTCTGTGGGAACCAGAATTCTGGCTGGGCTGTAGGGGATCAAATACTTACTTCAATCAATTTATAACTTTTTTGGTTGGTTGATATTCTATCTCTGTCCATTAAAATGAAACTACCATAAAAATTAGAGACTGTTCGTATCTTATCTAAGTCAGCAAACAAATAAACAGGTAAACAAATAGAAACAAAAGTTATGAATAACATTGTTTATGATTTTTTTTTTCCTTTTTCTTGTGATTATTTATTTTTAAATGTATTATTTTTCTTGGGCCTTGTTTTTGGTGAGATCTAGTTATAAAAATGTTACCATTAACAATATATTATGTAAAAAGAGTGTATACATCAAGCTAAAGCTTCAGCCTGCAACTTTATTGTTTATAATTTGTGTTCTTTCCATCTGTTTTGTGTTATTTTTAATGAGCATTTTTTTAATGGTTGTAATTTTAAAAAATTTAGATAATGACTGGAATAAAAATCAATATTATTATTAATAATTATGTTTACTTTTCAGGTGTTTTGTGAGGACAGTAATGAGGACAACAGTAATACCCTTCAACTTCCACCTCCAGTCAATATGAACTCTCTCTTTGAATTTACTCCACCATGTAAGTCACTCTGCCACTAGAATACAGGCAATGCACTCATTAATCCTAAAGCTTATTCACTGTGTCTCCAAAACAGTTCGATAAAGGTCCTTGTATATTCCTTTTCCTATGACGTGAGGATTGTGAACATGTGAGCTATAATTTAAGAATTTGGGGGGATAATATTTAGATTGAATACTGAGATTTTCAGGTGGAAGGGGCCCAAGGAGAACCCTCTGTTGGACACATCATGCATCATGCAGCTGCACAAATGACTAATAGCAATCAGACCATGTGTTTGTGAAGCTGCAACACGTGTCATAATAAATTATCCTGTGGCGTTGAAGGACGGAGGTGAACATTTGTGAGTGTGTGTGCATATGTGTGCGCCTGCCTGCCTGCATGTGTTTGGCATTGTATGGATATATCTCTTCCTGCAGCCAGGTGTCTTGTGCTCTCCAGGTGGGAGTCTGTCAGTCTTTAGACTTCCTCTTAGTCTTTGTAGTGAATCAAATTGAAATCCAGGAAGGCTCCCTAGCGTAAGCACACAGCTGAGCACATGCCATATCTTTATCTTCAAAGGCTCTGAAATAGAAATGCTGGCTTAGGCCTCCTTCTTGCCCCTTACCCTGTGAGCCCCATACTGCACAGCAAAACCCGTGCCAGAGCCGCTAATACAACCAAAATATCAAACATCCTGCTGGCACCAGCTTTGAAGTGTATATGTATGGCTTTAATGTTGCTCACTCCCCGTTCTTTAAGTTATAGGCCCTGCCTCCTTGTGTGAGGCAAATGTGTAGCATGATAAAAATAGCCCCTGGTTTAAAAAAAAAAAAAAAAATAGAAAAGAAAAAAAGTTGCTGGGTCTGCAGATTGAGGCACGAGAAAAGTGCTGAACAGACCTAACTGTGGGGAATAGGGCAGAGGAAAAGAAGGGGCTGTTTTAATTTTTAGTTTGTTTTTCAGTAAGGTCACATTAGATGCCAAGTGTTTTTTCACAGGTGCAAATTTTGGAGTGGAACTGTGTCATTACAGGGTTATACTGGTGTCATCTATCAGTGCAGCACAGCACACAGCGAAGGTGAGGCTGCCTGCTGCTGTGCACTGGAGCTAGTGTTCCATACAGCTGGTTAGTGGGTCACTATAATCATTGTAGCAACAGAGCTTGTATGTGACTTTCCTCACTAACTGAAGACCAGAACTGAGCACATTTTTTGAAACATCTCTTTGATTTGATGATACCATAAACAAATGCCCTCATAAGAGAGCAATCAGGATGTAGTACTGACCTCTACAGCTCTTATCTTTGCAGGAATCTTTGAATTGAAAAGAGCAATATTACTATGTGCAATAAGTTTTTGAAAAATAAACGTCTGTTATCTTTACAAAGAAAAACATTTTAAGATTTGATTCGGTACATAAAAAGTCTGTGCCCAGTATTGATTTTGAAGTTTCGAGTGGAGAATGCTAGCTTTATTGTGAAGAGCTGATAGGTATGCTTTTTACAGGTGACAGCGTAATGAAAGGATGCTGCCACTGCAAAAAGAATCACACATCTGTCCTTATAGATTGCTGTGTCTGAGAGTGTGGGAGACAGTAGCCTTTACCCTAGCAAAGATCACTTAGGCCTCTGCTGCAGTGCAGAACAGCAGCCAGTTGTCCGATGTGAAATATCAGCTGCATCTAAAGCGCTGCAGCCTGTAGCTCTGTGAAGCATTAGCATGAGACAAAAAAACCACGCAAAAACAATCAGAAACAATTAGCCCTCAGCCATTTGGTCTCTCATATGCTGCCAAGCATGCAACTCCAGCCTCCATCAAACACTCAGTTGAGATCACCACAGGTTAAAACCAATTACTCACTCACGCTAACCTTGATAGCACGTTTATGGACAAGCTAGTGTGTACTTTTTGTGTCCATTTGTGCATGGTGCATGCACTGCATAGCATTTCTAGAGCACAGTTATTATTCCTCTTAATCACTTGTTAAAATCTACTTTACTACTTTTACTATTTTTCTCTGTGCAGTAATTCATTCTGCAAACTCTTGGTGGTGTCTCATGTAGTGACTTCATGTGTTTGCAGTAATGAGTCCTCGTCTCAGGTGTTTGTTTGCATGCAGCACACTTAATGCTCCTGATTAGTCACATCATTGTCTTTTGGCTTGCTTTATTGAAGGGAATTGCCTGAAGAACCTCCAGGCTACACTCTCTGACTTTGCTGACTTGGATTTTTACAAGTTGTATGCACATGTTAAACTCTGCGCTTTATTTTGGGTATCCAGGTGTCTAAGGTATCAAAGGTCTCAGTCCTCTAGGAGCACTTCAGGCCATCTCAACGCTGTGGGGCTTGTATTTGAAAGAGAAAGAAGACATTTTATATTTATTCATAAAGGAGGGGAGCTTGATGCTCTTTTCAAATTCAGGCAGCTCATATGTACAGCACACATAGCAGCTCATATTATTCTTCCTCCTGTTTCAACCAAGCTGCTTCTAGCCACTCTCACGTTAGGGGTCTTTAAAAAAAAAGAAGAAGGGGATGGTATCCAGATGTGAATGTGTTTATGCCTCGGTTCTTCAAAGGAATCTCTCTTTAAATGTGTGTTTGTGTATGTGTTTGTGTGTATGCACTGCAGACTAAGTGCGTGAGCTGATTGTGTAGCTTGGTCATGTAAGATTTGAGCAATATACAAGTGGGTTCATTAAGTGTGCACTCAAGCATTTGACTCGTTCTGTTTTATTGATGCAGGAGAAAGCAAGTAGCACTTGGTACATTTTGTTGCAGCGACATTTCTGAGGCTGATCTAATTTCTCAACATTAAAAGGTGCAGCGCCATAAATTATAAGTGTATGTTGCTGGTAATGGGTGATGTTTTCCAGCTTTTATCTTGTGTTTATTTGTTCCCATATTAATAATAGCACATCTTCCCACATTTAAAGTGTAGCTTTGGGCCATGTGTGCATCCATTTGATGGAAATATTTGCTCTGTGTTGGACAAAATTTGCATCTATCATTGTATTTTAAACTTTCTAAATTGTTGATGCTTACAACTTTCATGCATAATTAAAAAAAAAAAACGCTCCAGTGATAAAAGCACAAAAATATATTATTTAGCAAATGATTGTGGGTTTATTGTCTTGGTTTGAAGACCAGTAAGAAAACATTTTCAGGTTTTAGTTACATTATTAAAAAAAAAAGAAGCGAATATAATTCCTCCGTGAATCGCCACCTTATCGTGGTGGAGGGGTTTGTGTGTCCCAGTGATCCCAGGAGCTTTGTTGCGGAGAGAGCTCGAGGGAGAGCGTCTGGTGGGCGGGCATTAGCTCGTGGTGCCCGGCTGGGCGTAGCCTGAAGAGGTTACATGGGCCCGGCCTCCTATAGGCCCACCACCCGCAGGAGGCGTCGTGGGGGTCGGGTGCAGTGTGTGTCTGGCGGTGGCCAAGGGCAGAGGCCCTGGCGGACCAATCCCCGGCTATCGAGACTGGCTATTGGGACATTGAATGTCACCTCTCTGGTGGGGCTGGAGCCTGAGCTAGTGTGTGAGGTTGAGAAATACCAGCTACTGTAGATATAGTTGGGCTCACCTCAACGCATGGCCTTGGCTCTGGAACCAGTCTCCTGGAGAGGGGCTGGACTCTGTTCCAGTCTGGAGTTGCCCTCGGTGAGAGGCGACGAGCTGGGGTGGGTATTCTCGTATCCGCCCGGTTCGCTGCCTGTACATCGGAGTTTTCTCCAGTGGATGAGAGGGTTGTTTCCTTGTGCCTTCAGGCCGGGGAACAGGTCCTGACCTGCTTATGCGCCAAATGACACTCTAGCCTTGGGGTCCCTCCTGATGAGCTGGTGGAGGTGGCTGGGGAGAGGGAAGCCTTGGCTTCTCTGCTTAGGCTCCTGCCCCTGCGACCCAGCCCCGGATAAGCGGAAGATAATGGATGGATGGAATAGGAAATAATGTTTCATCTTAATGGATTTGTACCAGTATTGTAATATAATAATATCAATCCATCTATCCATTGATTTTCTTCTGCTTCTCCGTGTGCCAGGTCATAGGGGCAGCCCAGACCTCCCTCTTCCCAGCCACCTCCTCCAGCTCGTCTGGGGGGACCACACAGCGTTCCCAAGCCAGCCGAGAGATATAATCTGTCCAGCATGTCCTGGGTCTGCCCCAGGGCCTCCTCCCAGTCAGACATACCTGGAATACCTCACCCAAGAAGCACCCAGGAGGCATCCTAGTCGGATGCCCGAACCACCTCACCTGGCTCCTTTCAATATGGAGGAGCAGCGCCTCTCACAACACCCACAGGAAACGAGTCCAACTTAGTCCAATATGGACCAAGCTGTCGCTGTGGTTGTACAAGGACTGGATGGCCCACAACAATGGACCAGACACCCCATACTCCCGCAGCACCCCCCACAGGATACCCAGAGGGATGCGATCAAACGGTCCACAAAACACACACAGTCTGGATGGGTAAACTCCCACCCACACTCGAATATCCTCAAGAGGATAAAGAACCGCTCCAGCATTCCGCGACCTGGACGACAACCACATTGTTCCTCTTGAACCTGAGAAAATAAGTTGAAATTTTGGGAAAACACTGTTGCTACCCGATTTTGGGTGCATGAAGAGCAGATCACTGTAAGCAAGTAAAGGTAAAAAAATAAAATTGCAGAAACCGTGTGTTTCCTCATCCGAATAGAGAAAGAAGAATTATTCCTAGAAGAGAAACTTAATTTAAGTTTCAGCTTGGAGACACTTTTTTCAGCGTTAATTTTGTAATGACTGCTGAAAAGAGTAGATGGCCACTCTTTGTCATTTTAAAATAACACGAACTTGGATTTGCCTGCACTCAGGCCAACCTAAGCTGAGTCAAATGGGTCTGAACAACACTAGAGGCAGGCTGCAGGTATTAAAGGTTTTGTACTACTGAAGGGAACAATAGATAACTTTTACATACATGTTGTCTACATAAAAATGGAATGCAGAATTTCATAAATTATGGCAACAGAGAAGAGTAGTGGTACAATATTTAAATACTAATGTATTTAAATATTGTAACTGACTCGATAGTCATAATGTTTTCATTTTTCCACGCAGCTTTCCTCTTCCACCCAGGACTCCAACCTCGCTTTCCTACTGCTACTTTGGTGAGGTGAGCCCAATAATATATTTAAGTATTTATGCATGTGTGGTACGTCGGCTCTGTATGTAACGACTGCTGTGGAGGAAGAGGAGAAATTGGAGGTAACTGTCAGGGAAAAAGTGAAAATCTGTATTGAGGGAGGTTTGTCGCAGGTGCAGAAAAAGGTAAGAAACAAATTCAGCAAATATGCGAAGAGTGGGAAAAAGAAGAGCAATGTTACCAAGACTCTGGACTAGAAATCATTAATAAAGGGTGCATTAGTGTGGAGAGTTTAAAATAAAATTGTTGCTGCCTAACTGAGCCAGACCAGGTGTCTCTCATTTGACACCAAAGGGCAACTTGCGTTGAGGTTGTGTTGCTGTACACTGTGCGCTCTTGCTAAACTTCCAACTGAATCACTGGCCATATAAGGTAGAGAGCAAGATAGCAAACTTGTTTGTGCCTCCCGTCCCCGGTTTATCAGTATCCCAGGCATCCCCCTCCGCTCCGCTCTTCCGATCTATGTCACAACCTGTCTGCAAACTCCCACATTTGAGCAGTAATTTACACAACTTAGATCACAAGTGGGCCACGTTGTACCCGAGGCTCTCTTACATTTTCTTACACATTAATGAATGCAGTCCTACTCCAGTTTTGTTTGCTGCTGTGCTTGTTTCACTTGGATGCTGTCTGTATCCAGCCTTCCTCAGTCCAGCTCTGTTTGTCTGTCTCACTAGCTTCCTGTCCCTTCATCTTTTTTCTCTTTTCTCATTCCTACTTTTTTCCTTTCTCCTAATTTGCTGTGTCTGATGTGTGCCTAAATTTGCTCAGTACTTTGTCCATAAAGATGGTTTTTCTCACATCTCAGTCCATCTGCCAAATCCTCACATCCTTCAGGGACTTACTGTTCCTATGAACTCTGCCAGCCATCTCCTGTACACTTTATGAATCATTTCCTTTTAAACTTTTCTTTTCTTTTTTAAAGCACACACATGTCCCTGTTTCACTGTTGCTTTTGCTGTTGATGCCTTTCCCTTGGGGATATTAGGAACAGCAGGTATTTCTGGCATGATACAGGCCTTGGCATTCCACGCTGCATGGAGGGCCAAAGGACGTAAGGGCTCCAGAAAACCCTTATTTAGTATTTGAATTAGATTGTGGTAATTCCACAATATTGTTTCTTTATAGTGACAGTATGATACCATTGATCTTGATATAAAGGCATGAAAATGTGCCTTTATAGGGAGATTAACTTAAAATAACACTGCAAGCAATAATGGCTAGAAAAATCTGTCCAGTCACTTTCCAAACTTTCTAGTGAAAATATTTTTCAACATGAAGTTTTTAAAGAAGAATGACTATATTATGATTTTTTTTTTTTTAATAAACCATTAACCTTATTTGGGGTGCAATTCATTCAAAATAATCCAGGTTGAACTCATGCATGTTTGCCATATTCATAGCTAGTGTTTCATTATAGTATCCATCTTTTTGGGCTTTACTATCAGTTACATGCTCATGGAACCAGACTCATTCATTCATTTATTCTTCTCCATTCACAAGTAGGTCTTTCACCTTATTCATATGTTGGGCCAAAAATAAAATTCCCGTGTGATGGAATTATTTACTTTTGGATTTATGAAAAAAATCGTCCCACACCTGTTGGAAAGGTGTTCATTTGAATGAGCTTCAAACAAAAACCAAGTTCACATTCGGCTCACTCGGAAGTTTTCAGTTGGAAGCGCGAGTGTGTCCGGGCCACGTGGACGGACAGAAGATTCAGATAGTATCAGTAATATGCCCTCCATCCTTTCCTCATGGGTTGGCGAGCACACACTGCGCTTTGACGACGAGCCAGTCACTTCAAACACTCGGAGAACACAGCTGTGCGTTTGTAACAGCGCTTTGATCCTTTTTGCAGACCCACTTGCTTTATTTTTTTCATTCACTGATTCGTCTGTAAATTTGTTTGCTCATGCCGTTTCCTTTTTTAGAACACATTAACATTCTTTAAACATTAAAGAAAGCCGGCTGGCAATTAGCGGTACAGTTTGCCAGGAACAGATAACAAGAGGCAGGAAGTACTGGAACTACGATTTAAGTTTTTCACATGCTGGCTGTGTTTATCTTGTATGTAAAGTATGTTGTCCTTTTGTCAGAGCAACTACTAATTATTGTATGTTTTATTAAATTCTGCTCAGTGAGAGTAATTTGTATTGTTGTAATGAAAGCCTTTTAATGCCATCTATGTAAACTGATATTTGAAAGAAAAAAAATGCATGTATACTTTATATATTTGCCATATTGTTGAATGTGTCCAATCTTTTTACACGGTATCATCTGTAAAGATTTCGTGTAAAGACGTCATATTTCTTTCCTTTTCAGTGGAAACTCTAAAGGCTTTGACAGCCGAGCAGCGTCACTATACCCATGTTCATCAAGTACGTGCATTTCTCTTCATAATGTACACTGTTTGATAATTGCTAACTGTTTCAGTCCATGTACTGTATACGTCATCTTAGAGAACCTCTGTAGGCACTGTCTCAATGTGCTCCACCATTCTGAAAATCGCCTCAAGCCATGCTCTCTCGCTCATATTTCTCACCTGTCTGGAGTATTGGAAAACTGAATACTTATCTTATGATTATGATGAAGTATGTGATGTAGACTTTGAAACTATGGGCCTCTTACACAGCTTGGTGTACATTTATAGTAGTTTGAAGGCTGCTCTGAATACAGAGGCTTGCTGAAAGCAATATGCACCGAGTAAACAACAGTAATGCAGTTGCTAGCTGCAGCTGTTAATCGTCCTCCCAAATCTTCTCTCTGGTTTGGTTCTGTTCGTTGATGGGTGTATCATCTTTAATCCCAGGGAGAATCACCATCAACCCTGGAATGACTGATGCTACCAAGGCCTGGGAATGCTACATATCACAGGAAAAGCGTAACAAGGATAGACACGGATCCAGAGAGCATGGCCATGATACAAACAGCAAACGAAGCAGATACAGAGAGAAGGAGAGCTGCTCCTCTTCACGCTGGAGGTAGGTCCAAGTGAATTGATGATGAATTTATCTAATGTATGCATTTCAGTTTACTCTTTGCACGTAGCACATGATGCAGTGCAGCCTTTCACTCCATTCTTCCTTTTTCCATTGTTGGGTGTCTCTGCAGAGGATGAATTTAAATGCTTGCTTAGCAGCTGTGGCCTTCTGGATTAGGCAATATATAATATATTGGAAGCATTCCAGATATTCTTTCTCTCCTGGCCTTGTTCAGTGTGTGTGTGTATTTGTAGCCTGCCTCTCTTTTTTGCTGTCTGTCATATAAACACACACACACACACACACACACACACACACACACACACACACACACACACACACACACACACACACA
>JAVDPK010002434.1:60675-118724 GCA_034780415.1 Cichlasoma orientale
ACACACACACACACACACACACACACACACACACACACACACACACACACACACACACACACAGAGAGAGAGAGAGAAGGCACATTTTTCTGTCGAGCAGTTGAAAACCTTGGATAAAAGAGAAAAACAGAACGAAGAATTATCACGAAGGGGAGTGCAGAATAAACAGTTCTGTTTCTTCAGGTGAGATGAGATATTGCACTATATGGTGCTGGCATTAGAGAAGCATAATATTTCAGCTTGACTACATAATACACTGTGAAGCCAATTTCTGTGTTATGTTGTCTGAGGTGGCAAAGGACCAAAGCTGCTGAAGACAAGAATTAATAAAAAAAAAAATGCAATAAAAAAAGAGTTGCTTTGCACGGATTAATTAGTTCTCTGAATAACTTAGTTTGTGTCTGAGTATGCAGACATAAGCTAAGTTAATTTAGTGTCTGAATTTATCCCCAAATGTTTCCCTCTCGGCTCTCCAGCTGATAGCTATAAAATAAACAGCTCTTGTAAAGAAATGCGCACTATTGCAAAAGAGCATGAGGCTATTGTAAGAGACATCGAGACTAATGCAAGACAAGGAAAATTATTTTCGGCATGCGTAACTATTTCTGGTGCAGTGAGATGAGGGAATAACTTGCTACATTTGCCAGTTGTTGCCAGAGAATGATTGAGTTTGTGCTCCTCAGCACGGAAATTGGGTCCTTTCTCTCTGAGGCTTATAGGTGATTGGAGCCAATATGATTTCCTCTCCAATTTTCACATAGTGCCCTACTACCCTACAGTGTGACAGCCTGAGCGCCTGCTGTACAAATTCTCAAACAGGCTCACGTGCGCACAAGCCAAATCCTGCCCTACATTTCTTCTGCGCTCTCAGTGTTGACCATTAGCCAAATTTCTATTTAATTATTATCAACTTGGACAGCTGTCAACTGGAATACACACAGGCACATCTTTCCTGCTCATTGCACACTCCTCAGCTGACCCGAGGCTCACACTGTAGGAAAAAGCAGGCTCATAGTATTGTTAGGTTTAATCTGACAATATAAGTGGCTCGAGAAGACTGTTGTTGTGAATGTCTGTTATTTAAATAACATTAAATTGCATGTAATTGGATGTAATTATTGTGACAGAAGATGTCAAACTGAAATGTATGATAGTACCAGGCAATATTCCAACCGTTGCTCATGACCGAGACATTTTCCTCAGATCTGGAGCAGGAAACTAGCCCTTTTGCCCCTAAATGCCTGAAACTACGAATACATGCAGTGAAGCTGATTGTGCTTTAGATTTTTCTTCTGTTTCTTTGGTTTCAAAAGCTGTAGTGCTGTAGCTAACAACAAATCCCTGCATCAGCTACTATAAGAGCTTTGCTGGTAATTAACTTGCAATGAAAATAATTGCAAAATAGCAAAAATGACAGGCTGAAGTATTTCTTACTGTACTGGGCTCTGTTAAAATATCCCCAAACACCGTTCTGCTTTTCAGCACTTTCCCTACATGAAGTGGTGAGCATTTCCTTCAGTATGCATGCCCTAGATGTCTGAATTGAGGTTTATACATAAAGCTCAGAACAACACTTTGGGTCAAATAAGGGAAGTGGGACATGGGACAGCTGGGAAGTTGTAGGCCAAATGCAGAAGATCGTAAGAATGGTAATCACATGTGCATGACAGACACACGGGGAATGCACAAGAGATTTAGGCATTCATACTACAGATTTAGTCCAACGTCACGCTCACAAAGGACTATTCCTGTGGCCCAGAGTGTGTTGCTCACACTTTATGGGCTCTGTTGATGTTTTTGTCCCACATTCTGGTCAGATGATCAGACTTCAGATAGACACATACGTATGTACAAGCTATATGTTTTCTGTTACACTGATTTATGACTGCGCTCTAGATTATTTTTAGACTCGGCCTGGGGGGATTTATTGTTAGTGTGTGTGGGCAGGCGAGAGAAGCAGATGGAGACCTCCATAGCTTTGCTAGCCATCCTTATTGTTCACTGACTATGTCAGCAGGAGTGTTACATTGCATGTTTGTGCTGTTAATTTGGAACTTGCTAGCCCACTTGTCCTGTGCTGAGTCACACACACACACACAGGCGGAGAGTGGCAAGGAAGCCCTCTCGGTATCAGCTGTTGGTTATCAGCTGTGGCTGTGACAGCATGCCTTGAATTTACCACTAGATTCCACAAGGCTAACGCTCACATGTTCACCAATGCATTAATTCAGACTGAGTGATATATTTTTCTTTTTGGGCACACTTCGCCTTTTTTACTGGGTTCAGGCTGAGTAGCTGATTGGCCATTTGGTAAACACTTGTCCACTGACTGTAAATCTCAGCTTTGGATGATAAATGTGGGTCTTTCTAGCTGGCACTGCCTCACATAGTCTCTTCATTTCCTTCATGCACACATATGCCCACCTTTGCACAACACAATGATGATATGCAATGTCCTCTTTTTTTCCCTTAAACGTGGCATCAGTTCACTCAAGCCACAGATCAAATTCAAATATCCCTCAGCTAGTTTGATCAAACCTGGATAATAATGGAGTGGAGAAATTCTAGCGTGATAAGGAAATTAAAATTATAATTATCTTCCATTAACTGTTAACAGAGGGTATGGCTGACTTTCTATTAAAAAAGGATTGATAACTGGAAAAAAAGGGTTGCTGCTATGCAACCAAATCAGGCCATTGCAAATTCACAACAGCAAAACTGTGGAAATAAAATAATTAAGCATTTTACTATCTTTGCACTGTCATTTCATTCCTTAGCTGAAACATTTACAGAATAGCACTTTCAGAAGTTTCATATTTTTTGTGTGTGTGTTTTGGGGAAACAGTTTCTCTTTGCAACTTTGATGGCGTCTTTGTGATTTGAAGAAACAGCATTGTTCATCACATTTGGATTTAGGGGTCAGAGCGTGGTCCAAATTTCCACTTTTTTCTTGGTTACTTTTGTGCCTCATGCCACACTTATCCTGGCCTCGGGGTCTGTCTCGGGGCCTGTACATTCTTCCACCTACATCTGTTTTTACTTTGCTTCCACCAGAGTTTTTTAGCTCTTAGTATGGCATGATTTTGTCTCTCTGCTCTAACGCCATGCAAGAAACTCATTTGTTTCCTAGAGCCAGTCGAGGTCTGTGTCTAATACCTTTTTAAAATACCTCTGCAGTGTTTGCGTGTCCCTGCATTCAACACTACTTTATGAAAGGTAGTACAAATGGTCTGTACTTGCATACTGTCTTTTAATCTTAGGTTCTATAAAGAGTTTTGCCTTGTGATTCTCATTCATCCATTCAAAAACACACTGGTGCACCAATGGTGGTGGAGCTGCCATGAAAGATGCTCAACTTAAAGGTCAATGTCCTTTTCAAGGACGTATTGCACGCAGAGGGGCCAAAGATCAAACCTTTAGTCCTGCACTTAGTAGACAACCCCTCTACCACTTTAGCCAAAGCCTGTCTTAGGCTGGGATTACACTCTCTTGCAGATGGAGAGTGGGGACACCTCAGACAGGTAGTTGTTTTCATTATGCTAGTTTCCAGCCTCTTTGGAAGATTCATGTCACAGTATGTTGGAGAGAATACAGCTATCTGCACGGAGCCTCTGATGACAAAATGTATGTCACTCTGATCCTAGCTGACCCTTATATTGCTTCCCTTGGGGTTCAGTTCAATTCAACTTTATTTATATAGCGCCAAATCATAACACAGTCGTCTCAAGGCGCTTTATGCGGCAAAGTAAAAGCCATACAATAATTACAGAGAAAACCCAACAGCCAAAACAGCTCCTATGAGCAAACACTTGGCGACAGTGGGAAAGAAAAACCTCGGGCAGAACCAGGCTCGGTGAGGGACAGTCATGTGCCACGACCGGTTGGGGATGAGGGGAGGGAGACGGGACAAAACACATGCTGTGGAAGAGAGCCAGAGAATAATAATAACTCACCACTAAATGCAGAGTGGTGTATAAACACATGGAGATTGAAAAGTGGGGAATGAAAAAGAAACACATTTTTAAAAAGCACAACATATCCTTTCATTCCTTTTCTACAAATATATCAGCTTTACAAACAGCCATGCTTCTATACAGGCTCTCCTGAGCTGTCTTAGAGATGTACAGTGATGGATGGAGATACATTTCCTCCACCTGAATAAAACCAAAACAGAAATGATTTTATTTTAGCAACCCAACCGTTTCAACAGGTGTGATAGCTCCATTGGTCTTTTAGCTCCTTGCTGCCATCCAGTTGCAAGGAACCTTGGTGTGATTTTGACAGATTACAGTCGCTCTGTTGTTAAGAGAAGCTTCATCCAGTTAAGGCTCCTCAGTAAGGTGAAGGTCTACCTCCCTCTAGATGACATTGAGAGACCAATTCACACCTTCATTGCCTCTCGATTAGACTGTTATAATTCTTTGTATGTCGGCCTTTATCACTTCCTTCATTGCCTGCAGGCTGTGCAAAATGCAGCAGCTCGTCTTCTTACAGAAAGAACAGCATGATCACGTCACACTTGTAATGGCCTCCCTTACACTGCCGTCCAGCCCATTTTAGGATCCAGTTCAATATTTTATTACTTCTTAAGAGTATCAGCAATGTGGTGCAAAACTGTTTAACTGAACTTTTACAGCCCTGCACTCGTGCCAGAGCCCTAATGTCTATGAAATAACTGCTTTTGGACATTCCTAGATCCAGGCTCAAAAACAGAGGTGACTTAGGCTTTTTGGTGGTGACACTTAATCTTTGAAACAACTTTTCACATAAGAGCTGCCCAGTGACTCGCGCCCAGTGTCTAGTTGAGCAGGATATGCTGTTCGATAATGTATTTATTGAGGGTTATCTTTTTATTTTGTGTGTATTTTAGTGCATATTTATTGCTGATTTAGTGATTGTTAATTCTGCATATTTTGTATGGCATGAGATTTAAAAATTTAAATGTACTATAGAAATAAACTTCGACTTGACTTTGACTAAATAAATCTAATATGTAAATGTCCTGCATGTTTATCACAAAGCAGAATAGAAGACATGGGCACATCAAAGCCAGTAAAGAATGCTTTATTTAGTCATAATTGTCTTTTAAATAAACATTATTATAAAAGACATTTTTCTTCACAGAAAAGCTGGCTAATTGCTGACCACATTAGACATCACATTCACATATCATCTCCTGACTGATGCTATTTATTATATTATTGTAGATATTTTCTATTTAATTTTGTCAATTCCTAAATTGTGCTCTATGTCCACAACAACCCTCCCTGAACAGTCAGAGTTTCCGAGGCAGGTTGTGAATTCTATGGTAGTGCTTATCCCGAAAAGCTTGTGCAAATTTACTATAGTTTACTCTTACAATACTGTTTCCTTGGGAGTCATTTAACTGTGTTCTTGGTGCTATGTTAAAACTAATGGCTCTGAGCAAGAACAAATGTGGGCCTAGGGTCCTAATCCCTGCTGCTAACAGAAGAGCTGTCTACAAATATTGAATATATTCAGCTTTGTACTTGCAACAGTTGCCCCTTAAGGCTCTCTCCCTCTCTCTCTTTGTGTTGTTCAAGTGAATGGTAATTACTCCAACCATGTGTGAGCACTCTGTCTGCATAAGCAGTGCAGTATCTGCACTTTTCCTACAGACTTTTTGGAGAAAGTGGATCTGAGCAGTGCCTTTAGTGTGATGATTCTTAAAGGTCAGGCTGATTCTTTTAAAATTACAAACCGCTGGCTGTGACACGGTGGTGAGATGAACAAGTTAGATAGAGAGGGAAACAAGTTTTACTCTACTCGTTCACCCTCAGCAGTGGGCAGGATGGAGACAGTCTGCTGGCAGACTGAAAGATGCAGAACACGGGACATTAAGGCACAGATAAAGGGTTTTATTTACAAAAGTATAAAATATGAAATAATGTCTCTTTGAAGGCAGAGAACTAGTTGGTCTATGTCTGACGAGATGGTGGCCATTGAGGTGGGCAGGTAAGCACACTATATTGCCAATAGTATTCACGCACCCATTCAAACAATTGAACTCAGCTGTTCCAATCACTTCCATGGCCACAGGTGCATAAAACCAAACACCGAGGCATGCAGACTGCTTCTACAAACATTTGTGAAAGAATGGGTCGCTCTCAGGAGCTCAGCGAATTCCACCGTGATAGGACGTCCAGTCATGAAATTTCCTCACTAATAAATATTCCACAGTCAACTGTTGGCCCCTTAGTTCCAGTGAAAGGAACTCTTAATGCTTCAGCATACTAAGACATTTTGCGCGATTTCATTCTTACAGTTTGGGGATGACCTCTTCCTGTTGCAACACGACTGTGCAAAAGTGCACAAAGCAAGGTCCATAAAGACATGGATGAGCAAGTTTGGTGTGGAAGAACTTGATTGGCCTGCACAGAGTTCTGACCTCAACCTGATAGAACACCTTTTGGACGAATCAGAGTGGAGAATGTGAGCCAGGCCTTCTCAATGTCTGACCTCACAAACGCGCTTCTAGAAGAACGGTCAAAGATTCTCATAAACACATTCCTAAACTTTGTGGAAAGCCTTCCCAGAAGAGTTGGTGCCTGTTGGTTCCGGTGTGCGGTGTGTTTTGGCGTGGTTCTTGGTCCACTTGGGCCTCTTTGGCACAGGGGGTGGCTCTGCTGGGCGTCGGGCAGTTCTCAGGCACCTGGGGCCTTGGGATCGTGTTCCCACCGTACTGGAGTGGTCAGCCTCTAGCGGGGTGGGCTGCTCGTTGCCTCTGGCTCATTGCCTTTGGCCGTGGGGGCTCCATCTGGGGCCCCCTTCCTTCCTCTTCTGGGGTGTGCATGCAGTTGCGGTCATGATGTGCGGCCTCAGGTCTGAGCTCCTGGCGGGCTGCGGACGGCCTGGGTCCCTTGGGTCTGTCTCTGTCTGCTTCTGGATCCTGGGGGATGTTGTTGCGGCTTCTCGCCCTCATTATTGAGTACACACACACACACACACACACTGCAGCACAGCAGGATTGTTTGTGTATCTGAGTTTTTTCATACTTATACATATGTGTGTGTGTGTGTTTCTGGAGGTCATATTTGGAAAGAAGTAAAGAATGATCAGATGAGTCCTTAAGTCTCATAGGACTGCAGGTCGTACAGTGAACAGTAGATATTTCTTTTTTAGCTTAAAGGATACAGCAGCATAGATGCATGGCTTTAATGTAAAAGGCAGGCTGTGACACTTGTGTTGGGCTCTTTGTTGCTCAAAGATTTGGCCAGGGGAGGTTATATAAGCTCAGCCAGGCAAACACTGTGGTTACGGTTTTAGTCTCTTGAGTCCTCACTTATCTCTCTCACTGGAGCAAGAGAGCAGCAGTCTGTCTGTGGGTCATAAGGGTTTTTTTTTTCTTTTGTATTATATCCCAATGAGAAACTCTCCAGTTTTATCAATAATTAATATAAAATAAAAAAAAGAAAGGAAAAGAAAAGAAAAGAAAAGAAAAGAAATAATGGAATTTTTTTTTCTGCAGCAAGGAGGCGCAAAGGAAGCACAGGGATGCTAGGAAGCGAGGGTACGAGCATTGCCGTTTTAAAAGAGGTGGAGAGACAAAGACGAGGGATCACGAAAAACATCAGAAAGGTCTAACAGCGAAACAAGCACACTCACATACATTTAAAAGGAGGAAAAGCACCGGGACTATTTATAATGTCTATTATCTTGTGTCTTCAACAGCAGCAGCGTCAGCCACAGCAGACGTAGCAGAGATGTTGGTGGGAACAGGGACAATAAAGGCAAACACAGGGAAGCTAAGAGAAGCGGGAAGAACAAGGAAAACAGCAGGATGTTCTGTGCTGACCAAGAAAGGAAATTAAAATGTGACTGATCTTCAGTCTCCCAGTCTGATTAAGGGAGAACTGCCCTGTGGCAGCTTACACTATCTTGTATCAGAAAATTAATTAATAGAGACTGTAGTTTAGGAATTAATATTTACTTAATTGTAATGAATTTTATTATTAGTTTATTTTATTTGACAAACTAAGAATAATTTAATGTATGTTTCATGCAATATGCATTCAGATGTAGGACATGTATGTGTGTGGCTTTGTCAATTCCAGCGTAATGTGCTTTTAATCATTTTTCTCACACCCGTCTCTTTTTCAAATGATTTTATTGATCTTTTAACCAAATGTACCGTTAGATATACTACACAGGCTGAAGCGTGACAGACAGAACTGCAGTAGATGGGCCTCAGCCCTTCCACTGATACACAGAAACCAATTCAGTTTTTTCTTAAATGTAAGAAAATTAGTAAGGCCTCCACACTGTTATCTAATTAAATATTTTAACATGTTATGAACACATTAATCCTTTTTTTTTTTTCATATGTTTTCCTTGCCAGTGGTTTGATAATTTAGCCATAGCTTCTGACATAATAAAAAAAACCTCACAGACTACTACTTGGCAACGTGTCTTCAGATCAACAGATGAAGATGACAACCACTGTCAATACAAACAGAATAAAGCCTACATTAAAAGGCCATACAACAAACAAACAAAATAAACATATTACAAGTGCTTGGATCTTTTTTAGACACCCAACATTTACAGTAGAGAAATGTGAGTCCAACTTAACGCATATCCTAATATATAACTACTGGAATTGGCAACATTTTGTGTCTCCTCTTAGTCCTCCCACTCGACGCCAGAGAATGACCTCTAAACTGATCACACCCAACATTTTTGTTAAAAGTGTCTCAGTCCGGGATCCTCCCAGTGCAGCATTCTCCGAGGGGCAAGTTAACCTCTGGTAACAATCCAGTCTTATGTCTGTCCCTCTCCAAACTCCTGCCGAAGTCACAGCTGTCCATCAGACGTGAGGTATCCCAACAGCTACACGACTATTCTAAGCTTCTCCCTCACAGCAAATTTAGGATCAGCCAGACTAAAGCTCTGCCTTTGACATTCCTTGATTAGTGCCACCGAAACAGTGCCGGATGGCTTAAAGCACCGCTACAGCAGGCTGCCCGGCCAGGAGACTATGGTCAGGGTGATTCTGCCCCGGAGCTCCTTCAGAAGGCGAACCAGTGCTGTGTGTGTCATACCCCAAGTACTCTTTCCATTCACCTCGAGCAGGATGTCCCCACACCTACGCAGAGAGAAAACGGGAATTGAAAATATAATCGACTTCTACTATATTTTGTTCACGGGCAATTGTGAAAAAGGGTGACATGGAATGAGCGGATACCTTATCCTGCCGTCATTGTAAGCTGGTGTCCCCTCCACGATGGAACGGATGAAAAAGGACTGATTGCAGTTGACCTCCTCCTGGCCTCCAACTATACTGAAGCCCAGGCTGCCCGAAGTGCTCCGCCGCAGGACGATGTCTTTGCAGCAGTAGAGATGCCTGCATGAGCCAAGAGGGAGATTAAACACACTAATCTCTCAGCAGCATCTTTAGGTTACACACACTGTGCATCTATACTGAGTACGTGTGCTGTAGCTAGACTGCTGAAATCAACCCTACTCTGAAGACAAAGGCCTGGCTACCCTTTTTTTCCCCTTTCTTGGAAACATAAAGCAGTGAGAATAATTGGACTCATACAGGACTGTATGAGTCCTGTATGAGGGTTGAATTAAAAGTACAAATATTTTCAGATGCACTGCTGAAATAAAGCTACATTTCCAGCATGACTTAGTGCTTGGTTTCAGCTTACTGTCAGTTCACCGTAGCGGAATCAAAGCATCTCTATTTCATCGTATTTTATAAAACCAGGAGCAGTGGTTGTTTATTTCTATCAGTGTTCCACTGTCTTCCCAGCACACCTGCTAAATTCATATGCTACGAACAGAGAGAAAGTTTTACGGCTATATTAGCGGTAAATATTTAAGCTGAAAGGTTAGTTTTAAAAGTATAATGAGCACTCCTTTCCCAGCTGGCTCTGTCAAAATTTCACTTGGCACCAGCTGGCATAGGTCAGAAGGACCGGTGTGAGGGGTGTAATTTATACTGGGCTCAGAAAAGGTATAAAAATGTAGATGGAGAGGATGCAAAGACAGCAGTGGGCTCTCTACCTGGGTAGCTGCAGCCATGACACCCACAGTGGGGAGTAATCGTCATTAGGCACCGGGCTCTTGATGCTATCTGTGGGTGACGGTGTAAGACAAGGTGGCAATGTGCACTCCTGCAGGTATTCCTCCGGAGGACGCATCTCCAAGACCTTGAGCACGACAGGAGAGGAGGTGTTCTTCAAATTGGCCACGGCCTCACCTCGCGTGACCCCCGTCAAATCCACGCCATTCACGTTTAACAAAATGTCACCTGTGGGCGAAGGAATGGACAGCACAGCTCAAGCTCTGCCCAGAGTTGATGCCCTCATAACAGCTTTTTTAAAAGACCTCACAGGACATGGACACATCGTCTGCCTATTTAATATTCATCAGCCTCCACGCTAGAAGACAAAGAGATGGAAACTAAGCACCACCTGTGCTTTAAAGAGCCTCCTAGTGATGAAAGTGGTGCAAAGATAAATTGATAATCACAGAGTCCAGCCTGCTAGTAAGCAACTCAAAGGGCAGATTTTCCCTGCGAGGATATGCAAATGCAAATTAACACTCCATTACAAAATGCAAACATGTTTCATAACCACACAAAAAGAGACAGCTGCTGCTGCGGGTCCCTCATGAATACAGTAATGTGCACCTTGAACCATGAATAGGACAACAGACTCGGTTTACTTCTATTTTTATTAAGCCTTCATCCTGTACTACTTATGCCCCATCACAGTGTTTCTCTCATTCCTCTCATAACCAGAGCTTAAGGCAGGGGGATTGAGAGTAATGACAGGCTTAATATGGTTATAAATATGGTTTTAAGGTGAATATGCGAGAATCAGCATTTGGGGCAAAAATCTTCCACTCTTCCTGCCTTCAGTAGTATTATAGGATTTCAAGACTGCTGCTCTTACATACAGTTATTGTATGCCTCTTTATGTTTTGCTGGTTCAGACTTAACTGATTTCATGTAGCAAAATACTTAAGTACTTGACAAATTCTCCTCTGCAACGCAATCGCAGTACAAGTCTTGAGCGCTGCTTTGCTAATGTTTGTTGGTGTTTTTTGTTTAAATCTGTTAGAGCCGATTTGCGGCGCACTGAACCACAGCAGCACCAGAGCTTTCGGCTGCATGAATAACCTTCATAATGAAACGCAAGCCTTAAATGTTCATCAATCACCTCGTCTGCTCTGTACAAGTGTTCATCACCAAACCCACGTAAATGCTGTCATAAGTTTTACAAAATGAAACTCGTGCTTAATCCACTGTAGGAGCAATTATTTGCACAGAGGCACTCAACATTAGATTTATTAGTAATACTTTGATAATTACATTGTAATTACATTACAATGACAAGTCATTCACTTTACCTTTTCGTATGGAGCCCTCTTGTCCCACCACTCCGTCAGCGTCCACATTTGTGACATAGATGGGGAGGTCCCACCCTCGGCTGGACATGCCGCCCGCCACCGTCATACCCAGGGAGTCATGCGGCTCCTTATTTAGGATGACTGTCTTCTCATAGCATGCAGGCTTCTGACAGGAGTCCTTCACAGAGGATAGGAGGCAGACAAACAGAATGGTTGAAGCGGAGAGTTTTGTGTATAATGATGGAAGTGCCTAATTTTAAAACCAACAAGGTTCATTTTTTTTCCCCCTCGTTTTCTTTTCCAACTGTGATGTTAATGGACATGCCACGCACTCAGAGCCGATGCTGTCACTGTGGTGTCCTGAGTATCCCCATGCGCAGTCACTCCAAACATAATAATGCCTTGCACCAAGGGCACCTTAAATAAATTATATAATGTAATTAGATTTAGATGTAGTGCATTTGCATAATAATGAGGACCGTTTTCTCTGAGACCTGCGATAATGGTAGAAGTCACATGAATGCCACCCATGCTGGGTTATAGGAACAAGAGTCCAATACCACAGACCTAGTTAAAAGCTGATTGATAAATGACCTCATCAGCATAACTGGTTAATGTATAATATATGGTGGTTATTATAGTAGGACATTAGGCAGCTCGAGTGCCTCCTCAGTCTCTGTCCATGTTGAGTGCAGTGAAAGGGATTCATGCATAGAGTCGTGATGTGCTATTTGATGTTTTGAATGGCGCGAGCGAGGTTTTATTCATAGCTAGTGTGTGAGTCATATGAGGCACAGTTGAGTAGTAATGAATAACACATGGACACATTGAGGTTGATGGGATGTAGCTTGTGCGGCTTTGCTAATGTGCTGCATTCACACATTTTAGCTGCGCGCGCAGCAAGAGATCAGTGGACTGACCTCACAGCACAACAGCGGATAGCGGTGTGAAAACGGGCCGCACTACCTGGCTTTCTGCTTCAAACACTGTCAGTCGCGGTTTGTACACAACCATTTGGTGTCTTTTAATTAACGTTAACGCCGTACAGTGAGCGTTAGAGGCGCTAGAGGGATTTTGTTACACAGCTCATGAGATGTTTTGTCATCTCTATTCTTCATGCTTAGCCAAGCAGCTGGCTAATTCATGTGAGGGATTATAGAACACCCACCTGGAGTTCAAAAGAAGGCTTTTTTTCCTGCAGCTTGCCAGCTATTTTTACTGGGTTTGTTTTAGGTAAAATGCTGGATAGTTGTTATAGCGACTAACCTTTCAGTGTGTTCACAACTTAGACTGTATTTAAAAGATGGTGCAGCCAACGTGACGTCACTCACTGGTTAATGAAATGATGCCTTGACTTAAGCATTTTGGCCAATTCCATCTTGGTGTTTTTAAATCTGATGTGACAAGTGACTGCTAGCTCACACTGCACATTCACACTGAACTGGATTGACAACGAATAATTTCCTATCTCCACAAGATACATGTAAAACGTCACCAAAGTGGAAATCTGTGAGGCCGTTTGCTGTTATTGGTGATTAAAATATTGTGGCCCAGATAGAACGTACCTCGGGCTTGACCTCCTGTTTTTTTCTACAGGAAGTACTACTTCAATTACATTCGAACCAAATCTGAAATCAGAGAAGTTCTGTTCAAAGCAGGCGGTCAAAAAGTCTGCCTCTTAAAAATCTAAACTAGAGCAGGGCGTGCCAAATTGATCAACCTGAAGTTATGGCGTGAATTTTCACCTTGGCGCTGTAGCAGAGCCAGAGGAAAGGCGATGCTCAGTAAAGATTAAAGGTTGGGATGTCTTCCTTGTGGTGAAAAAAAAAAGAAGATTGATGTGTGCACAACAATTCTTTGAGAAGTGTGTACTTTCCTGCTGCACTACTTGAGTGGCATGCTCAGCTTTGACTGGAGAATAATACCTTCATGGATCATTTGCACCTGAAAGCGAATATTTATCACGGGAAGGGGAGTCGGGGGAACAAAGCTCCTCTGTGTATCAGTGCTGTCCTTGTCTCTTGTATATGTATATATGTGTGTCTGTATGAGCGGCTCACCAGCAGTGTTTGTTCTATATCCACAGGGGAATATGGTGGGGGACCGTCCATGCCCCACGGAGCTTCTTGTAGGATGTCTGGGGTGGGCAGGCAGATCTGACGAGATACTATGAAATGGACGCGTTCTTCACTTGCCTAAAAGAAAACAACAGAAAGTTTTGGCATGAGTTGCAGTTAAACTGAGAAATGTATTTTATTCTGAGGGAAATTTTCTGGATAGCTAAAATAGAACTATACTCCAGGTCGAGCTATATGTATTCACACATTAGCATGCATGCCGCGGCCACACAGACTGGCTGGCTGCATCCCTCTCCCCACGTCCTCATTCCTTGGAGAGTTCCACTGGTCTTTCTAGCAAAGAGCCGAGTCCTGAATTATCCAGTCCAGCTCATTATTGCCTTAATTGGACTAATTTAATTTATATCCTGCTAGTTCTTAATCTCCGACAGAAAGTGCCTGCTCTGAGAGGCCATCTTGGCTCCACGGAGACCCAGCAGAGCCAGTCAAACAGCTCAGACAGGAACTTGGAGCCCAGAGACCCTACACAGTCAGCCGCAGACACACTGCAATTAACCGCTATTAACCAAAAACACACTATCATTGACTGGCATTAACCAGGAACCAGAGGCAGCCACATGGCCCAGTCCATCGGGGACTCACCACAATTAAAAACTATTAACTGCACTGAGTGCAGACACAACAGCACAGCACAACACAATTAGCCTGAATCACCACAATTATCTTTAATACCTCAGGGACTCGCATTAAGATCACAACACAGTTGTTTATGGTCTGTAACAACATGAGTGTGAATTTGTCACAACTGTGAACTTTCTATATAACGCTAATGCCTGGCGTCTTTGCGTGACCCTCTGCTGACAGACCTGAATAAGTAGAGCAGCATGCTCTGGTGCTCCGTAACGTAGATCGTGCCCATTGATGGCCAGCACGCGGTCGCCAACGCACAGCTGCCCGTCACGTGCGGCCAGTCCACCCTCCAGCAGATGAAAGATATAGACGCCATGCTCCTCTGGCCGCCTCACCAGCTTAATGCCCAGCTGTTCCTCTGGAGCACTTTTATTCAGGACCACGTGGATGCTGTCATCTCTCAAGGGATGATGGGGTAGGCCGTGAGATGGGTGGCCCCCACTGACATCGTGGCCATGGCCATGCGGGTAGCCGTGCGAATGTGAGCGGTAGCGATGACGCTGTTCTCTGAGCACAGTTAGCCGGAGGAGTTGGCAGGGCTGTTTGAGGGTGGTCACAGCAAAGCAGTGGGGTACGTTGCTAATGTCAATGCCATTTACCTGAGGGGCAAACAGAAATGTAATTTAAAAGGGGACTTTTTTTCCCCCCTGCATCCTACTGTTTTATTAAACTCACGATACCTTCAGGATCATGTCCCCGGGCAGCAAGCGTCCATCCCGAGCAATGACACCTTCTCTGTAGATATCCTGGATAAGAATGCGGACCAAAGGGGTTTCATTGCCACCAACAATGCTGATGGCCAGCGGCTCTGAGGGTTCCACCCGCGTGATCTTAATACTGGTAACTTCACCATCAGGGATCAGGTGATGGAGCTGAGGAAGAGCCACCACTGGGGAAGAAGGAAAGGGCTGTGCTAAGTTCTACTGTACAATGGCAGCCAAAAAAAACACAGCCAAATAAAACAGGAGAGGAAATGGGAGAGAAAGAGAGCACTGAGAAGGAAAAGACAAACACATCCAGGGGAGAAAGAGAGGTATACCGTAGTGTAGAGGTTCAGCAATGGAGCCAGCTGTCTCCATTCCCTAAGGATACTAAAACAAACTTGTATAAGTCAAGAGGGAAAATTTGCTTGGCTGATTATCCTCTGTGATGTTTGTATCATTAGTCACATACATCTGTAGCAAGTATGCTTGGGAAAACCCTCAATTTCACATTTCCACAAAGTTATTACTTGGGTGGGGATGTAAGAAAAGTTGTAATACGCACAAACTTTGCACACAGTCCAACAACTTTGATTTGCAGCAGATTTTTTCACTTGTTTTCACGTCAGTAGTCGGTCAGCTGCACAAAAGTAGAGGATTCTGTCCAAAGTGTACGTTTCTGCTAGTTTTATCTCATTCCTTTGTACAAGCTTCCCTTATGCCCAGTGTTGAATTTGTTAAATTTCACCAGCAGAATGATGCATCCTGAACTGGATCATGTGAAAATGGGTGGGGACCTTAGCTTGGCTAACAGGCTTGGCCAAAATCTGACAAAGATTTCATTTCTTATTCCTACGTGGACCGTCTCCCCGTGGAGCTCTCTCGCTGCAGCCTCAGCCACTTGTTCTACTCTTTGCTGCACTTTTTCCAATCCAAAGTCAATACTTTGTCTTTATTGCAGCAGATTGCTTCAAGGGTGGAGAGCACATTAACAGAGACTCACAGCTATTATGTAATCCTCCTTTCTCTCCATCGTTCACCCTTTCAAACTCCGTCTTACTTCATTGTGCCACTTGTTTTTTTCACGCGCTCCGTGGGGACATTATGATGCCTTTGCTTATTTATTTATTTCCATTGCATTTTATTCTGCATCCACGTTTCCCTCCATTTGCTCAGTGTGGAACTATCTCTACCTCACTTTTGTATCCTTCCTGCCTATCTTTGTCTCTCCAGTGGCAGGCAATGAATATTTAATCTATTCTCTCAGCCCCCTCAGTGACGGCCTCTGAGAATAATCTACTCCCAGATCATTCGTCATCCTTCGTTCTTACGCAATGCCATGTTCCTTCTTCCCATCACGCTGCAATGCTGCTTTAACATTGTGCTTTATGGTTGGCTGTATTTCCTCCACAAGTTTCAGTCTGTATCACTACAGCACACGTTCTTTGCTGCATCCACATCTTATGCTTCTACAATGTCTAGAACACTGCTTTCTCATGAGAATATATCATCAAGTTGGCGCAAGATGGCAAGGATGAAGGGATGTGGATGAGAAGAGGAGGATGAGACAAAAGAGAAGAACAGGTAGTGGAGAAGGAAGGAAGAATCTGCCTTATCTTCAGTGACCTCTGGCTATCCCGTCCCTATCCAGAGCGCCTCAGGCTACCATTCTCCCCCCTGATCTGTCTGTGGTGATGAAGCACAAGCTTATGCAATCTGCAGCTGAATTATTAAAGAACCATACGCTACTGTTACACTGTGGGATCCCAGCTGTGTCACCCTGCTCTTACAGCTGAGGAAACATCTCGAGTATACATATTTGGAAACACACACCCTCTTCAGAGACCTCAAAAACAGATATAAAGGCTTTAATCCATACCTTCCTGTGGCGCACTGGAGTTTCTGGCATTGTCTCTTTCCTCAGATGTCTCATTGCTGACAGCGTTGCCACTCTTGGTCCTCCTCAAGACACTGAAGGCCCTGTTTAACCTCCTGAAGGAGCGACTCCTCACTGAAGAGCGGTCAAAATTTCTGACTGCAGGGATGAAAGAGAGGCACTTTAAAGATTACCTCGCCCTCAACATGCCCAGGCATGTCTGAATCTGACTCCTCACAGCCAATGGGAAGCCTCCTCTGAGCTGCACAGAAGCAATCTATTGTTACAATAAAAACTCGTGAAGAGCTGAAGTGCCTGTATAATGCAGCAAGTCCGCTTTGAATAATACCCAAGACTTTAAAATCTTTCTAGAAGCCTAAACAGTGCATAGTGATATTATTAAACTATTTTTTGTGACATGAACAGAAGAAATACACTGTTCATAAGGTACTGTGTTAGCCAGCACGGTGCATTGCTGCGTTTCTCCCTGTTGTGTTTTGACTTTTGTAAAATGGGCTTTACACTCCACCTTGCGTGGTGACAGTGGGTTAGCTTTGGAAGCCCTGTTCCTCTGGATTCCACACTCACTTCAAACCATAGCTGCCCAGCAGCATGAAGGCGAAGGCAGCCAGTTACACAACTCTTTGTGGAATTTCCTATATGAACAACTCAGTCCAACATCATCATTGTCCTCAGAAAGAGGCCATCGTTTCCCCTCCACATTTGAGTGTGTCCGTTTGGCAACTTTTATTTCCAGTGTGGTCAGAGAGCGTGCCCTTCCAGAGAGTTCTGAGAGACCACAAACTGGCCCTCAGGCTACAGAGCACAGCTTTTTTTCTCTCTCCAGTTTCTTTGCGTTGTCCAAAAGGGGGACTCACAAAGAAGAACACATTCCAGCTGCGGGTTTCACAGTTTTCAGCTAGTGTGTCACTAGAGGTGGTAACAAAATGCCACTACTCCCCCAAAAGAAGCACAGCTATTAGCAAATAAAATACTGATACTCAAGCCGAGGTGTCTGCTGATATGCAGTCCAGTGTATTTGATGCTTTATTAGAAAATGGAAGGATTATAGGAAAGCAAGTTTTACTTGTTTGGCAACTTTCAAATCTTTTGAACTGCTTTCAGCCGGTGAGTCTTTAATTAATAAACCAAATCCATGCCGAGTAGAGTTACACGGTTGCGTAACCCCCCCAGTGATGTAACACAACGTGGACTCTAGTGACCAGGTCCAAACAAGACCCTCCCAGAGAGACTCTTGTCTGGTACTTTGCTTTTTAGGCTGGCTGCTAGCCTGCCCGCCTGCTCCGAGCACGGGACAGCGAGCTTCTGCAGTGCCCCTCCCTCCCTCTGCAGGCCCATGGAGATGCGAGGGCTCCTGACAGCCACATTATTCTTTAAAAGCGCCAGCCGCTTCTGGAGCTGACAGCTTGTTCAGCAGTAGTGGTGCTCGTGGTGGTGGCGGAGAGTGCTCAGTTGACCAGGCCTAAAGTGCTGGTGCAGCGTCATTTGGTTTCCCCGCTGCCTGTGCGCTTACTTTAGCAGAGGAACGGAGGGGCAGAAAGGAACACTCGTGACTGCTTCCTGGTTTTACAGGTGGGAGAAATGAGGGAGGAACTGCGATCACGTCACTGGGCATTAACACACACTTGCACAGGCTATATTTAACCTACCTCTCCTTCCATTTCTCCTTGACTGCATAATGTGCCTGCATCTCAGTGACTTTGTCTCTCTGTGTTTCTCTGCTGTTTTCCACAAAGAGACATCTTATAGATTGGTGAAAAAAAACAGGGTAGTGGAGCTAATTGGTTAGTAGAGCTAAATGCGTAATGGCAGCAACCATTGTGCAGAACAAAGACAATCTAAGGTTCAATGAGCCCTCTCTGTTATGTGTCAAGAGTCTGCAGGTGTAAATGTGTGTATGCATACATTTATATGCATTGCATACTTGGTTTTGACTGGAGGCTGGGTAACTGTGACTGAAGAGCTCTGCACTCTATTGGGTTTCAGTTTGTCATCCTGGCAAACATGCACCTTTTCAGCTCCTGCCCTCTCTCTTTCAGGTCAACGTCACATGGGACTGAACATGACCACACACACAAACACCTATTCGCCCACTCACACTCACTCTTCTTGGTGGTGCTGCGAGCAGCCAGGCTGGTCGTGCTGCCCGACTGACTGTTGTCCTCCATGCTGGGATCAAAGGCGGGGTTGACCAGACCCGGTTCATCTGACAGGAGGGCCACAGCAGCAGAAGTGGGGCCGTCACTGGGCAGGGTGGCAATGGTGAGCTCTGAAGTGCTGTCGGTGCATTCGCCCTCCTGCGAGCGTCGTTTTCTCTCTGCTGAGAGCCCATAGTGAGAGGCTCCTTTACACCTACACACACGAAAAACAAAATGTCAGCATCAAACTCGGATTACAAAGCGGGCGCAATTATTGCTTGGCGTGATGAAATGATGACACTGATGATGTGTTAAAGCATGCTCAAGTTCTCTAATAAACTGAATTCTGAAGCAGAGTGAAAGTCAACACATTTGTGTTAACAGCCAATGAAAAGGTCAGACTCTCAAGACAAATGCGAGCAGATTTCAGCATCTCCTCCAGCCTGAGGCTTTATTCATGCCGACCTCTATCTTCTGCTTTGGGACCGCCTTACACAAAGGCTGCTTATCTGACCTTAACACTCAAACAGGACCTCTCTGAGATACCACACAGCCTGTACAATAATCCACAACAACAAATGGTGAGGCACGATACATTTTATAGTGCTTGCATTGAGAATTCATCCTCTACGAGACTGTACTAAAAATTTCACGTTTACTCTCAAAAAATAAAAAAATAAAAAAAAACGCAAAAGGAGTTTTTGCAGCTTCTTTCTGACAGTATCCGCAGTCACATGTAGGCTGGGTTTCCTGTGGCTGTGAGTGTGAGCATCCCTGACAGATGATTGAACACAAATGTAAGAAAGAGGGCGGGTAATTGACACAAAATATGAATATAAAACAGAAGTCCTTTGATAGTTATTTTTCTCAAAAACAAATCTAATTCCTAAGTTCCAGCTGTCTTCTTACTGTCAGCAACACAACCGCAACACATTTCCACAGTCTCTCACACGTTAACACACACACAGAATCATACACACGTAACGCTACAAGCCATAAAAGGCTTTTCACACTGACAATATTAGATTGGGAATGTTTGTGTGCAAATTAAAGATATCCCTACAGAGCGCGGTATTGTGTTGCTGGAGAATTTTCTTCCATCTGAAAGTCATAAAGGCTTCGAGCTGATGCTTCATCAGAGGCAGGAATAACTCTGGCTTGTCTCTTCGGCTGTCTCTGCGGAGCCATCAGCACAAACATTAACTGGGTTTTAATGAGCTGGATCAAACCCAGGCTCTGGTTCAACAGTAGCTCAGAAAAAAACAGGAGGAGCGGCACCCATTCTCCTGCGCTGTAGTCTGACAGGGAGGATATTGCACTGAAAAGGAGATGTTAAACGAAAGCAAGGTACAATGGCGGGCGTCACAGCAGTTGCAAAAAGAAGAACAAGATTTCTTACTGAGCCCAGGGAGGCCTCTGGCCCTCTCAGGCCGCCGTATCACTAGAAGCAGGATTCAGTGTCTGTAACAAATCTGTCTCAGTGGGGCACGCGTTCTGTTCAGATTTTGCAAGGAAAATGATCTAATCCTGAAGCAGATTTTATACCTCACTGATACAACATCACACAAAGCTGAAATACCTATTGATCCCCCTCTGACCTTAGAAACATGCCTGTGTGTGGGCAGCGCCGCTGTGACTTATTCCTGTTCGTTCAGTTAGTTAATTGAACGCTGTCAAGCACGTCCACGCGGCGACACACCACTTAACTGAGTGAAGTGGCTGAATGGAGTAATATTGCAGTCAGGAGGAGAGGGCAGCGCTGCGGTCTTGAGGGGCAGAAGCTTTCCTCGTGTCGCTCACTGTCAATTAGAAAATTGCAGCTAAGTGCAGCTTGAACACATTACCCGGACTGATAGCTCTGTATTTGCTGAAGAACTCAGAAACCCTTCACGTATGTGCACAAATATACATGGAAAGAATACATATATGCACCTGCTACAACGCGAACCTTTTCTCTTAAATGCAGCGCAGAAACTAAGTGTGTGATGTTTGTGAAAACTGCAAGACAAGTTTAGCACGAGTGAAGATTTTATCATTGTCGGCTGATTATGTAAGCAGATTAGTATTTCTGAGAATCCAAGTCCTGAAGGTCTTGGTATATAATAGGTTAGATATTAACCTTCTGGGCTTTATGTTTTTACTGGCGCCACTGAAGGGCAGAGCCATGCAGCTCGTCCCTCCATCGTTGTAATATTTCTAATAATCAGAGTGAGGAGAGCATTAGTCCTGCTACTGCATGTTGGCATTCCTTTAAAGATGGCTTTGCTGGGTTGACGGTTGATCAGTGGCTCATCTGTAGATTTTAAATATGAAATATAAGTACACTGGCAAATGATGCTATATTATTATAGATTAAGCTACTCTGCAGTATATGAAGCAATAAAAACTTTTTTTTACCTAAGTGTCAGGTACGCAAACAGTTCAACTGAAAATTATTTTAGACTCTTACATAGTACAACTTTTGCTGTAATACTATTTGTATTAAGGCGTTGGGCGCTGGACAAGAGCCTGAAAATCGTGCTCGATATTTTCTAAGCCAATTTTCAACGCTGGATTTATTCCTGATAGAATTTTCTGGCTTCCCTCGGTCCCCTCTTAACTAGTTCTTGGTCCCCACTGCGCTGTCACAGAAAAAAAAAAAATCAAATCCTGGAATCACGCAGCCTGCAAAAAAAAGACGGGGTTGTTTGGACGTAAGAATCAGTATGATGGCTGTAGATTCCCAGTCGACATAGTTACATCATGCATACAACATACAGGCAAAGTTAAAGCAAAGAAGAAGAAGGAGAAATTCCAGCTTATAGTAGGTTATGTTAATGCTGCTGTGGCCATTTCTGTATATCAGTGTTTTCCTTAATTTTTAAGGCTCGCAGCTGGTATTTCTGACTTACATGTGCTTTCTTTTTTTTTCCCCCCACACACCCATTTCATTGATTTATTGTACTGTGTACAAGTTGTGGTGAAGCTGAATATATGGAACCGAATTCTTAGACAACATTCCCCTGTTTTAGCTCGGGTAGCGGAATATGGAAAACCAAAGTCAGCCCGTGGAAATGAGCAAATACTGATGAATACGCCTTCATTCAGTTACCGAAATTCTTACAGACCACCCAAATCTTAGAAAAAAATGTCTGTAAAAGAATTGATGAATGCAAACTACACACCAGTTTCGTGTGTGTGTGTGTTACCAGTAGATCATGTGAGATCTTAAAGGCTTCATTGCTTGTGCTGTGATTGAGCTCAGATAAAGACGTGACAGAAATCTATGAGACCCTTTACACTTTGAAACACAGAGGCCGTCATAACACAAAGTCTGTGAGATGGCAGCAGAGCACCATTGTTTAGTTTGCGACCCGTTTATTAAGGGCTTTGTCTCCCGTTAATTAAAATCTCCTCTCTTTTCTTCAGGGGATAGGAGTTTCCTTAAAACCATCACCGTATCTCAGCTGCTTAAAGTTTTAATGTCTGTCTTTTAGTGTTAAGTCCAGAGTCTGCACTACGTGAGGTTAAAGGCGAGGAAGCATGACAGAAAGCCCTTGTCTCTCTCACCGGGGTGGCCCTGGAACCTTAGAGCCACGGAAAATGAGCCAATTAAGTCTGTACGCTGGAGAGGTAAAGTGCTTGCACATCCACAGAGAGTTACATACATGCATAGCATACACTTCTCTTTATTTCCAATCTTTTTTACATTCTATCATAAAACACATCCTTTTATTTTAATAATGGGACTTTGAGTGCCTGTGCAAAGCTGTTTGTCAGCATCACGTCTAAGGGGATGATCACTGAGCTTAGAGGATTCTCATTAGCACTGCAGTATGCTTGTCCTGGTCAGCCTCAGTTATCACATCATCTCTCTAAACCCCAGGATCTGTGACAAGATAAAGAGCAAAGACACTAAAATACCTTAGCACTCAGCCCCTCCCGCTCCCTTTCACCAAACTGCCCTCCCCTCCTTTTTCCTGCGCTCCTTCCAGCGCAATAACAATTACCCATGATGCTTTCGGAGACACGGTGATCATGCCCAAGCGCCCTGGCTGTGACACAAACAGCCCTGTTCTTGTGATGTGAAATAAACACCAGCTCACAACTCATCAAAGCCCATGAGATTCTCCAATCCTCTTTAGGGGTGAGTGGATTATCCTTTCTAACCCAAATACTCTCTCCGCTCCCTGACTGCCACGGACAGTCATGTTGGGCCACAGTCCGCATACAACGCAAATTACCTCTGATAAGGTGACAATTCCAGGTCAGACTGTCGGATAAAGCAGCTGGGCTCAGTGCATCGTTCACGCGTGTAACACATAATGATCCATACAGTTTGGAATCTACAGCTCATCTAAAGTTTGTTCACAAACTCACACTTTAAGTCTGTGGTGACACAGCCTCTGACTGACCTGCCCGTGAACTGCAGCTTGACTGGCTTTGCATAACTAATGTGCCTTTCTTTCAACTTTTTTTATTAATGCTAAGTACAGCAGCAGGTAGTTGTTCCCGACGAGTGCTGACTCCAACAGCCACCCTTCCGAGGGGTTTGACAATCTACCAGGGACATGTAACATGTGAGAGCTCAGGGGAAATGAGAGAACTCTACACTGTGAGCGAGGAAGAAGGCTGTAAGTGTTCATCATCAAAGAAATGTGTCCAATGTATCTGTGTGCAGAGGGGTTTCTTGTGTGACGGAGGACTAATGAATATCAGAACGGACAGATGCAGTTGGTGATATATATATAGTATATATTCAGTTTCTTAGTCATTTTAGAGCTAAAAAAAAATACTTCTGTCTGCCACGCTGAACTAAAAATAACCAATGATTGCGCCAAAGAACACAAAAGGCATTTTTTCTTCTTTTTGCTGTCTTTGCCGTCGGTATGTAAGGTATGTGCCCAAGAACGGTCTGGTTACCCTTATCGTTCTCTTCAAGTGGACCTATTAAGCTCTTATCCGCTTCCATATTTTTATTCCTGGACTAAATTAGCTTTGTACGAGTCACAAAATAATCTGCACATCTTATACTCGACGTAGCCCCTCAGTTCGCCCGCAGTCTGAAACAAACCATTTTAGTTCCCTCCCCCCACGATTTGAGCGCGCGCTTCTATTGGTTTTCCCCTTGTAAAGAGAAGATTTGAATAGCAGGTGGGCGAGGCTCCTGCATTCAAAATCATATCTGTGTGGACGGGATGACCGTATTAGTTTTATCTGCTCTCTATGACATCATACAGGTCCAAGAGTTCAAAAAACAGTTGAAAACAAAGCAGTTTGAAGAGCAGTCTTGTGCATACAATGACCTTAATAATTTTACGTGATATATGTGACAAAAAAATTAGGAAAACAATATCACAAAATCAATCTTTAAAATCCAGCAGTTATGTATAGGCTCTGGCCTTGGTGTACATCCAAAGTAGCTGATAGAGGGAGAGCGAGCTGCCCCTCTGTAACAGCTCTTGGCTGAGTCCAAAGCATAACTTGCTTTTGAACAGTCTGAGCAGAAGTAAAAATAAAAGGCTCCGGGGGAGCACCTGTGGTCACAACACACAAATAAAGACACACACAAAGCAGCCACACAAGCATGCTAGCGCAGTATGGGGAGGAGTTTTGGCTGTTAATTGAACTGATGTTGTTAAAACCTTGAATCAAGTTTCTTTCCTTGATTAATCCAGTATATCACTTACGTCTTTACCACACACTGGGTGGGAATGGACAGAATGATAGATGCATAGAACGAGTGAAGAGAGAGTGACATAAAGACAGAGTAATCCAGTTAATGATGAACTAGAAGAGTGTTAATCAGAGGCTGCGCTGGTGTGTTGATTGGATCCGCCTGCTGTGAGGGGTAATCCCATCTGCCGCATGAGGAGGAGATGAGGCCAACCCTGGAATGGACAGTGTCCACTGCGTGAGGACAGTTTGCATAAGCTTGTTCCTAAAGACAGATCTGCTAAATTGAAGTAGGAGGTGAGCTTCTGTTGGGTGCGACTTCTCACCGCATTTAAAGATCAGTGGGTGTCGAAAACAAACGTGAACGCATACAGTAACTGATAAATCCCGTCTTTCTGTTCGAACGTGCCGCTGTGCTCCCGTTCGGCGAGCAGCAGCTCAGCAAGTCTGGTGTGCTTAATGCGTCCGAGTGTTCAGAGGCGCAGATGAGAAGCCAGTCGAGTCAGCCTGTTAGAACAGCCCAAACTCTGAGTCATGGTTTTTGAGCAAATCGATATCTGTGATTATCAGTTGAGCCCTGACCCCATGATCGGGCTTGAGGAATATTTATGCTGCGTTTACTGTGTCAGTATCTGGTTTCAACCAAGAGTGCAGTCACATACTGTTTGTCAACACAGGAAGTACCAAAACTGATGTACTGTATTCTCTGCTGTGTGGCTGAGCTGGCGCTCGGCTTACTGCTACACCTTACATACGCCCAGCTCAACAGTTGCTGTTTTCCAGTGCTGCAGTCAAACAAGATGTGTACATTGAAGTGCAGACAACTCTAACCGTAATCCCCTCTACACTGCACTACAGTGCATGATCATAGAGAATCCCCACCAGGCTGCTGCCCCACATTGCTCTTGGCACCTTTTAGCCTATATTTTTCACTCTATGCCACACTAGCCCTTGGCAGTGTCCTGGTTTCTCTACCTCCACGTGCCATGGTACAACAGCCTGAAACACAGCCAGCACTGGTTAGCTCAACCCAAAGCCCTGACACTTAGTAGGGGACCTTTCACGTGAGAGATTAACTCCACACTGTTTTCCTCTCTGCTGTCAGTTACACTCTGCTGGCTGCGTGCTCTGCAGTCTGCTCATATGGAACGCCTCCTGCAGATTAGCCGCTGCAGACAGGAGGCTGCAGAAAGCACTCCATGTTAAACATGTCATGCATCAAAACCCATAAACAGTAGCCAGACTTGGACTCAGCCAGGGCCAAGGCAAACTACACCCATCTTCTGAGATAGTAGGGCACTTGATTTTAATATTTCTGTATCAAGGAAATAAATGGCATATGTTTTAATTTAGCAAAACTCTATTCTAAAGAAATACCAATTTAAGTCTCCTCTTCAACTCGTCTCTGCGTGCTGAGAATAACAGACAAATCTGAAAGGAAGCCTCTGCTGAAGTAAACACACTGATCTGCTACTCGCTGCTGTTCATGAATAAATGAATACACACACCTGTTCTCTTGTGACTGTGTATTTACACATGCATGGTGCACTATTTAATTATACAACATCAAATGTGTCTTTGGTGTGTTGATTAGTCCATATTTGTTTTATGTGAACTGTAATGTGCAATTTTAGATTTATGCATTAGTCTGAATGGCTTCAGTGCGTCCTCCACATGTGTCCTTGCCCATGCCTCCTTCCATGTTTGATTGCATTATTGCTGTAGACTTTGCCCGCCCTTGCATATAAATGCTCACACGGTTGATTCATTGACTGTGCTGCATATTGTAGAATCCCATGCAAAGAAACAATTCAACTGATTTAATGCTATCTCTTTCAGAGAGCTGTGCAAGCAGTTCAGGAGGGTAAAAGTAGGTGGTAAGCGTGACTTTTATCTTTCAGCTTCTCTCCCACTGGCCTTCACTGTATCTGCCTTGCTAGATACAATGAGACAGGGGGAGCTGCATGACTACAGAACAAGGATTAATATTTAATCCAAACAAAATTCTAATTAGTGAAGCCTGCCTCACACTAGGTTCTGACATGCGGCCAAAGGGGGCATGGCGTGGCATGGTGCACTGCCTTTGACTCGAGGTGGACCTGGTACAAACAAATTATTGGTATTGTTCAGATCCAACCAGTGAGCAGCAGCCGGATGGCTAATCCTGTTAGGATGCATTCACGCTGAAGACGTCTGGAGCACTAGGAGTGCATACTGCTCGTTGTGATCAAACACCTCCAAGATGAGGTCTGAAAGGACGGAAGCTAAGCTAATCATAGTGTTTAAGGCATCTCAGCTCAGGGCTGGGGGAGGGAATAGGCAAGGTTTAGTGGTTGGCGTGCATGTGTGTGTGTGTTTGTGTTTTAGGATGTGAGCAGTAAATATCACAACCCGGTTGCTCTGTTGCGCGTGCCACTGCGGTGTTTGTATTGGCTGTTGCTGACAGAGTGCAATGGCAATAACCCTATTAAGCATTTCATCACAGAGACATTAACTCTCCACTAGCAGTGTTAGTTACATTTACCCCCTGTGTACTGCAAATATAGTCTGTATACAAGCCTGTGCACGCACATTGATGTGCGAGTAAGACAGATTACAGCCACTCTTGCTTATTCCCACACAATATAAACTCACTGTAGTAATCCCGCGCACTGAAAGACGTCTGGGAAAGAAAGAAGGAGAGAGGGTGTAGGCTGAGGTGGTAGTTGCACAAGGGGAGCTGGAGGCTGCTGCTGTCAACAGTATGGATAAAGACAAATGGTGTGCCACTGTTCTCCAGCCAGGCAGAAAAACACCACGTCCGCGATTGTCTGCTTCTAGTTTCTCTCTCTGTCATGTCATAATCAGCAAAAACCTCACTGGCACCGCTCGCCAACAGATGCTGTCAATATTTTTCACTTAGTGTCAGAGAGAAATCATATGATTTTATTTACAAACAAGCACTCGCTGCAAGGACCCACATACTGTGCATGCTGGGTACCATCACCATGGCAGCCGTATGTATAGCCAGATGGAAGGCAGGCACAGGAAGTGACCTTAAACCCTGCTGTCTCCTCTCCTCTCATCTCCCCTCTACTCTTTTCTCTGTACTGCACGGTTCATCCACTCTATTCTTATTACATCCTCCACCCATTATTTCTGTGTGTAATTAAACCAATTTGACCTAGCTAATATAGTAAACCTCTTTTATTCAATTTACAGTGTTTACAGTATATCACCCTTCTTTCCTCTCCTCTCTGGCATCCATCGCTGCCCAACACGGGCGCTTGCTGTCTGCAGGAGCTAAAGCCCCACTCAGTGCAGAGAGCGCATACAATGAAATGAGGGGATTTGCGAGGCGGTCCATTGTTCCATGTGTTCATGCAGTATAATGGGACATTTCCGACAGACTGGAGAGAAGCGCAATAGCTGAGCTCAGGGATCAGCGAGCTTTGAGTTCACACAGAGCTGGTGAATGTAGTCAACATTAACTCCCACACGAAGAGAGACCGTGGAGCCAAGAATGAAGACGGCGTGACCTACAGTATGGAGTTATGATGATGGAATTTTAATGTCTGATTATCAATCAGTTCTCAATTATCAAAGTCAATTTGCAAGCAAAGATAAGAGAACGTTTCTCTGGTTTAAATGATATGTGTCAAACTATTTGCCAGACAAAACAAGCAAGAGCAAGATGTTACATCACATCATGAGTGTTAGCCAGAAATATAGTGTACAGACCAGTTAATTATGGACATAAAAATGCTGACAAATGTTTCCATCTGCATTAGTTTTGGTTCAATATTTGATACAGATGCAATATTAATTAAAAGGAAATGTGCAGCAACAGGTGCGTTATTATGTTGTGCTGTTCGGAACACAAACAGACTTTGTTTGTGTTCAGTACGACAAAGTTGATGCGCGTATAAGTGATTGTGTCATTTATTTTGAACGGACGCAATCTGAGAGTAGCCAGGTATGAATTTTTAATGCTCAGGTGAAAGTCTGCTTCACAAACAAACACAGCGTAGTTACAACCCTCCAAGTGCGCTGCCAGACTGCACGTACACAATGTTTGAAGTCTAAAAACTGACCAAATGCGTGCTGACATTTTGCTCCAGTCGATACAGCAGTCATTCACTCACACATGCCGCCAAAGAGAAAGCGATAAAGGGAGCGATGCCGTGCTGCAGTGCCGCTCTGTAGCATCCCAACTGTCCTGGACAGCACAAAGCACAACCTGCTGGCTCTGCTGCGTTTCAGTACCACAGCAACCAGTGACCAAAGCATCAGGAAGCAACTGACTGGTTGTTTTCGCAACAGAGAACACGCCAACACTTCAAGTGATGATTCAGATGTCAGCATTAGAAGTAATACACAAATATGCATTAATGCTATGAATGGAGACACAAACAAATGTCTGTTAAAAGTAAATGAAATGCACAAGCACATATAACCGCTGCATGGTCTACTGATGGAGGGGTAGGACGGGGTGATGTTGATGAAGAGGATGCAGGAGGAGGCTGAGCGTTGTACTCACAGTTCAGAATAGAGGATGTGCAGGTTGCCCAAATTGTCTGTGTAGTTGGCCGGGCTGAGCCAGGGCAAAACCAGCAGCAACAGAGCCTTCATGGTCAATGCTTTGCTCTTTTTCCTTTCTTTCCTCCCCTCTTTTCTTCCTCGTTTTCTCCTTTCTGAACTATAGCTCTCTCCTCTCCTGTTTCCCCCTCCTCCCCCTCCTCCTCCTCCACCTCCAATTCTCCGAACCTGGCCGTGCTGACCTACCCCTCCTCGCCTGCCTTTCTTCTCAAGGGGCGCTCTCAGATTTGAACTGATCCTTCACTTCCTTCCTTCTAGCCTCTCTTTTCCCCCTTTGTTTTCCCTTCTCTACTTCTGCCTGTGTGAGTTTCTTCCTCTGCCTCAAGCTGGTTGCCTGGTCATCTCAGCTGCAGAGGCAAACGGGCCAGTTGCCAGAGGTTGAAGACGTAGTGAAGGAGGAAGAAGCAGCAGAAGCAGGTGCAGAGGAGAAGTCCCGTTGGTGCACAAGAGGAAGATGTAAAAGTAGAAGAAGAACAGGAAGAAGACCCATGCAAAGGTGGCACATTTGGAATACAATTTGAGATGTACGGCCCCTTAATCTGCTCTGGGCACTGGCGAGTTGTAAGAGGATTTGTGCTCGTATGCGTGTGTGTGCATGTCAGTCTCCCTCTGTGTGTGCGTGTGAGTGTGCGTGTGTGTATGTCAGAGAGAACAGCGCAGGCTGTGACTTATACTGCAGCAGAAACCACTGAGTGGGGGGGGTGGGGGGATGGAGCAGACCAAAAAAGAGACAGGAGGGGAGAGAGGTACCTGGTGCTTCTCTGATTGGCTCTGCCCTCTTCACATGCGTACTCACACGTACACTCTCAGACATATATACACACGAGTGCAACCTCTGCATTCACCTCCCTCCCCGCCCGCACATACGATCACCCGTGAAGGGGAGTATAGAGAATATGTTGCCTTCCAAACCCTCGCCCCTCCTCTCTTACGATGGACTGTTCCCAGTGCAGCAGATTGGTCTGATCGCTCAAAAGAATCTGCCTACATGTGTGGAAAAAAAAAAAAAAAAAGACAGAGCATGACCAAAACACACCGGCAAATCAATATTCTCTGCACAGGTGGGGTCTTGTTATCCTGAGTGACACGAATGAGAAAGATGGAAGAAAAAGGAGAGGATTTAGAATTAGTCTTTACTGACACACTGTCCGGTTTCATTCATTCAGCCGGCCACTCGTTACACATTCAACAGAAAAGGTAATTCACAATAACAAAGGTTAAACCCATCTGTCATCGCCACCTGCTTTGATTGATTGTGAAGCTGTGGTGAAACTGGGACGTGACTGGGGGAGAGGCGTGTGTTTACAACCTGTGTCAGGCGTTGGTGGCAGCATCCAGCATTGATTTCTGCGATCTGATTTTAAATATAATTTATTCCGCTAATTGCACTGATGGAGCAAGGTATGCGCAGAATTTCTTTCATCCTCTCGTGTCTCTTTCATTCTTCTGTAATAAACACAACACAGTGGGGGAGAGATGTCGGCTAAATAACTTTGCATATGAAATGCAGCAGGACCTCTTATCTATTTTTACGACATTTTATCAAATCTCACCCTCAGTCCCATTTCCTGCAGTCTATGATTCATTTAAGCATTTTATTCTCAGTAGAGCCATCAAGCCAGATTCTATTTATATAGTCTGAAATTACAAGTCTGCCTTTGTTTTCGCGTTTCTATTTTGCTCTTATGTTTTTTCCCCCTCACAGTTATCCTATTTTCATAACACTGAGCTGTCTGCTACACTCAGGAAACACACAATTGTGGTGTAAATACCCTGTCCGAATTAATATTTCATGGATGGAGGTAGTGTAGTTACCGGCTGATTTTTTTTTTTTTCTTTTCTGTATGTGTTTGAGCAACTGTGTGTTAATGCACGCACGCGTGCATACTGAGGCATAAGTTGTCCTGCAGTATTTGAACAGTATGCACAGCAACAAGACCACAGGGCACGCAGGAAATGGAAAAGTAATTGGATTGTGACAGGATGCAGTTTGTGAACAGAAGCCAGTCTGCCCCACAGGACTCATTTCATACTCTGGCACATTAACTTGGATTCACAAAAGAGGCATCATAACATACTCATAAACACATACTCCTACCCCATTATTACTTTTCACTTCCCACTCACAGCAGCCAATTCATCAAACTGACATGAAGTCAAAATCTTTATAAGTCTTTACAGAATATTTTTTGTATTCCTGACGTTCCGCTTTAAAGACAGCTTACAAACCAGGGATGTTTAGGACCCTATCTGCATGTAATAAGTAATATGTAAAGGGAACAAGAGGCTATCTGCTTTCCATCTTTTCCCCAGCCCCATTATATTCTCTTCTGCAAGAGCTAGCAGTATGCTGGAAGTGTCTACTCTCTTTTCCTAGAGCTTTTTTAGAAAATAAATTATGCAGTAACACTTTATGTATTTCTGCTCTTTGCCACTATGGGAGTACTAACAGAAAAAGCATCTTGGAACAGTACATTTATCCAGCTCCTTCAGCGGTTCGCTTGGTGTAGATGGTGAAGCAATTAAATTCAAAATCTGAAAAAGCTCAGAGTGGTATCATCAACCCAGGGTCACAGCAGATCGCAAAATTGTGACAAATTAAATTAAAAAAAAAAAAAAATCTTTTAGGCAATAAACTATTGGTTAGGTATAGGCAATAAAAGTATTCTTACTTGGTTATTTGGTTAGGCTAGAAAAGAAAATCTGTGTTTACATTAAAGTAGAATTGTTACCACTTTTTCAAAGCTCTGCTTGTTTGGTCGCAAAGGGGACACGCCCCCACAAATCAAACTTGCGACTGAAATACTTTGGTTTCGAAATATTGCTGACTGTAAAAAAAAAAAAATGGGGCACTTCATGTGTGACACAGTGTGACATAAGTCTGTACTTATATAGCGCCTTTTAATCTTCTCAGTTCTTTTTTTATCTTAGCAGTTCTACAAAGTGCTTTAGGTGTTTCTAATTCATCCACTCAAGCACTCACAAACCAAGGCGCTGGCCTGCCATCGGCAGCAGCTTGGGCACCTTCACTAAGACACCTGTCACGTGGAGGTGTCGAGGACCGAACCATTCACTCTGCAATTAGGGGCTTAGCGCCCTTTTGAAACAGAGACCAAAAACCCGTCATAACACATTAATCCAGATGAGAACCACTAATGTATTAGAAATCACATTATTTCAGAATAAATGTCTCAGAGATTAAGGCTACCCATAACACCCTTCTCTGCATAGGTCTGTGAACATGTAATGTCCTCTCCTATCAAAAAGATATATTTACATAACTACAAATCTGCTATAGGAATTACATAGATAGGAAAAACACATTAACTTTTCCACTTCCCTCACTGGGTGGCTTTGAGTATAAGCTGACCTCTCTCCCTCGCTCAGCGTCTGCCTGCTGAATTTCTCATTTGAACATATTCACAAACAGCATAACCAGAATAATACAGAATGATATAAAATAAACACGCAGAATGGACTAAAAAGTGCCTGCCAGAGTTTCTCTCCCATGTATTTACATAAGCTTTGAACTACTCCTCGGTGGGCATTGGAAGCGCACTTGAAAAACGAGGTAGTTTCATGAAAGAAAAAAGAAGAGAAAGAAAACGCTGTCATGCTCAAGGCAAGAATATAATCAACACAAAACTCTGGCTAATATGAAAAATATGAGAGTGAGAGACATTCAGAGCAGAGAAAAGCAGTTTCATGCATTATCGACGGACATGCACACGTAGCTGCATGAAACCGGCTAATGAAAAGCAAAGAAAATACCTGATGGACCATGTGAGGAGCCTTTTTTTGTTGTTTTTTTTGTTTTTTTTGCCAAATGCTGTGTAAAACCATATGGGAAAAAACAAACAGTAAAACTGAAAAGATACTGAAGATTATATAATTAAGATGTTCTTGATTGCAGGGATGTGTCCAGAATGGCATTTTCTCCATCCAAAGGCCAATAAAGGTCACAAATGATTAGATTAGTATGATATCAGCTCTCAACAGATGGCAAGGCTGTCTAAGTCATTAGAACTCCTGACACATTGCCAGATTTTGGGGGGGTAGCTAAACAGCCAGAAACAGTGCACCCTGCCATCACTAGGCCAAGGGAAGAGCAGTGTCACACACACATAAAAGGCACTGAAAGCATGTCTGGACTGGCTCAATTTCAACACGATCCATTTTGAGTTTTCATGAAAGTCGAGGAAATTTATTTCAATCCAAATTATCCGACTTATTCAATCCAAGCACATCCAAGTTATGTCTTATTGCTGTTTGCTGGGACGTGCATAAAACAAAATACCACGGCACAGATTCTATAGCAGAAAGCATTTCGAGGTCTCCATCTCATGCAAAATAGCGTGGATGTACTCTCGCATTTCAAAGTCTTATTCTCATATCAGATATTTAGCCATCGGAAGGAAAAAAAGGAGATGAATGAAGAGTGGGAGCAAAACTAATGAAGCTGCTTGCATGGCGTGCGCGGGAACATTGAGTGGCTTGATGAGCATGGAAAAATTATTTTGCCCGTTTTTGCGACTGAAATGCTAAAATGTTTGTAACTCCTGTCTGACTCACTGCAAAATAATACAATTTTCTGAACGTATGCCTCTGTGGTTAAAGATTGGTTCATTTACAGCACAAAAACGATTTGGTTACGTTTTTAAGATATCACAATTTAGCTCTAATGTGCAATTCTGTTACGGTTATGAGACCTTGATTAATTGTGTGGGAGGTTTGTGCCCATGCACTTTCCTCCCGCGTCACGGAAATCAGACACTTGATTGGCCCATCTTACCACCCCAAACTCCCCCTGCTCACAGACTAAGATAAAATCACACTAAGGCCTCGATTACGCTTTCTTGCAGGCATGGCCGCAGACAGCTGGAGATCATTCCTGTTATACTTCTTTGAAGTCTGCTTGAAGTCCGCCGCCTGGGGTGCATGTGTACTTGGTGCATTGTAATGTAAATTCTCAGTGGACGAGTCCGAGGTTACAAAAAACAGGCGGCACACGCGCTCGCCGTCTGATGACGAAATTTAGCGGAAACGCAGGCATGGAAAGTATAATTCCAGCCTAAGACTGTTCATTTCTTATTGTTTTTAATTCATATGTACTTGATAGAGTCAATCTATATAGACTTGACAACATCTTTAAGCAAAAACGCTATAACCACTGGGCCCTGATAGAAATATTAAAATTGGTATTTCACTGAAACCTTTCCACATTCTTGAAAACAACCTCTGTAGTCATCTCTCTTGAAGTAGCCTCTCACCTCTGCAGCCCAATCCTTCTGGGAACCGGCCTCAGAGATCCACACCTCATTATAACGTTCACATTACATGAAGGAAAAGACTGGGGGGAAAATGACAGACGGGAAGATGAACACGAAAAGAAGGTGTAAAAAGAGAATAAGCAGATGAAACGAGTATTTTGGAAGTGGGAAATGAGATTCAGGGAGGGACACATTTTTTAGAGTTTAAGGAGTTTTAGGCAAGTTTTAAGTGCAAATGAATAGGAAATAGTCCTGGTGCTTGTGTATGATGTGGAGCGAGATTCACTAATTATCCCAGCGGCCTTTGGGCCAGGGAAGTGTTAATGAGCATTAATGAAAATAGACCCAGACTGAGAAAAAAAAAGAAGTACTTTCTTTTATAAACAGAGGATCCGGGCCTAGTTTAGATGAAAGTCTGGTTGGAAGAACTCTCCCCTTTGGGACTGGAGCTGTGGGCTAATGACGACAGGCAGAGGAGGAGGGTGGAAGGCTTGGAGTGTGTTCTTACTTTAGGTCATTGTGGAGTTTAGTAGACGGCAAAGCCAAATAGGAGACGGAGAAAACAAGAAGCTTAAATACTTGCTTACTTGTTTAACAGCATTATTGACCGTATCATTTTTTAAACAGGGATTTTAATGGTATAATCTGTGTTTCTACCAGCCTACCTGAACTTGATGTGGTCTTCCAGTTCACCACGGGGCATTGTTTCAGTGCAATGGTCAGTGAAGGGACAAGATACCATCAACTTGTCCAGCAGCTTGTGCACCAGCAGGCTGGGCTTCCTGCAGCTCTGCAGCATAAGGGGCTCACGGCACACAGGACAGAAGTCGCTCTCCAGCAGGAAGCTGGTGAGACACTCTTGGCAGTAAGTATGTCCGCAGGGCGTGTCCAGAGGCCTGATGAGTGGCTGCAGACAGATATGACAGATGAGGTCATCGTCCACTTCATCGTTGTAGAGGTACTCGTGGTTCTCTTCCAGCTGATGACTGTGGCCACATGATGCGCACAGTTCAGGAGGCGGAGACAATGGTCCGTAGTCTGATGGGGAAAGAGGTGGAGCTGATGCTTCAGCCATTGCTGTGGTAACTTCAGGCTGTGTACTTGCTTCCTGGATGCTCATTTGAAGCGCACTTGGGATGCCATGTTGGAGCTGGTATGGAGGTCATTAGCAAAGGAGAGCTGTGGGGAAGATAAATACACTGTAAACATACAACAGCATAAAAAATAATTTGTGTTCAAAATTCGAGTACAAAAGTACTACCAGCTATGAGTGCTCTTATATGAAGTTGTTAAAAAGGTAATACTGATACATCACTGGGTAAGCCATATTTTTCTGTTTAAAGTTCAAGCTGTTTATTGGAGGTCCAAAGGGTGACATATTTCTAAAAGGGAGATAAGTTATGTGGTAGGAAATGAGAATAGGCTAATTTCTAATACAAATATAGGGTTTTGGAAAATTTCTGAAATGCTTGTCATTTTTTGATGATGCAGCAAAAATTGCAGAAATCGGATTTTCACCCTGGTCGGATGGCTTCTGCAAAACCTTATGTGCAAGTTTAGCAAACAGCAAAGTTATATACACCCATTACATTAAAATGCAGGCAATGCCTCGGGCATTTTTTTGTACAACTTACAGAACAATCAGGTGTCACAATAAGATGCCACACAAATTATTGGAAATTATTTGTGCCACTCCAAAAAAAAACCAGTCCCTGTCCACCACAAGACAGAAGGGCCACAGCACAGGGTGGACACTTCCAGGTGTGTCACTCCTCCGGTTGTACACCTGGAGACAGCGTTTACATTTGAGTCTGTCTTTGGTGTCTTTTTGGCCCTGTCCATGACTACACAACACAGTAAACACGCTGCACTGCACACTAACTATACACTCCAAATATGCTAAAATCTCTCATATTTCAAAACTTGTTATCAATATCGCCGCCTCTCTTTCGCTCCGTCACTCCCACAAGTTTCACCTGTTCCTCAGCAACCAAATGCCTACGTTTCCATAGAATTTTTTGATTGGTTGATGTGGTGCATTTGTTCACTAATAGGAAGGGGGATGTCATGATTTTTTTTTCTTTTTGTTTGTTTGCTTGCCAGCATTTTCTGCTTGCATAAATCGTGTTTTTACCACCAAAGGTGCACACGAGAGGACAATATACAAGAAAAAGCATGGCTTAAATTATTGATCGTAACTTTGGTTTTACTTGATCAATCAACACAATTAAAAAACCGGTACGTAGTTTGAAGTCCGCATCTTCGACACAAGTATAAAAAATTTGCATATTTAAATTTTACCATAGTTTAAAGTTATGCATTATTAGGCTGCGGTTTCTTTGAGTGACAAGTATGTTGAGAAAGGCAGCTATAGCTATTTGCTAGGTGTCACATTAGCTACTGAACTGGACGTCTTGACCTCTTTGTGATGTCGATACCTTTTTGGACCTTTTTTTTTTAAAGCAGCTGTCTGACGAGTAACATGGTTTGTGTCTATTTGATTGACTTGTCAGGTTTTGGTGAGTAATATTTTAGTATTTTGTTTGTTACTTAGCAATGCATTCTTAGAAATAGAAGAGCTTAATGTAAAAGGCATCCATTTCTGTGCGATACACCCAGACAGTTTATGGATGCTAACAGTCTGAAACAGGACACCTAGAGTTAGGTAATAACTTAGCACTCCGCCCTCTTGTACAAGTGGGATCAATTCTAGCTACACACACAAAAAACAAAAAACAATGGCGACATCTCTGAAATTCTTCAGAACGTGACTAATCTTCAGAACAAGACCTCACAGGCCAACAGATGACATCTCAGTGGGTACGTCATTTATTTGTAATTGATGGTTTTGCAACTACCAAATAGAAGTGTTACATAAATGCAATTCATTAGAAAGTAATACCATGTAGCAAGTACCTCAGAATTGCATGTGAGTAAATGCATTAAGTAATGTTGCAGTGAAGAAAGGGAGACGGCAGCCGTGGTTATCATATCATGAATCCAGGGTTTAAAAAAAATCCTGATCCGTGTTGGTGGAGCTGAACGGGAACACTGGGATTCTTTTTTCTTTTCTTTTTCAAACACACAACCACAGCACATGACGTGTGCAGCAGTCCTCCAAACCTTTCCTTTCTCCTCAGTTTGATTTTCTCCACTGACACAGAGAGGAGAGATCGAACAAGTGAGATTTCTTCTGTGGACGCAGGAACATCAATACCACTCATGTCAGCAGAAAGTGCAGAGACAGATAGAATCAGCCTCCTGCTCAATGCACTGCCTGACAAACACGCATCACCGTTAATCCACAGTGGGATGTGACATGGTTTCAGACATGCCAAGTCTTTTTTTTTTTTTCATTATTACTTCACAGGTTTACATTGTGAGTGTGCCAATGTACACGTCATATCCAAAACAGGCATGCTCCTCGAGCACATGGACACAAACAGATGGGCTCAGTCAGGCACACATTACCTTGGCACAAGCGATCTTGTTGGCTCTCCACATGCTTTGTTTCTGGACCCACTGCTGGGTTTTGGCTGCTTAATGAGACACTAGATCAAGTTAGAAATATACCAACAACAACAAAACTTGTGTTTGGAGTCTACAAAATATTTATGTAATCCGGGCCCTAGTTCAATTTTAATTGGACACATCCCCGTGCTCTTATGCTAAATAATTTATTTATAAAAATTATAACTAACAATAGACTTTGATGTGCATCCCAATATGGTAATGCATACAAATCTGTCCTAGCTCTTGTGCGAATACATACAAATGTCCAGAGTTACCACCAAGTTGCATAATTATGCAGATCAATGTAATTTCTTTTTACAGTATGAAGTTGTTGGGTGGCAAGTTGTGACAGCCTTAAAAAGCTTAGAGTCTTTTGGTATTCCTGGGAGTGGAAGGCTAATAAGAAGAGGCTTAACAGTCTTAACAAAGATGAACTTTCCCACTGAGAACTTATGGTGGCACGGCTGATTCATCACACACTGTGGCAACTGCTGTCTTAGGTCTGGCTTTATCTATTAAGCAGAGCACTTTCATCACTACACGGGAAAAGCGAGAGACAGGAAAAGGGAGGGAAAGAGAGCTAGTACCTGCCAGCCGGAGATGAAAACAAGAAAACTGTTTAAGTAGATGAAAAATAAAGGTAGTCGGATATTCTCTTTAATTCATGCCTGTTTTCTTCTTACTCTTGAGAAAAAGCTCTTAGAAGACAATTCAGACTAACAATAATATCATACAGTGATGTGAAAAAGCAAGTGCATAGAGAAATAAAAATCAAAACTGTCACATCCCATTCAATAGTTCACTTTATCAAAAAGAAAATGCAAATGTTAGACCACTACAGAGCTCCTTAATCAATAATAACAATAATAACTATTATTATTGCAGAACTCTGGCTGCGTTGTGGGGGATCAAATACTTATTTCACTCAACGGCATGCAAATCAATTTATAACTTTTATGTAATGTGATTTTTTTCTGGATTTTTGGTTGATTTTCTGTCTCCATTAAAACAAAACTACTATAAAAAAAAATAAATTAGAGAGCGTTCATTTCTTTGTGAGTCAGCAAACTTACAAATTCAGCAGGGGATCCAATAATTATTCTCCCCACTGTAACATCCTCAGCACCCCAACAGCCTTACTAGAAACATTTGCCATTAAAAAAAGTCTGTAATTTGAATGAACATAGCACAATAGAAAGGCTTTTCCGGGTACAGTTACATGTATCGACATGCAGAAATGCATGCTTTTACACACCTACTTTTACATGCAGGCGTATTGAAAGGGCACTCCCATGCCTGAGGAGCATTGACTCTCTCTGGATCATTTCTAATCTCTGAAGTGATAAGCTCACTCTGCCACAACAGGCCTGTGGGACTGCTGCTCATTCCTCTCGGCAGTTTCATACATGACAGCTAATTGGCTGAACCTTGACTGCATATTGCTGGCATTTAACCATTGACTGCACCGGTCATCCGGGATCCAAAGAGAATGAGAAAGGCGGGGCTGTCAGGATCAAGGGTTTCAGTTTGAACTACAAAGCGAAAGAAAATGTTTAGATCGTAAATACAACACTAAGGCTGGCCTTTCTCCTGTATTTGAACCAGAATTATGCCAGTTCTTGGCTCTACAGACCGTCCCTCATGCAGCTGAAGACAAAGAGAGACGTTTGTTTAACATAACTTGTGCCTTCTTTCACACAGATTGTGGATTTTATGTAACTGAGGTTGTTGATTCACACTCAGGGTCCTCTCCTATGATCTGAAATGACTTGGTGAGTTAATAAGGACACGAGGCCATGCCGAGTCAGCTTCTTTTCTTAACGAATGAGTGTGAAAAATAAGCCAATCACAAGGTAGCGTCTGCATCAGCATTCTCATTGTCTACACCGAGCTAGCTTGTTGCTATGTACATATCCACTCCTCATTTTTAGCCAGCGACATCAAACCATACGTTTAACAACCAAACAAAACACACCCTCAGAGTCAGAGTCAGTAGAGGGATTGAATGGCTCCAAATCAAGGCCCCTTTTGCTAATTGTTTCAGAATTGATTTCATGCTGCGACATACTGATCTGCTGTAAAATCAGGTACCCGTGTTACTGTAAATGACAGGAGTACCTGTCCCAGGTGCAGTTTCACACATCACGACCGTAAATTGGTCTATGATTCATGTTACGAGGAAACAGTTAGTTGCTCATGAACATAACCGTCAGTCATAAAAAATATTTAAATAATACCAGATAACCCGCTGATAGTAGATTGGTGCCATTGTTTCAAACAGCTCAACAATCATGGACTCTGAGCATAAAATAGCATACGGCAACCTGGAGTCACACGGCACACGCAGTCTGTTGTGTTCAGACTTGTCCCCGAAGCACAGAAAAATTCCAGCAATCCATTTTTTTGTTCTCTGTGTGCAAACATCTCATCTTCTTTATAGTCATACACAGCAAAACAACGGGGAAAAAAACAGAAACATGCAGACACCTGTTTACATAACAGGATCAAATTTGTGAGAGAAATAAAAAATTAAATTAATGTTTACGGCTACACAATCTATGAAGAGACCAGCGCAATTCATGGAAATCTCATGGAAAATCTATCGATCTAATTTCATTCTAGAAAACTAAAGGTTTCTGTAATGAACTGCACGCATTAAGAGCTGGAAACCGAATATTACACAACATAACAGAATAATATTTCTGATGTTTTCAGCAATCCAAAATTGTTATCATTTCTGCCCTTTTACTAATCTCTACATTCGGCCCTTGTGTATGTTTGTGTATTCTGGCCTCTCTGTGAGTTCATAGCAATCCGAACAGTGAGTCTGAGCCAGACCTGACACCTCAATCTGGGAAAACAGCTGAAGCCAGATGTGAAGCTCCGTGAAGCGTCACTTGTATCTGAATGGCTGAGTGGCTCAGCACAGACTGTGCTGAGCACCGGTGCGCACACACATAGGTAAGAGAAAAAAACTACACATGCAAATGTAGTGCAAATGTATTCCATGCAAGCACTGGAGCAGTAATAAATGTGCTGTGGTGGCTAATGATAAGAATAACAATAGTCAGAGTTTACTTATTGAAGCATTTAAGATAAATAGCAACCACAGTTCTAATAAAACTTTCAGTGGGAAAGTATACTTACATGGCTTCATTAGCAACATTCACTTTCCGCAGTGCAGTTCACCTGGACAGGTGAAGTCTGGCAGACAGTGTAACTTTAAACCATTCAGAGAGGAGGTGGAGGGGAAGGATAGGAGAGGTGAATGAGTCCGTAAAGAGGACTTTGTCCAAATCAAACAATCTGCCGACTGGCTGACGGTCTTCAAGTAGAAGGTGGGAAATTTTATCCTGCTGCTGGACTTTATGGAATCCTCCAGTCTAAAGTGGAAAGGATTTCTCCTGTGTGAGCCCAGAACCTGCTCACCTCTGAACAGGCAAAGGTGATCAGGAAGTGGGCAGAGAATGGAGGCGGGGTCAGAGAAAATAAATAAATAAGAGAACTGCCCAAACCTGCTTTTGCAGTTCAGAAGAAGCTGAAGGGTGAGGGCAGACGAAACAAAACGTTGGACTTTGTATGAAAGGCAACTGAAACATTTCAAAAGTGTACTAGTGCTAATAACAAAACTATTTTTAATTAACTGAAATGTCATGCAAAAGGCCACCAGTGGTTTGAGCTACGAGTCCTGATAGGACCTTTCTAAAACACAATAAAGATTTAATAACCCACAAAGCATTTTAAACAACTACACGATTGAATTTCTGCAGAACATTTACTGAAACAGGAACACTCCGTGTGCTCTGTAGTTTAACAGGAAGCCCATAATCTGAGTAAATGACAACATGTCTCAGGTTTTCACAATGTTGCCAGGTACTGTACAGCAAGCATTTAAACCTGCCTAAAAGACAGGAACTAATACTTGCTGCTTGTATAGGACTTTATTTCTTGTTGTGGTTAAGCTTGCCCTTAGAATAGCTACTTTTTTTTTTAAATCCATGCGTGTGATTCCAGCTTTGCACAAAACAGTTGTTATCCTTTGTGTTTTCACATGTGGCTTCCCTTTCTGCTTTTCCTACCTCAGGCTGCTCTTTAAAGCCAGACACTGTGAGCCACAGGTGCTCCAGACTCACTGCAGACACGAAATGACAATTCTTCATGAGTCACTCAGTGACGCAGGCAGAGCTGAATCATTTACCTTGTTTATTAACAATATTCTCAAAGAGTACCTGCTTGTCACATGCTATCATGCAGTACCTGTCTGGGTTTTTTTTGTCCTCCTCATCTGTAGCTTACTTTGAATGCGGGGTGGCCGGAATAGATACTGCAGATACATTTTCTACTTTTACTTAAAAGAAAATCGATGACTGAAGTGTACAACTGGCCAAACAGGCAAGGTCATCGGAACTTCAAAATAAAAATGTAGAGCGTATTGCCACTGTCTCTCTATGTACAATATTTGGTATATGTGAGAATGAAACTGCTTTATTTGAGTATTGTCGTTTACACAGTAAAAGCAATTTTAAACATTTAGTGATCCTGAATTAGTTGTCATGACGTTAGTGATGTGCATCAACAGGACAAATTCTAAATTGTCCATTGTGTTGCTTTTTATGCCCCAAATCCTTCCAAACTTCAAATAATTCCTCACTCAGGTATCGCTATTTGCAATTAGCTCACTGTAGCATGCTAAACTTAGATACGGGAATATAGTAAATTCATAGCTGCTATCCAATAGCATGCTAACATGACATAGCGTATGCAAAATACCATTCAGCACTGTAAATCTCAGAGACTGACTGTAAATGTTGGTAAATGGAAAATTCTCAGGTCATGAATGAACTGGAGCAAATCTATTCAGGGATTTAACATTGTGTGGAGTAACGTGAACTATGTGAGTCATTTCATTTGTTTGAGATTTCAGATTTTTTATGACATTCAGAATATCAGCAGTATTTGTTTAGTCCATTTTTTATTTCCACGTCCATTTTGTTCCAGTTGCGGTTCGCATGGAGGTCACAATCCTCCTGCAACAAATGTGATGCTGATGACAGGAACTTAAATGTCTTTGAATTTGGAGAAGTATTTGCCAGTCTTATAGTCACAGTCAAAAGCTTGGACAAAACTTTGACTGTATATTTTCACAATCACTGTAAAATTGTAGTATATAGTATAGTCTCTAAACTGAATGTCTTCTCTTCTCTTCTCTTCTCTTCTCTTCTCTTCTCTTCTCTTCTCTTCTCTTCTCAGCTTGACTCCAGCAAACAGTATGATATGGCAGGATGTACTAAGAGCCAGGAAATGCTCTTCTTTCACTAAATTATACAGTGTGTATTGCTGCAGCAAACCAAAGATTTTGAGTTTCTTGAACTCTTAAGTTCTCTTTGAAGTGCTGAGTTGAACCTGCATCCTGTTTCATTTCTGCTGATTCCTCAGCTCCCCGCTGCTGGAGCTTATCTAAACACTAGTGCAGGTGAAGCCAATCTCCACCTTTTTTCCCTGCCTTACTCCTACTTCTCCATCTCTCAGACACACATGCACCGAACAGTCTTACGTCTCCATCTCTCCACAGCATAGCAGTGTTTCACATTCCTCTGACACACTTCCTCTAAAAACCATGCAATGATTTGAATTCTGATGGCAGATGAGAAGGAAAAAAACTGGCTGATACAAAGAGCATGAGTATTTGAAACAGCCCCTATTAGTTTCTTTTTAAAATCCATTCTCATGTGGCAGCGAAAGGTCGGTCATCTCTCTCTTCCTTCCACAGAGCATCCATATTTCATGGTACCAATGCAAATGCCGTACCGACCATGAATATTGAACAGGGGAAACAAGAGAATGAAAGTAATCAAATTGATGCAACTGAGCCGGTTCCAACATCACCAAGGAGATGGCATCCTTCTTGTCTTTCTATTGTGATTATTCAGCACAGACGTTGCAGGAGTGCAGGTGTGAGTCAGTGGAGTTGCATGCATTTTGATGTCATGAGCATACAACTGGGTATCAAGCCAAGAGAAAAGATTTGTCAAACCTGAAGCTCTCCTGTTTAGATTTTTCCAAAAAATGCAAACAGTTCAGACCAAACCACCAACTCAGTTTATATTAAGTTTATATTAAATTAAAGATGTTTAGGCTTTGCTGCATTTGGTATCAATGACGTTATGCTGCGATCACAAAACCACTTTGGCTGTAGAGATATGAGGAATGCAGACGGAGGCTTGAACAGAACAGGGGAAGCACTGCAAACCTTTCAAGAAAAATCCAAGTGCACCCAGAATCACCTTGAAATCTCTGTAGCTCTTGCAAAAATAAGTAAATAAAAACTGTCAAGTGAAATGGACCCACACTTCCCGGTGAAACTGCAGGACGACTTACCGGCTGCGTTCATGAACGCATTCATTTGTTTATGGGTGCGGTCAGGCACGAATTGTGATTTGTCATGTGAGGGAACCTTAGGATCTGGTACATCAGGAAAAAATGACTCACCAAAATTCCCAAGTTGTAATGTGAGCTCCGCTGGACTTGTTTTCTTTGTGGATGTGCTTTGTGGCGAGCTGACCGGCGCTCATTTGCCAGCTGCCTTTGCCAGCTACACAGTCGTGGCTGATTTCCAACCCCTATCTATAGTATATAATTGTAATTTGGCAAGTGAGACTACAGAGCTTCATTAGCTTAAATGTTAATGACTGTTACCCTTGACATAACCTAGTAGTGATCTTGTATATTACAGTTGCTCTGCACCATGTTTAATTGTTTTATTGCAGTAAATGTTACCATGATACCGTAGAAAAACACTCGAGTAACGTTAACAAATTCTAGAATTTCCCTTTTTATTTTGATGAATTTGATACGAATGACTCTAGAGGACAAACCTGATTCTTTATGAATCATCACGCTGAGTTCAGACTTCCTTTGTCTATATGACATGGTGTTGCTATTTTTACATTTAGTTCCTTACAAAGGTTACAGTTTAGTTGCTCTTTGGCCAGGTTTAGGCAACAAAATCACAAGTAAGAAAAGTGTAGGAAAAGATCACGATTTAGGTTGAAAGAAATCCTTTCAAACTCGTTAACCACATCTTACAGAGCCAGTCCTGCAGAGAGCGTCAAAGAAGAATTTGTGCATTTCTTCTTCTTCTTTTTTTTTTTAAATGAAAAACACTTGCAGCAATGCAGGCGCATGATGCACATTCACATATTGCAGAAAAAATTGGAACCTCTTTGTGCAATTCCAGTTTGCCATCTACCCGCTAGTCTACCGTCCTGCTCCCGCTCTTTTCCTCTCTTCTGTACGTCTGCTCATTTTATTCAACCTCAGAAAAAAAAGTGGTGCAATTGTGTTTTTTCGCTCATGAATTCATTTTCTGAGGCAAATGCTTTCAATTTCTCCAAGTAATCTTCAGCTACCTAATTCAAGTCTGAATAATTCAAGTCTGAAATACACAAGTGTTCCTGTCTGATACTGTTTCTCTCATCTTTCACTCACAGCAGTAACAGATAGTGACTTTCCATCGCTCCTGGACTCAAACATACCTGCAAATATATGCACTTTGACACATACGTGTACTAAACACATCAGAGACGGGTTTGTTATTCTTGACACTGCTGGTTCCCCGCCACCTTTTTAGCCCCCCCTCGCCACCCTTCTGGTACACTTCAGTCTGGAGCTGAGACATCAGAAACGAGTTTTGGAGCATTTTCATCTAAGTGTTTCACTTCTCTTTTATTACTGCTACTCTCATTTGCACAAAAAGGCACGGTGATAAAGTAGGGCAGTCGATTTTAATTTTACCAACCCCGATGATATCATATGGGGAAATAATGACGTATTCAATAAGTCATTAGAGTCAAACAAGGCTCAACTTCTTATACAGGAAAAGGAAACTTGCGCGACTGTGGCTGCAGATCATGCATGTGTATGTGTGCATTTCTGACAGCTGCTCTATAAAAAGTGATCACTGACGTGAATATCATCATTCAAAGTGCAAGGGATGGATAGTGCAGTTTGTTAGGCTATTTGTCAAATGTCACAGTGAGACTAAGCCAGGCGTTTGTACACGTGGGACAGTCAGGAAGGGTACTAAGCAGAATACAGAATCAGAAGAGAGGCAGAGAGAGAGAGAGGGAGAAAGAAAAGGAGATATGAGATGAGTGGTATGTCTGGTTCAGTTTTCAGCATCAAATCGGTGATCTGAGTCTCAGAGGGGAAGTAGAGCGTTGCTGTTCCAGGGGGTAACACAGCGAACGCCAGCCAGCAAATGAAGATGAATGCAGTTAATCTCTCTGCTGCCAAAACTACACATTCGCATTGAGACACATACTCACATGCAGACCCAACCCCCTCAAACCCTCCAGTATACTCGCACACGCAACCCACTGCACTGCTGAAGTCCTTACATTCGATATTCATTTGGATACTTCTGACCCATAATGAATAAAATTTATGTGACCCTGTACACAAGCCCGCATGTGTGTGTGTTTGCTTGTGTGGCCTGAAGTGTGTGTCGAAGGAAAACTAGAGCAGGGCCACAGATGCTTGACAGCGGGACAGTCTCATTATCCTGGTCCAGTGTGAGAGGCTACCGGCGACCCCTGCCAGCCTCGTATGTCACTCAGAAGTTGCCTTCGGTGGCAGCGCATTAGCTTGATTGGCTTCACGTTCTGTAACAGGAGACAGCTGATTAAGATGTCCTTTAATGCGAGACAAAATAAAGAGAATACACACAAATAAAAGAGAGATGGTTACAATTTTATCTAAAAGGCATGCACAGAAGAGTGAAGGATGTATGTCAAGTACTTGCAGGGTTTAACAACTGCAGGTACTGTAAACTGCACAGAGAAATCACTGCACTTGTTAAATCCCTGTATACCTGGCCGTACCCCAGCCCCTGACGAGCCCTGAAGCTCTCAGCAGGACCTCCTTGCTTCTGCAGAGATGTGTGAAGAGAGATTTCAGCCACCTGAGAATAGATGGCAAATGGCACACATCCGCAGTCTGATTTCGCATGCCATTTATATCGTATTTATATCATTTTCCCTGTTTCAACTTAACATCTTGTCCTATCAGGAAAACCCTCTTCTGAAAAGTGTTATCTGGATCCCTCCAATTCCCATTTTGCCCATCTTTAATAATGCTAGTAGTGGTTATGTAAAAGTTGTGTCAGATTGCAGCATATTATTAAAAGAGGCCTGTTTAGGACAGTGTTGGTCTTGCTCCAATCATTTCGTAGTATTTTGGAGTGATTAAATTGCGCTTATGATGCAATAGTCCAGATGACCAGGACTTACAAGAATGTGAACAGACGGGAGTCATTCATCACGACTGTAATCCTCTCATCCTTTTATTAGACAGTCACTTTACTCTGCTGCCGTGTAACCCTGCATCCACACACACGAGCGTGATACCGGCATACAGTCAGGAAAGATGAGGGGTGATGCAGAAGTGCAGGTGCAAAAGCTTATGCTGGGATAGTGATGGCTTAGGGCCTGTTTCTGTTTAGTGTTTCTGAAAGCAAACATCCTTTTGGGAAGTACTGTTGAACGCAGAATGAATTAGGCTTTATAAATATTCACAAATCTCTCCTCCTCTCGCTCTACCCTACTGTGATCACTTAGCTGCGCGGCCAAAAAGCCTCAGATCTTTGCAGGCGCTAGCTTCCATAGGGGCTCTAAAATCTTATTAGTACAGTGAAACTCAACATGTTTATTTGTTGATAAAAATGTTCATGCGTTCCAAATGAGATGTGTAATCTTGGCAGGAAAATACTGCACCAAATCCTATTACGGCAAAGTTATATTATTACCAGAACAGTGTAATTGTTCTTTTTGGATGTGCTACCATCCATTTATGACTGTTATGATATTTCTCTTTCTGTGGCTGTTTGTGTTGGTTAAAAACAACATGCAGATTTGTTCCTGTTTATTTATTTATTTATTTTTGCTCTGCTGTTTTTTGATCGGTTGCTCTGCATATCCATGAAGCTTGCTACGCCTGCTGCAGTGTTTCTGGGTTGTATTGATTTGCACAGTACAGTGCCCGTCTCCCCGTGTTGTCTCTCTGAGTCTGATGTGTTGCTCTGGCTATTGTCCTTCGTGTGCCAGTCACAGCAGCTGCTCTACTCTTAAGCCAGCTATCGGCGGGAAACTGAGTCATTGATGTGGAGCGTCTTGATGGCTCTCATTCAGCCTCAGGGCACAGCTATGCAGCTCTGCACAGACCCTGACAAGGCATATGCTGAAGAAACACTGTAGACAAAACAGCTTGTACACAGTAGCATCTGTATTACTACTACTACTATAGGAATAATACTCACTGCTTCGACCACTATGAAACTTTATTTCACTCTGCAGAAATTTATGGCCAATGGTACGGCTCTGTTGTGTGACAGAACAGCCCCCTGCCCTTTGTGCAGTTGATGGTGGGGTGAGCAGCATCAGGACCTCTGTTTAGAAGAGAACAAGCATCAATGACAAGAGATCTGACATTGATTTTGTCAGATAGAGTGTGAAAAGGAGGAGCTGTGGTGACGGTGGTGAGCTTGCAAGTGCCCAGCAAATCAGGACGGGCAAGAGCAACTTTAAACAGTGCAGGAGATGCCATCAGCTGGCATCGAGATCAGCTGATCTGCCAAAGCTGCCGCCGAGCTTGACTTCTTGGCTGTGAGTGCTTTCTTTGATGAAATCATATAACTGAGGCAGAACTATACTAAAGTGCTCCTTGTGCAATAATCGCTAAAGATATTTTATCCTTTAAATATAACTGAATTTGTAAAAATGTAACTCTGATTTTTAGTTACATTTCTTCAAGACTCTATTATTTACTTTCATGTGTAAAGTTTGAGAAAATGGCCAAAAAATAGATAATAGCTCACAAATTAACAAATTAAGTACATCCTTTTTTTTTATTCCACTGAAAACTGGAGTGTATAAATTATGTCACAGTGCACTATAAGGCAGACATTTCCAAAAAGATTCTACTGTAATGATATACACTCTCCATTCAGCTCTGTTTTTGGTTTCCACAAACTACTCTCCAGTCCTGGGAAAAATATCTGGACCTTTAGCTGTTAAATGTTCCGCTTTGTTCAGCAGCTATTAGCTAATTGTCTCTGCTGTCTGCTGCTGGGTAATTGTGATACAGGTTTTAGATTTAAAAAAAGGGCACACACAGCTGCATTCATGCATACATTATGGCATTTTATTTCTGTAGCAAATGGTAATCTACAAGTAGCTCCTAATGTTTTGTTTGTGTTCTGTGACATCTGGAGGGTATCTGGTTACAGTAGCTGACAAATAAATACAGTGGAGTAAAACAGGAGCTGCAGTCCATCACCTTTTAATAATAGTGAAATAAAATAGAGACACTCAAGTAAAGTACGAGTTATTCAAATTTAAACTGCTGCACTTTTATAGCATTTGAATATACACTGACCGGACACTTTATTAGGTACACCTGTTCAACTGATTTTATCACAGATGTCTAATCAGCCAATCACATGACAGCAACTCCATGCATTTAGGCATGTAGACATGGTCAAGTTGAGCTGTTGAAGTTTAAACTGGGGGTCAAAATGTGGAAGAAAGTTGATTTAAGCGACTTTGAGTGCGGCATGGTTGTCGGTGACAGACAGGTTGGTCCGAGTATTTCAGAAACTGCTGATCTGCTGGGATTTTCCCACACAACCATCTTGGCACACTTTAGGTCCCTTACTACCAGCTGAGCGTTGTTTCAAGGCCACAGCTTACCTGAGTATTGTTGCTGGCCATGTCGCTCGAGTGTGCCCGTCCTCTGACGGCTGCTTCCAGCAGGATAACAAAGCTCAAATCATCTCAAACGGGTCTCTTGACCATAACAATGAGTTCACTGTCCGAAAACGGCCTCCACAGTCATCAGATCCCAATTCGGAGCACTTTTAGGATGTTGGCGCAACGGGAGAGTCCCATGATGAGTGACGCTATCGTGTCAATATTAACCAAAAGAATTTCGGTAGTTCTGGAGGCAAATTGGCTCCCAGTACTAGAAAGGTGTACCTAATAAAGTGACCACTGAGTGTATGTGCTTTGTTTTTCAGGCTTTAGCTCCTGACAGAAAATTAAGTACATGCCATACTATTATATGGACATTTTCACAACATAAGCAACATTTGACACCCCTGATGATCTCTGACTTCTATTAATCCAGACGATACGCAGACATCTTGCTGTATTTTTCTTCATTGTTCAGTGTAAGCCTTTTTCACAGGCTTTTTCAAAGGCGCTGTGTCTTCTTGTGTGTCCCATACAGTTCTCCGTTTCCAGTTTTCCCAGTATCTACAAGAGACTTCATTCAGTTTTTATTTCCCTTCAGGGTGACGTCAGATGTGCGAGCAGTACTGCTCAAACTCCGGAGAGAAGCTTAGCAGAAAAAGGGTCAGTGTCAGATAAAGAATAACAGCATTTGAATCAGAAGTTATTATGATGCTTGGGGAGACTGCGGAGGAGAGTTGCTGAGTAAAAATGAAAGAGAGCTTTCACATCACAAAGCGGAGGGAAAGTCGACATGGGAAATAAAACGAGGTGAGGAGGATGAGGAGTGCAGCGAGAAACTGAAGGCTTTTAAGCCAAATAGCTGGTTCACAGTGTAAAGGAAGGGAGGGAAGAGATGTCAGATGGATGAGAGGAAAACAGAGCCAGGGATTAATGGATGTGTGTAAAATGAAACTAGACTTCCATTCCACAGCAGGAGTAGACTAGCAGAATTGCTTAGGTCACACTTGGAACTGTGCCCCCCCCTTTTTTTGTCCCTTCACCTCTCTCCTTGTTTTCCTGTGCTCTTTCCAACACCAGCTCCTTTTCTTCTCCTCATCCCTTCCCTTTCATCCCCCTTTCCCTGCCTCCCTCCCTCAACCTCCCCTGCGGCTGTCCTGTGACGTTGAACAGACGTGGAGGTTAACATCGCCGAGAGGATGGAGGGGAAGGCGTGAAGCAGAGCTAACTGTGGGTGTGGGCTCAGACATAAATAGAAACTGACCTATCATGAACACGCACTGCTGCATAACATTAATAGACACTTAACTAGCCTAAATGCACATACGTCTGTATTTATCAAAGTTACATGTTGCATTAAAATAATCAGTTTTTTGTTTATGTCGAAGGTTGAAAATAAAATGCCAACAGCTGCAGTTTAACTGAATGTGATGTCCCTGATGTGCTCTCCTCTTCTGACTCCTCCCTCCTCTCTTAACAAGAGGAAGTGTAATCAGACATCTCAGGTGTGCTCAGCATGGTTGTACTCTGCTTTATCCACCAGCACAGGTGCACAGGGACAGATCAAGGTTAAGGTTGTAATGATACACAACATTTGTGGTGTGATACCTGCTTTCTCATTCGGTGTAGTCACAGTTGGCTCGTTACAGCACAGCACCACCAAGCCCCCCACAACCCTGCACACGGTCAGTAAGAAAAGACTGTAAGCTGCTTACTTTGAGGTGTAAAATAAAATAAATGTCCATTTCACTTCTCCATTAAAGCCGAGGTGCACTTAAAAGCCCCAAACAAGTTTAACATGGAATAAAGTGATTAAGAAAACCCCTGTTAAAACACACACACACACACACAAATATACACACAGATGTAAGGGATAGTATGCACTACATAAATAAGGCAAAAAAAAAAGTGATTTTCAGCTGTTTTTTGTGTTTAAAGGCACAACACATTGACCTGGGATCTAAAACGGCTTATTGATCTCAGAGGGATTGAAAGAGTAAATAACAGACGGATCCTTGTACTGCTGCTAATCCCATTTAGCTGGCCCCTAATACTGTGGTATGGATGGCCTGAGCTGGGTAGACTAATGACAAAACACACCGACTGTGGTGAAGGTCTATTTTTAAACCGAAATTGTTACATAATTAAGAGTGAATCGATAAGTCAATTGAAGGAGAAAGAAGAATAGCGACTTAGCTCAGATGTAAGCATGTTAACAAACCCCGAGAGGGCGGCGCGCATGCACTGTCTTTTCATCCCCATAAACACTCTTTGCTTCCCAATCTCTCATGAACACGTACAGACACACACACACACGATAACAAACAGAGCTCCCTACTCGGTAACAAGAATGAAATGAACATTAATTCCTACATCTACAGAGTGGCCTTGGACCAATATAAGCAAAGCAGTGAACTGGTGAGGTGGGAAATTATGTACATATTCACCTCATTTCAATCTCGTTTGTCATTTTATTTCCAGAAAAATACAAATAAACAAACAACACCCCCCCCCCCGAAAAAAAGAGAAACCCATCTGTGTTCAGTAATTATTCACATTATGCTAAATTATTCAAATGAAAGCAATGAGCAGCTCCAGTTGGTGTTGTGTAATCTGTTTCACTCTTTTGAAAATGGACTGTTATTGACAGCGTTACTCCAGACAAACTAACAACGAAATGATTATGCAAGAATGCACGTGGTGGAAACACAACGCGTTACAAGACAGTTGTAACACTGCACATGGTTTTGGTGGAGGCGCACAGTCTCATTGCTTGCTATTGATCCGCGTTGCACTGCTGTAAATAAAGCTTTGGTGAGGTTCTGTTGAGTGCACAGTTCTTTACGTGTGCAGTAAAAATGTATTTGAGCTGCTATGAGCTTAACAATGGACTCATACATTTAGCTACAGTGTACATTTACAAATAAATAGAATAATTTAAGAAAATAGAATAGAATAAATAACTATAATAAATATATGTCACCTAAGGTTTATATCATTAACTGCTAATTACATGACGATGAATTGCTGCCTACAGGTAGCAAGTAGGTAACGTAATGCATTACTTTTTAAAAAAATAACAAGTAATGTTGTACTACATGGCTCTTTGTGATTCATAATTCCAGCATTGCTTATGGTTTAAACAAATGAAATTTAAGCATAATCAGCATATTTTCGAGTAAGCGATGGACATTGCGATCTAAATGGGAAGCTTTTGTTTCAGTTGCAGAAAGCAAAGCGCTTCTCAAAGTTTGTTTGTGTATTTCTGCTCTTTCCCCAAACTAACTGGAACTGGGTCCAAGTGTGTTTTTGAATGGAAACATTAACAGCAGCTGCGGCTAAAACGTAATCAAAAGAGCTACAGTCTGTTTGCAGCATACTTTATATTTAATGCTTGCTCCACACATTTAATATCTTAAACCAAATCATATATACATGTAAAAAAAAAGTGCAGTTTAGAATGTGTAGTTATAAACAGAAATATCAGTCAGAAAGCTGCCAATTCACAAAAATGATGGCATTAGAACAGAGTGGTAGTGCACTGCTTTTGGAGCCATCAAGATGCAAGCAAAGCCAGCACTCAGTATTTAGCTCTAATGAGCCTCTGACTTTGAGGCACATCAATGAGGCACCTCATTCATAATAAAGAGCTTCAGTCCCGCGGGCAGCAGCTAAATGAACTGGGACCAAATGCAGGCAAACAGTTTAGTCTGCTCCCTCAGCTCTGCGAGCACTGGCTGTGATAATTAACCACACAACTAAAATCCAGAGTCATATTGTAGGTAGCTTAGCGGACACAGGAGATACACATGGGGTGGCAACATGTAAACACATGATAGAGGGCAATTAGGCCGATAGATGACCATTGACTAATACGACCAGCTCATGAGTCAAACTGGGATAAAAAGAATTAAGATTAGAGAAGCAAACAAATACTTTTCCCTTCCTGTCGTGTTTGCAAAACCGCTGATTAAATCTCACCTCAAGCTGCGGATTCGGCCCTCAAGACCAGAGAAATAATAATCTAACACTGGGCTTATGGGAGGCAAAGTCTGGAGTTAATTAAACACATAGCAATTACAAAATTATCTTACACAACAGACAACTTATATACAGTGCCATGTGGATCCCAAAAATAAATTTAGCATTTTGTAACATACTCTCTCCAAATCCACTGAGAAATGATCAATGGATCAGCTTTGCAAGTCTAATATCCGGAACAAAGCACACGCGAGGATTAGCAGTGTTTATCATCATTATCCTAACAGTCCCCATCCAAATGAAATGAATTCTGGGAACTTGGCCGCCAGTGTTTGAATATGGGCGCACAGCGGTGAAGAGACCATCGCAAACACCTCCAGTGAAGCAGTGATGGATGGTATCTGTGCAGGTCATTGCTGATGGTGATTGATCAGTCTCCGAGGCCAGTGATCTGAGCCACAGCAAATGTGACAGAGATGGGGGGAGATGTACGTGGAAGAGTCAAAGAGATGCAAGGCAGAGTTATTCATCATGCAGCAGTGACGTGGAGAATGCCTTCATTCCGATTTCCTTGATTTCTAATTGAAATTTGTGTAAAACTGTGTTAGTGGAATTAAATATATGGATTAAATGAGGGTAAAACAAGAGGTACATTAATAAGGATTTAATAACTTCTTTTGGTAAACTTACCCCAAAATGCTACTCTGACAATGTTACATTAAAAAAGGTGAGTTCCTGGTGACTTTATGCAAACGGGATAACAACATACAGTAGAACTGCAGCTGACTGTAGGGAAGCACTGGCAACAGCAGCCTTGCTCTTACTGTAGCTGTAAAGATGTGGAATAAAAGGCATTCACTGACATTTAGTATTCAACTAAATTTTTTATAGAATCAGTGTGTCATTAAAATTCAGAATCGATATTTTTATGTAATGAAATGTGAGGTTTTAAAGCTGCTGGGACTCGTGGGATTCGGTGTGTGCGATCTGTAACCATTACAGACTGCCTTTACTTCTCTTGTATCCTCACCCACATGAGCTCTTTACTTTGGTGACTAAGGATGTGAAACTCTCAGCCTACCATGACTCACTAATTGACCTCAATGTGCCGCTCGAGAAAGTACGATCAAATTGCCCCATTAGCGGCTCTGGAAAAAGCAACCCTGCTGTGATTAGGGTTATTTTGTTCTGAAAAATCATTTCTGAGTTCTGTTTCTGGGAACATGTTAGCGTGAGTAATACATTATTCAGACTTTACATAAGTTTAACTTTGCACCCACTGCAGAGGTGCTGTCATGTGAGGAACGGTGGAATTACGATACCAGGGTATCTTAATTGTATTTTAACTGTGATTTGGCATTGTTAGGATGATAATCGTGTTTCATTTGGCTATCTTTGACACGTTACCTCTCATATTTAAAGAAAGCTTAAGTGATGCATTAGGAGCAGTTGGTCGCTTTGAGCTTGATATTATAAACATGTGTTTAGTTGTAAAACTTTAATTACTTGTTGTTTTTCTGCGGCGTGATTTAAATTATTTGATTAAAATTTTGATTTAGCTACTTCCATCATGCAGCACACTGGCCTGCCTTTTGTTGGAAACCAATTCTCAGTGATTAGTGAAGTCCCTTCTTGAAGCATCAGCTTGGATGTTTTAGTCGACAGAATTTTAACTTTATGAGCTCTGACGTCACGGGGTCGGGGCAGGTCTAGCTGTGAAACTGAGGGACGCTGCATGCCGGTGGTGACTAGTCAATCACACTGTCAGCCAAGCTGAAACACACCCTGCTTTATTGTCCCGGGCACCGTAATGTACTAAATGAACCTCGTGTTGTATTCAGTAAGACTTTAAACGTGTAATTGACAGCATAAACCAATCAGGAAAGTGTTTGCCGAGGTTGCAGAGCAAGAAAGTCAGAGGCTGTTGCCCCACTGATTTTTTGCAAGTCTCCTGCTGACCATTACAAGGAATGCAGATTTAATGCAAATCTGCATAGGCTTTGCTTTTCATTCTTAAAAGCTACATCCATCTTTTGTGCACAGGCTATCCTCCTAACTTGTGTTATCTTCTGAAATAAACTGTTACCTTACACTAGCATGCCAATAAAATCAGTAAGACCGACTTGTTTATCAGTAACTAAATTACTCAAAATGATGTTGCTGTGATCTGTTATTGTTATTATTATTACAGATTAAAGGATTTCTTTCAAGGCACTGAAATACTCTGATACACACTCACAACTCCTGCATTTAAACTGCACACACACGTTTGTGTATGACCCAGCGGCTGTGACCCAGTACTCTACTGTTCTGGTATTGTAAACCTCCTCTGTCAGGTTGAGCTAGAACATTGGGGACACAACAGTTAAAAAAAAAAAACCTGCGCAGAGGCTGAAAGATTCAGGTCAGGTCTGCAGACGGAACAAGGAGGTCTGAATAAACTGGCCCCCTGGAAGAGAAAGACACACTCAGGTTGTGCTCTCCTCAATAAAATTTGTCAAGTCATTCTCGAAACCTACAAAACCGACATCTTTCATTTTAGCATGCACGTGTCCCACGCTGATTTTTTTTATATGTTCAGAGCGCATATGAATGTTGTCATGTAATTGTCCTGACATTTAACATGCAAAAGACCTCTATCTGCTTAGGTATTACAAATAACAGTTACATGTGTCACTGTAATAACTCTTTATGGATGAATGAGATTGTATTTCTCTTTTGTCCTTCATACAAACCCTCAATATTTTATTCAGCTGATTAACTCTGAGAGGAGGACAATGTACCATCGAAGGAAGTGGTTCAAATAAATAAAGATATATACACAGTTATGGTCAGGTCTATGTGGCCACTTAGGCCTAAAATAGCGCGAGTAGGCGGGAGATTTATGAAGCCCAGGCCTTCACCTTCCGCTCAGAGCGAGTCCCGGTTGAAGGGATGACTGTACAGATGTGAGAGATGATTGCAGATTCAACATGCTGAACAACAGTGGTTCATCAGTCTACAAGCAAATATTATATATCATTTTTATTATAAATCCTCATAGTGTTCATCAACCCTCACAAAAATAGTTGTGTACACACTTGTCTACACTTGCCTGCTATACTGTATGCAGATTTACTGTCTTTACAAAATAAAGTTTGTGCTAACTCTACTACTGATGCACCAGTATGAATAATTCCATTTCTGTTTATTCGGCTACCTTTTATCTCACCGAGACACATGAATCACCCTGGGCTCTGGCTCCCAAGTGAGTGTGTTTTTATCTGCCTGTTGTTCTTGCGTTTCTTGAAATTTCTTCCCCTCTCCAGTGGTCCCTAATCTCTCTCATCAATGTTCCCGGCGCACTTTCTTCCTCCCAGTCATAACCACCTCCCCACTGTTGTTAGCAATAGGTATTTTGGGGCACCCCCACCCCCTCCACAAATGTCATCCTCTCATGTTGTCACGTGGCATTTGGAGCAAGTCCTCCAGGGCCGGGCTGTTTGAAGTATTGATTGAAGCGGCCTCGTCCCCGGAGTGCCATTATGTAACAGAGATGCAAAAATCCACAAAGTCACTGAGAGGGAGGGACAGAGAAAGTGTGAAGGGAGATAGCTGGAGGAAAGCTCAGAGGAGAAAATGTACGGGAGCACAAAAGAGATACAGCGAGAGCGGGAAAGCATTGGAGAGGGATGGGGAGATGTCAGCTGTAGAGAAGATGAGAGCAATCTCTAAATCTGTGGCTCATCTATCATTAAATGGTAGGAACCTGGACAACTGCAAACATGTATCATAGATCATGAAGCCGCAAATAAGCCTGTGAAGTAAGTTATCTTTACTCTATTATTACTGCTGTGTCTCATTATTGGTTCACAGAAATTCTTTTTGACAGAAACAAAAAGTGAGCTGAGGCTCTCTGTGGAATAAGGTTTTTTTTTTTTATTTACCACAAGCGCTGCAGAGAACCCTGCAAAAAAAAATAATCAATAATCTGAAAGCTTTTTTTTTCTCAAAATTTTCCCACAAAATGTTGACTGATAGCTGCACAATCCAGACTCCTCCAAAGTTGAGGGAGTGAAAGTGTGCAAAGTTTGTTCTATCTTGCTCAGTAAAACTGTGTGATGAGGTGAGCACTGTAATATATCTAGCGGTAGCAGCTATATTTAGACATTCACGTGCATGGTGCTGCTGGTTAGGCAGGCAGCCAAGTCACATGACAATTGGTTGGCTGAAGGGAATGAAAAAAACACTCTGTTCATATTTCACGCATTATTTTATCCTCTCATCGAGATGCGTAAGAAAATCACATGTTGAAATGAAAAAGAGAAATAAAGACGTTGCATGACAAAATCTCGGCTTCCTTCCACCGACACACACACACACACACACACACACACACACACACACACACACACACACACACACACACACACACACACA